>OZ025201.1:3561278-4161278 GCA_964019065.1 Catostylus mosaicus | reverse complement strand
CACTCTGTCTGGAAGTTAAGAGTAATTTCACACAGATTTCTCATACACATTTTCCAATATTCGTATACGTTTCTGAACTTTTACTAAGAGCTAACACAAAACTCCAATTGCTGTGTTCAAAATATTTTAATGCAATGTATCTCGATTTATGCATTTTTGCTTTGAGATAATTTCAAGCCTAAGCCTCTGTAATATACAATTTAATTCGACAATATTTCAATTCAAATGCTTCCAAAATTCTGATAGGTGTGATCGATATCAATTTAACAGTTTTCCAGCAGTCAGTTGTGTGATCATGTATTGCAAAATCATAAACGAACTTCAATTCTCAGGCTGAACAACTTTCCATTAATCTGTTAATTTCTTTGCAGTTTTCCTCATTGTAGAATCTCTACATTATCTAATTGAATCCAACGTAGATTTCCGTTCAATATGTTCACATTTAACAAAGTCTTTATTTCATACTTCGAATCGTTTTAGTATAGATTTTGGATTGGCCAAGTTTCTAAGATTTTCGAACCGTTCTATGTCTTCTTTTTTGATTTTTAATGCAAAATGCTCACAAATTTCCCAATCTGTTCCAGCAATCGACGCTTATTATCATCTAATTCTTTCATAAAAAACAACCATTTTACTCACATATATTTTATCTTTCTCCATTCTCCAATTTTTGCTATCATTTGCTGTCTCCATGCTGATAATTATAATCCATTATCCAACTGATCAAATATTACCCTTTTCCTTTTCCTGCTCTGTATTAATATTCTCTATTTCAGCGTCTACTTTGGCTGTCCTAATGCTATTGTTTACCAAACAATTTCTGCATTGAAAGCTCTTCTGTAATATCTTTAGTGTGACTCCCAGCTAAACAAGTAGCATTTGAAATATTCTTCACTTTCTGCACCCTTTTATATCTTTTATTGTGATTGTGACGTAATTTAAATGCGCCAGCATCTGTAATGGTTTATCTTCTATTGTAACATTATTTCTATGCATAGTGACGTCAAGTTGCCTAGTTCAGATATCCATAAACAATGTAGTTAATGAAAAACCTTACAATAACTCCATTCTTCTCATATAATTTCAATGAGTCTAAAAGATCGTTCCATCATTTGTAAAATTCCAGTGCGAACGATCTCTAATTGCTCAGCTATGCACTTGTAGGCTTTCTATGCACATTCTCTGCAATATTCCATTTAGTTACACCAAAGTACCACTTTTAAATGTTTAAGCAATCTTCCAATACGTTTGACGTCTATTTTTAATGCGCAAAAACAGCAAACTCAGATTCAATTGGTTAACATTTATCCTTGCCCAACAATTACATTATTCAAATTATTCATTCCAATATATATCATAACTCTTCTTCTGCCATATCAAACTGAGTTCGATGTCGTTTTCTCTTACACTTTTGTCAAATTTTCGGACAAATCAAGTATTAGCTTTCAATGCAGAATGCAATAATTTCAATCCACATTTTCTGAAATATCTAAATCCTTTCGATACATGCACCTCATACGTATGTTTTCCACAGTACAAATAGATGTGATAGATGTCTTTGTTGCACAACCGTTGCAATTCTTAAATTCCTTCAGTGATCATTTTCAATTGGAAACGTTTGATTGTTCCAGTTATATTGCTGCTGAAAATTTCAATCCACAAGATCTGCAATATCCCCTTGTCATCAACGTAGATTTTCAATCGAATTCATTTAAAATTTTCAATTCATTTTATTAAGACTTTTGGCTTTTAACCATCGCAATGCATCGATCAATTCTTTTTTGATTTTGAGTTTGAAACCTCTTTAATTCTCCAGTAGTTCACTTGTAGGTTTCCATTGAAAATCTTCAGTTAGGAATCTTGAAGAAGAGTTGATGTTTCTGTTTAGTACAAAAAACGCGAAGTCCATTTGTGACCAATTGTCAATTAACAGAAACTAGATGCTACCATTTATTTCTTTCAAAGTTTTTAGCAATGCACTCTGTTTGCCAATTAATTTTCCAAATCACGTTCTCTCTATATTCCATTTGATTTCTATGTAGGTTTGATCGAATATTTTTTCGAAAACTCCAATGTGCTTCATGTAGGCTTGTTTAACGAGCATAATAATCTTCGAAATTCTTCCTGAAGCATTTTGACATGTAAGAACTTAATAGTATTTCCTTGGTAAAATTTTCCAATTCACGAACTTTGCAAAATCAAACTCACTTCGATACAGAACTCCTTTTTCAAAGTCCCCAAATATCTGATTTTGGTTTTTGATACCTAACCAGAGCAATACTTCAATTTCTTCCGTGAATAATTGTACACGCAAGAACTTTATATATTTTCTTCATATAAAATATTTTTCCAAGGCACAACCCCTCGCGAATTCCAATTCACTTCAAAGTAGATTTACATGTATTCCTTTCATGTCTTTTCAAATTAATCTGCAAGATTAAGTTCTCTTCAACAAAGTTGTCAATTCAATTTGCTTGCGAGATTCCAATTGATTTGAAACGCAGCCATTGCAATATTCCAATTCCGTCGATTAAAATTAACGATGCAAATTTTTTCCAACAATCAATATTGCAATATTAGATACCATCATTGTTTATTTTTTAATATTCTTTGTTGTTAAATGGTGCAAATGAACACCCCTCAACTTATTTTGCATTTCTTGGGATCTCTTTTACATAATTAACGTTTTCAAATCTTCTTTTTTATGGCTTTCCATCTCCATGTTGATGCTAATAATTCATTTTGCAGCTAACCAATGATTATCCTTTTGCTTTCAATTATCCGTCTATATATTCTTCGTATCAGCATCTACTTCGAATTTCCTATTGCTCTTCTTTAGCAAAGAGACTTATTCACTGAAAGTTCTTCTGCTTAATCTTTATTTTGACTTCAAGTGATACCAACATCATTTAAAGTATTCCTGTCAATTCGCTCCCTTTTATACCTTATATTTTGATTGTGACGTCATTTCACATCTTGATATCACTTCGTCTAATTCTAAATTCGAAACGTTTGCAACATCCCAATGACATCGCCGCAAATATGTCATACTCATTCGTTCCTTGAACATTTTTCAATGTATGAGCAATCCATTATTTCATTAATGTCATGGCAAATTTTTCAGTTCAAAATCTATGCAATATCCAATTCAATTCAATAGCTATTGAATCCAATATCGATAGAGTTATGTTGCAAAACCATCACAATACTCCATGTAAAAACTTGTTTTCCTTTTAGTAGATTTTTCCAAATCACATTCCTTGTATGTTCCATTTGATTTCGGTCTAGATTTGATTCGAATAGTTTTTCTAAAACTCCAACTTTTTTCATGTAGGCTTGTGTTGCACGACCATACTAATTTTCGAAATCCTTCCCGAAGGATTCTGCCATGTAAGAACTTTATAGTATGTTTTGGTAGTATTTTCTAATTCACAACCTTTACAACATCAAATACACTTCGATATAGATTTCAATTCACTCGTTTTCAAAGTTCCAATGATGTGATGCATTTGTTTGGTACACAGCCAGATCATTACTCAAATTCCTCTCATGAATATTTTTCCTCGTAAGATCTTTGTCCTTTTCCTCTATAGAAGTTTTTTCCCGTGTAAACCCCTCATAAATTCCAATTCACTTCAGTTTAACACTTGATATCAACATTTTTTAAAACTCCATTAGTTTTGATGAAGCCACTTGTTGTAAAGCAATCATGATACCAGATAGCATTCCTGGAGCATTTGTCTATTCAAGAACTTTACATCTATTTGGTAGATATTTTGAATTAACATCCTTTTGAATATCGAATTCATTTCGTAGTTAACTTCAATTTATTGGTTTTCCAATGTTTTGAAAGAACTCCTGAAGTTTTTCAGTGCACAAACAGAGAAATACTCGAAACCAATCTTTGACCAATTTTCCAATGTAAGAACTTTGGTTCATCCGATTTATGTCATGGTGGACTTAACAAATTCACAACCTCTGAAATATGAATCATTCCAAATAATTTTATGTGCATGTTTTATGAAAAACCATCACAATTCTTTTATTCCTTCATAGAAATAAACTGATGCAAATCCTCTCTATTACTCCATTCATATCTTTTTAGAATTGATAAGCACAATACCAATCATTTTGCAAAAGTTTTTAAGCAAATCGCTCAAAGATTCTAATAGATTTGATGTAGGTTTCTGTCTCACAAATGTTCCAATTCTTGAGTTCCACTTCTGTCAATTTTCAATCAAAAAGCCTTTGAATGCTGTAACTGTTTCAAATAGATCGTCATGTAAATCTTGTCAACACTTCAACTTGGACACTTTTCAAAATGAAACTTTTCAATTACTCATTTCAGGTCTACGAAGATTTTTCCAATGCATAACCCTTGAAATGCTCAATTCATTTCGATGTGAACTTCTGTTAGCTGATATCATTCAGCTCCCAAAGATCTGATGAAGTTGTTTGATGCACATTCAACGCAATGCTCCTTTGTTTTCCATGAAAATTTCTCAGTCTTAAAGCATTCGATTTTTCATCAGAGATCTTTCCAGGTTTATTGATAAACAATCTCTTCCGTATTGAATTTTCTTCGACTAAGAGTTCAATACAATATTTTTTTCTAAATCTCAAATAGATTTGATACAGGCTCTTGTTGGTCAACCAGTGCAAAACTCAAATTCCCTCTTATAACATTTTTTCATTTAAGAACTTAAAATTGCTATTTCGGGAGAGTTTTAAAATGCAAAGCCTTTACAATATCATGTTCCTTTCGATGTTGATCACAAAGATATGGTTATTAAAAGCAACAAAAAAATCTGATGACGTTGTTTGATGCACAGCCAACGCAATACTCCACTTTTTCTTTGAACAATTCTCAATGTAAGAGGATTGGGTTATTCCTCATAATTCTTTGCAGGATTTTTCCATGCCCGAACCTCTCCCAGAAGTAATCAGTTCGATTGTTGCAGTTTTGCTTTCAGATGTTTTCAAGCCTTAACCTCTGTAATATCTCATTTATTTCGACGATATTTCAATTCAAATGCTTCCACAATTCCGATAGATGTGATAGATATCGATTTAACATTTGTCCAACATTCTTATATGTGATGATGTAATGGAAAACAATCAGAGGACTGATATTTCCTCGCTGAATTTTCCATTAATCCATTGATGTCTATACAGATTGCTTTAATGTACAACATCAGTAATATCTCATTTAATTCGACGATATTTCAATTCAAATTGTTTCAACAATTCTGATAGATGTGATAGATATCGATAACTAATTTTTCCAGCAGTCAAATGTGTGATGATGTAATGCAAAATGACCAATGAGCTCCAATTCCCTGCCTGAACTTTCCATTAATCCATCAATTTCTTTGCAGTTTTCTTCATTGTACAACCTCTGCGTTATCTACTTAAATCTAACAAAGATTTTAGGTCAATCTTTTCACTTTTTAATAAGTTTATATTCCATACTTCGAATCGTTTTAGTATAGATTTTGGATAGGCAACGTTTCTAAAATTTTGGAACCGTTCTAAGTCTTCTTTTTTGATTTTTATTGCAAAATCCTCACAGATTTCCCAATCTGTTCGAGCAATCGACGCTTATTATCATCTAATTCTTTCATAAACAACAACCATTTTACTCTAATATCTCTCATCTTTCTCCATTCTCCAATCTTTGCTATCATTTGCTGTCTCTATGCTGATAGTTATAATCCATTATCCAACTGATCAAATATTACCCTTTTTCTTTTCCTGCTCTGTATTAATATTCTCTGTTTCAGCGCCTACTTTGGCTGTCCTAATGCTATTGTTTACCAAAAAATTTTTTGCATTGAAAGCTCTTCTGCAAAATCTTTAGTGTGACTCCCAGTTAAACAAGTAGCAATTGAAATATTCTTCACTTTCTGCACTCTTTTATATCTTTTATTGTGATTGTGACGTAATTTAATTGAGCCAGCCTCAGTAATGGTTTATCTTCTATTGTGACATTATTTCTATACTTTCTGACGTCAAGTTGCCGAGTTCAGATATCCATACACAATGTAGTTAATGAAAAACCTTACAATAACTCCATTCTTCTCATATAATTTTCAATGAGTCTAAAAGATCGTTCCATCATTTGTAAAGTTCCAGTGCGACCGATCTCTAAGTGCTCAGCTATGCACTTGTAGGCTTTCTATGCACATTCTCTGCAATATTCCATTTAGTTACACCAAAGTACCACTTTTAAAAGTTTAACCAATCATTCATTATGTTTGTTGTTTTGTTTATTGTATAAGTACAGTAAACTCTGACGCAATTGGTTAAAATTTATCCTTGCCTAACAATTAGATTATTCCATTTATAGCTTCCTAGATATATCATGGCACTTCTTCTGCAATATCAAACTGAGTTCGATTTAGATTTCTCCTACAATTTTTTCAAATTTTCCGACAAATTGAGTGTTAGCTTTCAATGCAGAATGCAATAATTTCAATCCGCATTCTCTAAAATATCTAAATCCCTTCGATACATATACCTCATACGAATGTTTTCCACAGTACAAATAGATGTGATAGATGTCTTTTTTGCACAATCGTTGAAATTCTTAAATTCCTTCAGTGAACATTTTCAATTGGAAACGTTTGATTGATCCAGTTATATTGCTGCTGATAATTTCAATCCACAAGATCTGCAATATCCCCTTCTCATCAACGTTGGTTTTGATTCAAATTCATTTCAAATTTTCAATTCATTTTATTCAGACCTTACTAACCATCGAACTACATCGGTAAATTCTTTATTGATTTTGAGTATAAAACCTCTTTAATTCTCCAGTTATTTACTTGTAGGCTTCCGTTGAAGAACTTCAGTTAGGAAACTTGCAGTAGAGTTGATGTATGTGTTTAGTGCAAAAAACGCGAAGTCCATTTGTGACCAATTTTCCATTAACAGAAACTAGATGCTATCATTTATTTGTTTCAAAGTTTTTATCAATGCATTCTGTCTCGAAATTAGGACTAGTTTCAAACAGATTTCTCATACACATTTTCAAATATTCGTATAAGTTTCTGAACTTTTACTGAGAGCCAACACAAAACTCCAATTGCTGTGTTCAAAATATTTTAATGTAAGGTATCTCGATTTTTGCACTTTTGCTTTGAGATAATTTCAAACCTAAACCTTTGTAATATTTCATTTAATTCGACGATAATTCAAGTCAGATGCTTCCACAATTCTGATAGATGTGATAGATATCGATTTAACATTTGTCCAACATTCCGATCGGTGATGATGTGCTTCAAAGCCATCAAAGTAGTGATACTTCCTCGCTGAACTTTCCTTTAATCCATTGATATCTTTACAGATTGCTTTAATGTACAACCTCAGTAATATCTCAATTTATTCGACGATATTTCAATTCAAATGCTTCCAAAATTCTGATAGATGTGATCGATATCAATTTAGCAGTTTTCCAGCAGTCAGTTGTGTGATCATGTATTGCAAAATCATAAACGAACTTCAATTCCTACGCTGAATTTTCCATTAATCTGTTAATTTCTTTGCAGTTTTCCTCATTGTAGAATCTCTACATTATCTACTTGCATCCAACGCAGATTTCTATTCAATATGTTCACTTTTAATATATTCCATGCTTCGAATCGTTTTAGTATAGATTTTGTATTGGCCACGTTTCTAAGATTCTCGAACCGTTCTAAGTCTTCCTTTTTTTGATTTTTAATGCAAAATGCTCACAAAGTTTCCAGTCTGTTCGAGCAATCGACGCTTATTATCATCTAATTCTTTCATAAACAGCAATCATTTTACTCACATATCTTTCATCTTTCTCCATTATCCAATTTTTGCTATCACTTGCTGTCTCAATGCTGATATATTAATAATCCATTATCCAACTGATCAAATATTACCCTTTTCTTTTACCTCCTCGGTATTAATATTCTCTGTTTCAGCGTCTACTTTGGCTGTCCAAATGCTATTGTTTACCAAACAAATTCTGCATTGAAAGCTCTTCAGCAAAATCTTTAGTGTGACTCCCAGTTAAACAAGTAGCATTTGAAATATTCTTCACTTCCAGCATCCTTTTATATCTTTTATTGTGATTGTGACGCAATTTAATTGGGCCAGCCTCAGTAGTGGTTTATCTGCTATTGTGACATTATTTCTATACTTTCTGACGTCAAGTTGCCGAGTTCAGATATCCATACACAATGTAGTTAATGAAAAACCTTACAATAACTCCATTCTTCTCATATAATTTTCAATGAGTCTAAAAGATCGTTCCATCATTTGTAAAATTCCAGTACGACCGATCTCTAAGTGCTCAGCTATGCACTTGTAGGCTTTCTATGCACATTCTCTGCAATATTCCATTTAGTTACACCAAAGTACCACTTTTAAAAGTTTAACCAATCATTCATTATGTTTGTTGTTTTGTTTATTGTATAAGTACAGTAAACTCTGACGCAATTGGTTAAAATTTATCCTTGCCTAACAATTAGATTATTCCATTTATAGCTTCCTAGATATATCATGGCACTTCTTCTGCAATATCCAACTGAGTTCGATTTAGATTTCTCCTACACTTTTTTCAAATTTTCCGACAAATTGAGTGTTAGCTTTCAATGCAGAATGCAATAATTTTAATCCGCATTCTCTAAAATATCTAAATCCCTTCGATACATGTACCTCATACGAATGTTTTCCACACTACAAATAGATGTGATAGATGTCTTTTTTGCACAATCGTTGCAATTCTTAAATTCCTTCAGTGAACATTTTCAATTGGAAACGTTTGATTGATCCAGTTATATTGCTGCTGATAATTTCAATCCACAAGATCTGCAATATCCCCTTCTCATCAACGTTGGTTTTGATTCAAATTCATTTCAAATTTTCAATGCATTTTATTCAGACCTTACTAACCATCGAACTACATCGGTAAATTCTTTATTGATTTTGAGTATAAAACCTCTTTAATTCTCCAGTTATTCACTTGTAGGCTTCCGTTGAAGAACTTCAGTTAGGAAACTTGCAGTAGAGTTGATGTATGTGTTTAGTGCAAAAAACGCGAAGTCCATTTGTGACCAATTGTCCATTAACAGAAACTAGATGCTATCATTTATTTGTTTCAAAGTTTTTATCAATGCATTCTGTCTCGAAATTAGGACTAGTTTCAAACAGATTTCTCATACACATTTTCAAATATTCGTATAAGTTTCTGAACTTTTACTGTGAGCCAACACAAAACTCCAATTGCTGTGTTCAAAATATTTTAATGTAAGGTATCTCGATTTTTGCACTTTTGCTTTGAGATAATTTCAAACCTAAACCTTTGTAATATTTCATTTAATTCGACGATAATTCAAGTCAGATGCTTCCACAATTCTGATAGATGTGATAGATATCGACTTAACATTTGTCCAACATTCCGATCGGTGATGATGTGCTTCAAAGCCATCAAAGTAGTGATACTTCCTCGCTGAACTTTCCTTTAATCCATTGATATCTTTACAGATTGCTTTAATGTACAACCTCAGTAATATCTCAATTTATTCGACGATATTTCAATTCAAATGCTTCCCAAATTCTGATAGATCTGATCGATATCAATTTAGCAGTTTTCCAGCAGTCAGTTGTGTGATCATGTATTGCAAAATCGTAAACGAACTTCAATTCCTACGCTGAATTTTCCATTAATCTGTTAATTTCTTTGCAGTTTTCCTCATTGTAGAATCTCTACATTATCTACTTGCATCCAACGCAGATTTCTATTCAATATGTTGACTTTTAATATATTCCATACTTCGAATCGTTTTAGTATAGATTTTGTATTGGCCACGTTTCTAAGATTCTCGAACCGTTCTAAGTCTTCCTTTTTTTGATTTTTAATGCAAAATGCTCACAAATTTTCCAGTCTGTTCGAGCAATCGACGCTTATTATCATCTAATTCTTTCATAAACAGCAATCATTTTACTCACATATCTTTCATCTTTCTCCATTATCCAATTTTTGCTATCACTTGCTGTCTCAATGCTGATATATTAATAATCCATTATCCAACTGATCAAATATTACCCTTTTCTTTTACCTCCTCGGTATTAATATTCTCTGTTTCAGCGTCTACTTTGGCTGTCCAACTGCTATTGTTTACCAAACAAATTCTGCATTGAAAGCTCTTCAGCAAAATCTTTAGTGTGACTCCCAGTTAAACAAGTAGCATTTGAAATATTCTTCACTTTCTGCATCCTTTTATATCTTTTATTGTGATTGTGACGCAATTTAATTGGGCCAGCCTCAGTAGTGGTTTATCTGCTATTGTGACATTATTTCTATACTTTCTGACGTCAAGTTGCCGAGTTCAGATATCCATACACAATGTAGTTAATGAAAAACCTTACAATAACTCCATTCTTCTCATATAATTTTCAATGAGTCTAAAAGATCGTTCCATCATTTGTAAAATTCCAGTACGACCGATCTCTAAGTGCTCAGCTATGCACTTGTAGGCTTTCTATGCACATTCTCTGCAATATTCCATTTAGTTACACCAAAGTACCACTTTTAAAAGTTTAACCAATCATTCATTATGTTTGTTGTTTTGTTTATTGTATAAGTACAGCAAACTCTGACGCAATTGGTTAAAATTTATCCTTGCCTAACAATTATATTATTCCATTTATAGCTTCCTAGATATATCATGGCACTTCTTCTGCAATATCCAACTGAGTTCGATGTAGATTTCTCCAACACTTTTTTCAAATTTTCCGACAAATTAAGTGTTAGCTTTCAATGCAGAATGCAATAATTTCAATCCACATTCTCTGAAATATCTAAATCCTTTCGATACATGCACCTCATACGAATGTTTTCCACACTACAAATAGATGTGATAGATGTCTTTTTTGCACATAGGTTGCAATTCTTAAATTCCTTCAGTGAACATTTTCAATTGGAAACGTTTGATTGTTCCAGTTATATTGCTGCTGACAATTTCAATCCACAAGATCTGCAATATCCCCTTGTCATCAACGTAGATTTTAATCAAATTCATTTCAAATTTTCAATTCATTTTATTAAGACCTTTCTAACCATCGCGCTACATCGATAAATTCTTTGTTGATTTTGAGTATAAAACCTCTTTAATTCTCCACTAATGCACTTGTAGCATTCCATTGAACAACTTCAGTTAGGAATCTTTCAAAAGATTTCATTTGTGTGTTTAATGCAGAAACCTTCAAAGTCCATTTCTGACCAATTGTCCATTTAAAGAAACTAGATGCTTCCATTTATTTCTTTCAAAGTTTTTATCAATGCAATCGGTCCTCAAATTAAGTGTAAATTTACATAAATTTCTCATTCACTTTTCCATTATTCGAATAAATTTGTGTACTTTTTCTGAGAGCCAACACAAAACTCCAATTGCTGTGTTCAAAATATGTTAATGCAAGGTATCTCGATTTTTGCGTTTTTGCTTTGAGATAATTTCAAGCCTAAACCTCTGTAATATACAATTTAATTCGACGATATTTCAATTCAAATGGTTCCACAATTCCGATGGGTGTGATAGATATCGATTTAACAAATGTCCAACATTCCGATCAGTGATGATGTCATGCAAAACCATCAAAGTACTGACATTTCCTCGCTGATCTTTCCTTAAATCCATTGATGGTTCTACAGATTGCTTTAATATACAACCTCAGAAATATCTCATTTAATTCGAGGATATTCCAATTCGAATGGTTTCAACAATTCTGATAGATGTGATAGATATCGATTACACATTTTTTCAGCAGTCAAATCTGTGATGATGTAATGCAAAATCTCCAACGAACTTCATTTTCCTGGCTGAACCTTCCATTAATATGTTAATTTCTTTGCAGTTTTCCTCATTATAGAATCTCTACATTATCTACTTGAATCCAACGCAGATTTCAGTTCAATATGTTCATATTTAACTAATTCTATATTCCATACTTCGAATCGTTTTAGTATAGATTTTGGATTGGCCACGTTTCTAAGATTTTCGAACCGTTCTAAGTCTTCCTTTTTTGATTTTTAATGCAAAATGCTCACATATTTTCCAATCCGTTCGAGCAATCGACGCTTATTATCATCTAATTCTTTCATAAACAGCAACCATTTTACTCGCATATCTTTCATCTTTCTCCATTCTCCAATATTTGGTATCATTTGCTGTCTCCATGCTTATAATTATAATCCATTATCCAACTGATCAAATATTACCCTTTTCCTTTTCCTGCTCTGTATTAATATTCTCTGTTTCAGCGTCTACTTTGGCTGCCCAAATGCTATTGTTTACCAAACAAATTCTGCATTGAAAGCTCTTCAGCAAAATCTTTATTGTGATTCCCAGTTAAACAAGTAGCATTTGAAATATTCTTCACTTTCTGCATTCTTTTATATCTTTTATTGTGATTGTGACGTAATTTAATTGGGCCAGCCTCAGTAATGGTTTATCTGCTATTGTGACATTATTTCTATACTTTCTGACGTCAAGTTGCCGAGTTCAAATATCCATACACAATGTACTTAATGAAAAACCCTACAATAACTCCATTCTTCTCATATAATTTCAATGAGTCTAAAAGATCGTTCCATCATTTGTAAAATTCCAGTAGGAACGATCTCTAATTGCTCAGCTATGCATTTGTAGGCTTTCTATGCACAACCTCTGCCATATTCCATTTAGTTACACCAAAGTATCACTTTTAAATGTATAAGCAATCTTCCAATATGTTTGACGTCTATTTTTAATTTGCAAAAACAGCAAACTCAGATGCAATTGGTTAACATTTATCCTTGCTCAACAATTAGATTTTTCCATTTATTTATTCCAATATATATCATTACATTTCGTCTGCAATATCAAACTGAGTTCGATGTAGATTTCTCCTACACTTTTTTCAAACTTTCCGACAAATTAAGTGTTAGCTTTCAATGCAGAATGCAATAATTTCAATCCACATTCTCTAGATTATCTAAATCCTTTCGATACATGTACCTCACACGAATGTTCTCCACAGTTCCAATAGATGTGATAGATGTCTTTGCTGCACAACCGTTGCAATTCTTAAATTCCTTCACTGAATATTTTCAATTGGAAACGTTTGATTGTTTCAGTTATATTGCTGCTGATAATTTCAATCCACAACATCTGCAATATCCCCTTGTCATCAACGTAGATTTTCAATCAAATTCATTTAAAATTTTCAAGTCATTTTATTAAGACTTTTGGTTTTTAACCATCGTAATACATCGATAAGTTCTTTGTTGATTTTGAATATCAAACCTCTTTAATTCCCCAGTAATGCACTTGTAGGCTTTCATTGAACAACTTCAGTTAGGAAACTTGCAGTAGAGTTGATGTTTGTGTTTAGTGCAAAAAACTCGAAGTCCATTTGTGACCAATTGTCCATTAGAAGAAACTAGGTGCTACCATTTATTTCTTTAAAAGTTCTTATCAATGCACTCTGTCTGGAAGTTAAGAGTAATTTCACACAGATTTCTCATACACAATTTTCAATATTCGAATAAGTTTCTGAACCTTTAATAAGAGCTAACACAAAACTCCAATTGCTGTGTTCAAAATATTTTAATGCAATGTATCTCGATTTATGCATTTTTGCTTTGAGATAATTTCAAGCCTAAGCCTCTGTAATATACAATTTAATTCGACAATATTTCAATTCAAATGCTTCCAAAATTCTGATAGGTGTGATCGATATCAATTTAACAGTTTTCCAGCAGTCAGTTGTGTCATCATGTAATGCAAAATCATAAACGAACTTCAATCAATTCCCAGGCTGAACAACTTTCCTTTAATCTATTAATTTCTTTGCAGTTTTCCTCATTGTAGAATCTCTACATTACCTACTTGAATCAAACGCAGATTTCAGTTCAATATGTTCATATTTAACTAATTCTAGATTCCATTCTTCGAATCATTTTAGTATAGATTTTGGATTGGTCACGTTTCTAAGATTTCCAACCGTTCTAAGTCTTCTTTTTTGATTTTTAATGCAAAATGCTCACAAATTTTCCAATCTGTTTGAGCAATGGACGCTTATTATCATCTAATTCTTTCATAAACAACAACCATTTTACTCACATATCTTTCATCTTTCTCCATTCTCCAATTTTTGCTATCATTTGCTATCTCAATGCTGATATATTAATAATCCATTATCCAACTGATCAAATATTACCCTTTTCCTTTTCCTGCTCTGTATTAATATTCTCTGTTTCAGCGTCTACTTTGGCTGTCCTAATGCAATTGTTTACCAAACAATTTCTGCATTGAAAGCTCTTCTGCAAAATCTTTAGTGTGACTCCCAGTTAAACAAGTAGCATTTGAAATATTCTGCACTTTCTGCACCCTTTTATATCTTTTATTATGATTGTGACGTAATTTAATTGGGCCAGCCACAGAGTTGGTTTATCTTCTATTGTGACATTATCTCTATACTTTCTGACGTCAAGTTGCCGAGTTCAGATATCTATTCACAATAAAGTTAATGAAAAACCTTACAATAACTCCATTCATCTCATATAATTTTCAATGAGTCTAAAACATCGTTCCATCATTTGTAAAATTCCAGTGCGAACGATCTCTAATTGCTCAGCTATGCATTTGTAGGCTTTCTATGCACAACCTCTGCCATATTCCATTTAGTTACACCAAAGTATCACTTTAAAATGTTTAAGCAATCTTCCAATATGTTTGACGATTATTTTTAATTTGCAAAAACAGCAAACTCAGAAGCAATTGGTTAACATTTATCCTTGCTCAACAATTAGATTTTTCCATTTATCTATTCCAATATATATCATTACATTTCGTCTGCAATATCAAACTGAGTTCGATGTAGATTTCTCCTACACTTTTTTCAAACTTTCCGACAAATTAAGTGTTAGCTTTCAATGCAGAATGCAATAATTTCAATCCACAGTCTCTAGAATATCTAACTCCTTTCGATACATGTACCTCACACGAATGTTCTCCACAGTTCCAATAGATGTGATCGATGTCTTTGCTGCACAACCGTTGCAATTCTTAAATTCCTTCACTGAATATTTTCAATTGGAAACGTTTGATTGTTTCAGTTATATTGCTGCTGATAATTTCAATCCACAACATCTGCAATATCCCCTTGTCATCAACGTAGATTTTCAATCAAATTCATTTAAAATTTTCAAGTCATTTTATTAAGACTTTTGGTTTTTAACCATCGTAATACATCGATAAGTTCTTTGTTGATTTTGAATATCAAACCTCTTTAATTCCCCAGTAATGCACTTGTAGGCTTTCATTGAACAACTACAGTTAGGAAACTTGCAGTAGAGTTGATGTTTGTGTTTAGTGCAAAAAACTCGAGGTCCATTTGTGACCAATTGTCCATTAGAAGAAACTTGGTGCTACCATTTATTTCTTTAAAAGTTCTTATCAATGCACTCTGTCTGGAAGTTAAGAGTAATTTCACACAGATTTCTCATACACAATTTTCAATATTCGAATAAGTTTCTGAACTTTTACTGAGAGCCAACACAAAACTCCAATTGCTGTGTTCAAAATATTTTAATGCAAGGTATCTCGATATTTGCGTTTTTGCTATGAGATAGTTTCAAGCCTAAACCTCTGTAATGTACAATTTAATTCGACGATATTTCAATTCAAATGTTTCTACATTTCTGATAGATGTGATAGATATCGATTTACCATTTGTCCAACATTCCGATCTGTGATGATGTGCTGCAAAACCATCAAAGTACTGATATTTCCTCGCTGAACTTTCCTTTAATCCATTGATATCTTTACAGATTGCTTTAATGTACAACCTCAGTAATATCTCATTTAATTCGACGATATTTCAATTCAAATGCTTCCACATTTCTAATAGATGTGATAGATATCGATTTAACATTTGTCCAACATTCCGATCTGTGATGATGTGCTGCAAAACCATCAAAGTACTGATATTTCCTCCCTGAACTTTCCTTTAATCCATTGATATCTTTACAGATTCCTTTAATGTACAACCCCAGTAAGATCTCATATAATTCGACGATATTTCAATTCAAATGCTTCCAAAATTCTGATAGGTGTGATCGACATCAATTTATCAGTTTTCCAGCAGTCAGTTGTGTGATCATGTATTGCAAAATCATAAGCGAACTTCAATTCTGAGGCTGAACTTTCCATTAATCTATTAAGTTCTTTATAGTCTATATTCTATACTTCGAAGCGTTTTAGTATAGATTTTGGATTGGCCAGATTTCTAAGATTTTGGAACCGTTCTAAGTCTTCTTTTTTTGTTTTTAATGCAAAATGCTCACAAATTTCCCAATCTGTTCGAGCAATCGACGCTTATTATCATCCAATTTATTCATAAACAACAACCATTTTACTCACATACTTTCATCTTTCTCCATTCTCCAATTTTTGCTATCATTTGCTGTCTCCATACTCAAAATTATTATCCATTACCCAACTGATCAAATATTTCCCATCTGCATTTCCTAATCTGTATTGATATTCTCTGTTTCAGCATCTACTTTGGCTGTCCTAATGCTTTTGTTTACCAAACAATTTCTACATTGAAAGCTCTTCTGCAAAATCATTAGTGTGATTTCCAGTTAAACGAGTAGCATTTGAAATATTCTTCACTTTGTGCACCCTTCTATATCTTTTGTTGTGATTATGACGTAATTTAATTGGGCCAGCCTCAGTAATGGTTTATCTTCTATTGTGACATTATTTCTATACTTTCTGACGTCAAGTTGCCGAGTTCAGATATCCATACACAATGTAGTTAATGAAAAACCTTACAATAACTCCATTCTTCTTATATAATTTTCAATGAGTCTAAAAGATCGTTCCATCATTTGTAAAATTCCAGTACGAACGATCTCTAATTGCTCAGCTATGCACTTGTAGGCTTTCCATGCACAACCTCTGCAATATTCCATTTAGGTACACCAAAGTATCACTTTTAAATGTTTAAGCAATCTTCCAATATGTTTGACGTCTATTTTTAATGTGCAAAAACAGCAAACTCAGATGCAATTGGTTAACATTTATCCTTGGCCAACAATTACATTTTTCAAATTATTCCTTCCAATATATATCATAAATCTTCTTTTGCAATATCAAACTGAGTTCGATGTGGATTTCACCTACACTTTTTTCAAATTTTCCGACAGATTAAGTGCTAGCTGTCAATGCAGAATGCAATAATTTCAATCCACATTCTCTAGAATATCTAAATTCTTTCGATACATGTACCTCATACGAATGTTTTCCACAGTACAAATAGATGTGATAGATGTCTTTGTTGCACAACCGTTGCAATTCTTAAATTCCTTCAGTGAACATTTTCAATTGGAAACGTTTGATTGTTCCAGTTATATTGCTGCTGAAAATTTCAATCCACAAGATCTGCAGTATCCCCTTTTCATCAACGTAGATTTTCAATCGAATTCATTTAAAATTTTCAATTCATTTCATGAAGACTTTTGGTTTCTAACCATAGCAATACATCGATAAATTCTTTGTTGATTTTGAGTATGAAACCTCCTTAATTCTCCAGTAATGCACTTGTAGGCTTCCATTGAACAACTTTAGTTAGGAATCTTGTAGCAGAGTTGATGTTTGTGTTTAGTGCAAAATATCCGAAGTCCATTTGTGACCAATTGTCCATTAAAAAAAACTAGATGCTACCTGTTATTACTTTACAAATTTTTATCAATGAACTCTGTCTGAAAATGAGGGGTAATTTCACATAGATTTCTCATACACATTTTCCAATATTCGTATAAGTTTCTTAACATTTACTGAGAGCCAACACATAACTCTAATTGCTGTGTTCAAAATATTTTAATGCAAGGTGTCTCGATTTCTGCACTTTTGCTTTGAGATAATTTCAAGCCTAAACCTCTGTAATATACCGTTTAATTAGACGATATTTCAATTAAAATGCTTCCACAATTCCGATGGGTGTGATAGATATCGATTTAACAAATGTCCAACATTCCGATCTGTGATGATGTACGGCAAAACCATCAAAGTACTGATATTTCGTAGCTGAACTTTCCTTTATTCCATTGATATCTTTACAGATTGCTTTAATGTACAACCTCAGTAATATCTCATTTAATTCGACGATATTTCAATTCAAATGCTTCCAAAATTCTGATAGGTGTGATCAATATCAATTTAACAGTTTTCCAGCAGTCAGTTGTGTCATCATGTAATGCAAAATCATAAACGAACTTCAATTCCTACGCTGAATTTTCCATTAATCTGTTAATTTCTTTGCAGTTTTCCTCATTGTAGAATCTCTACATTATCTACTTGAATCCAACGCAGATTTCAGTTCAATATGTTCACTTTTAACTTAGTCTATATTCAATACTTCGAATCGTTTTAGCATAGATTTCGGATTGGCCACGTTTCTAAAATTTTCGAACCGTTCTAAATCTTCCTTTTTTGATTTTTAATGCAAAATACTCACATATATTTCATCTTTCTCCATTCTCCAATTTTTGCTATCATTTGCTGTCTCAATGCTAATATATTAACAATCCATTATCGAACTGATCAAATATTACCCTTTTCCTTTTCCTGCTCTGTATTAATATTCTCTGTTTCAGCGTCTACTTTAGCTTTTCTAATGCTATTGTTTACCAAACAATTTCTGCATTGAAAGCTCTTCTGCAAAATCTTTAGTGTGACTCCCAGTTAAACAAGTAGCATTTGAAATATTCTTCACTTTCTGCACCCTTTTATATCTTTTATTGTGATTGTGACGTAATTTAATTGGGCAAGCCTCTGTAATGGTTTATCTTCTATTGTGACATTATTTCTATACTTTCTGATGTCAAGTTGCTGAGTTCAGATATCCATACATAATGTAGTTAATGAAAAACCTTACAATAACTCCATCTTCTAATATAATTTTCAATGAGTCTAAAAGATCGTTCAATCCTTTGTAAAATTCCTGTGCGAAACATTTGTAATTTTCCAGCTATGCACTTGTAGGCTTTCAATAAAAAAACCTATTTGATATCCCAATGAGTTACACCAAAGTACCACTTTTAAAAGTTTAAGCAATCTTCCAGTATGTTTGACGTCTATTTTTAATGTGCAAAAACAGCAAACTCAGATGCAATTGGTTAACATTTATCCTTGCCCAACAATTAGATTATTTCATTTATTTATTCCAATATATATCATTACATTTCTTCTGCCATATCAAACTGAGTTCGATGTAGATTTCTCCTACACTTTTTTCAAATTTTTCCGACAAATTAAGTGTTACCTTTAAATGCAGAATGCAATAATTTCAATCCACATCCTCTGAAATATCTAAATCCTTTCGATACATGAACCTCATACGAATGTTTTCCACAGTACAAATAGATGTGATCGATGTCTTTGTTGCACAACCGTTGCAATTCTTAAATTCCTTCGGTGAACATTTTAAATTGGAAACGTTTGATTGTTCCAGTTATATTGCTGCTGATAATTTCAATCCACAAGATCTGCAATGTTCCCTTGTCATCAACGTAGATTTTCAATCAAATTCATTTAAAATTTTCAATTCCTTTTATTAAATCTTTTTGCTTTTAACCATCGCAATACATCGATAAATTCTTTGTTGATTTTGAGTATGAAACCTCTTTAATTCTCCAGTAATTCACTTGTAGGCTTCCATTGAACAACTTCAGTTAGGAACCTTTCAGTAGACTTGTTGTTTGTGGTTAGTGCAAAAAACTCGAAGTCCATTTGTCACCAATTGTCCATCAACAGAAACTAGATGCTACCATTTATTTCTTTAAAAGTTTTAATCAATGCACTCTGTCTGGAAGTTAAGAGTAATTTCACGCAGATTTCTCATACACATTTTCCAAAATTCGTATAAGTTTCTGAACTTTTACTGAGAGCCAACACAAAACTCCAATAGCTGTGTTCAAAATATTTTAATGCAAGGTATTTCGATTTTTGCATTTTTGCTTTGAGATAATTTCAAGCCTAAACCTCTGTAATATACAATTTAATTCGACGGTATTTCAATTCAAATGCTTCCACAATTCTGATAGATTTGATAGATATCGATTTAACCTTTTTCCAACATTCCAATATGTGATGATGTAATGCAAAATCACCAACGAACTTCAATTCCCTGGCTGAACTGCCCATTAATCCATTAATTTCTTTGCAGATTGCTTTATTCTATAACGTTTGCATTTTCTACTTGAATCCGACGCAGATTTCAGTACAGTATGTTCACGTTTATGTAAGTTTATATTCCATACTTCGAATCGCTTTAGTATAGATTTTGTATTGGCCACGTTTCTAAGATTTTTAATGCAAAATCCTCATAAATTTCCCAATCTGCTCGAGCAATCGACGCTTAATATTTCATAAACTTCGTTCATAAACAACAACCGTTTTACTCACATACTTTCATCTTTCTCCATTCTCCAATTTTTGCTATCATTTGCTGTCTCAATGCTGATATATTAATAATCAATTATCCAACTGATCAAATATCACCCTTTTCCTTTTCCTGCTCTGTATTAATATTCTCTGTTTCAGCGTCTTCTTTGGCTGTCCTAATGCTATTGTTTACCAAAAAATTTCTGCATTGAAAGCTCTTCTGCAAAATCTTTATTGTGACTCCCAGTTAAACAAGTAGCATTTGAAATATTCTTCACTTTCTGCACCCTTTTATATCTTTTATTGTGATTGTGACGTAATTTAAATGCGCCAGCATCTGTAATGTTTTATCTTCTATTGTAACATTATTTCTATGCATAGTGACGTCAAGTTGCCAAGTTCAGATATCCATACACCATGTAGTTAGTGAAAAACCACAAAATAACTCCATTCTTTTTGTATAATTTTCAATCAATCTAAAACATCGTTCCATTATTTGTAAAATTCCGGTACGAAACATTTCTAATTTTCACTTGTAGGCTTTCAATGCACAACCTCTGCAATATCCCAATTAGTTACACCAAAGTACCACTTTTAAAAGTTTAAGCAATCATTCATTATGTTTGACGTTGTGTTTATCGTATAAGTACAGGACAATCTGCCGCAATTGGTAAAGATTTGTCTTTGCGCAAAAATTAGATCATTCCATTTATATCTTCCTAGATATAATATTACACTTCTTCTGCAATATCCAACTGAGTTCGATGTAGATTTTTCCTACGCTTTTATTTCAAATTTTCAGACAAATTAAGTTTAAGCTTTCAATGCAGAATGCATGATTCTCAATCCACATGCTCTGAAATATCTAATTCCTTCCGATACATGTACCTCATACGAATGTTCCCCACAGTACGAGTAGATTTGATGTATATCTCTTTTGCACAACCTTTGCAATGCTTAAAGTCCTTCAGAAAACATTTTCAATTCGAAACGTTTGTTTATTCCAGTTATACTGCTGCTGATAACTTCAATCCACAGGATATGCAATAACTCCTTCTCATCAACGTAGATTTTAATTCAAATTCATTTCAAATTTTCAATTGATTTTATTTAGACTTTTGGTTTTCAACCATTGCAATACATCGATAAATTCTTTGTTGATTTTGAGTATGAAACCTCTTTAATTCTCCAGTAATGCACTTGTAGGCTTCCATTGAACAACTTCAGTTAGGAATTTTGCAGTAGAGTTTATGTATGCGTTTAGTGCAAGCAACCTCCAAGTCCATTTGTGACCAATTGTCCATTAAAATAAACCGGATGCTACCATTCATTTCTTTCAAAGCTTTTATCAATGCACTCTGGTTGTAAATTAAGTTTAATTTCACATAGATTTCTCATAGATATTTTCCAATATTCTTATAAATGTGTGTACTTTTACTCAGAGCCAACACAAAACTCCAATTGCTATTTTCAAAAGATTTTAATGCAAGGTATCCCGATTTTTGCATTTTTGCTTTGAGAGAAATTCAAGCTTAAACCTCTGTAATATCTCAGTTAATTCGAGGATATTTCAATTCGAATGGTTTCAACAATTCTGATAGTTGTGATTGATATCGATTACACATTTTTCCAGCAGTCAGTTGTGTGATGATGTAATGCAAAATCTCCAACGAACTTCAATCCTGTGGCTGAACTTTCCATTAATCCATTATTTTTTTTTGTAGATTGCATCATTCTACAACGTGTGCATTTTCTATATGAATCCGACGCAGATTTCAGTTCAGTATGTTCACGTTTATGTAAGTTTATATTCAATACTTCGAATCGTTTTAGTATAGATTTTGTATTGGCCACGTTTCTAAGATTTTTAATGAAAAATCCTCATAAATTTCCCAATCTTTTCGAGCAATCGACGCTTAATATTTCATAAACTTCTTTTATAAACAACAACAATTTTACTCATATATCTTTCATCTTTCTCCATTCTCCAATTTTTGCTATCATTTGCTGTCTCCATGCTGATAATTATAATCCATTATCCAACTGATCAAATATTACCCTTTTCCTTCTCTTGCTCTGTATTAATATTCTCTATTTCAGCGTCTACTTTGGCTTTCCTAATGCTATTGTTTACCAAACAATTTCTGCATTGAAAGCTCTTCTGCAAAATCTTTAGTGTGACTCCCAGTTAAACAAGTAGCATTTGAATTATTCTTTACTTCCTGCAGCCTTTTATATCTTTTATTGTGATTGTGCCGAAATTTAATTGCGCTAGCATCTGTAATGGTTTATCTTCTATTGTAACATTATTTCTATGCTTAGTGACGTCAAGTTGCCAAGTTTAGATATCCATACACCATGTAGTTATTGAAAAACCTCACAATAATTCAATTCTTTTCGTATAATTTTCAATCAATCTACAACATCGTTCCATCATTTGTAAAATTCCGGTACGAAACGTCGCTAATTTTCCAGCTATTGCAAAAACTCGAAGTCCATCTGTGACCAACTGTCCATTAAAAGAAACTAGATGCTACCATTTATTTCTTTCAAAGTTTTTATCAATGCACTCTTTCTGGAAATAAGGAGAAATTTCACGCAGATTTCTCATACAAATTTTCCAATATTCGTATAAGTTTCTGGACTTTTACTGAGAGCCAACGCAAAACTCCAATTGCTGCGTTCAAAAAATTTTAATGCAAGGTATCTCGATTTTTCTGCATTTTTGCTTTGAGACAATTTCAAGCCTAAACCTCTGTAATATACAATTTAATTCGACGATATTTCAATTCAAATGCTTCCACAATTCTGATAGATGTGATAGATATCGATTTAACATTTGTCCAACATTCCGATCTGTGATGATGTTCTGCAAAACCATCAAAGTACTGATATTTCCTAGCTGAACATTCCTTTATTCCATTGATATCTTTACAGATTGCTTTAATGTACAACCTCAGTAATATCTCATTTAATTCGACGATATTTCAATTCAAATGCTTCCAAAATTCTAATAGGTGTGATCAATATCAATTGAACAGTTTTCCAGCAGTCAGTTGTGTGATCATGTATTGCAAAATCATAAACGAACTTCAATTCCCAGGCTGAACTTTCCATTAATCTGTTAATTTCTTTGCAGTCTATATTCCATACTTTGAATCGTTTTATTATAGATTTTGGATTGGCCACGTTTCTAAGATTTTCGAACCGTTCTACGTCTTCCTTTTTTGATATTTAATGCAAAATGCTCACAAATTTTCCAATCCCTTCGAGCAATCGACGCTTATTATTTCATAAACTTCTTTCATAAACAACAACCATTTTACTCACATATATTTTATCTTTCTCCATTCTCCAATTTTTGCTATCATTTGCTGTCTCAATGCTGATATTTTAATTATCCATTATCCAACTCATCAAATATTACCCTTTTCCTTTTCCTGCTCTGTATTAATATTCTCTGTTTCAGCGTCTACATTGGCTTTCCTAATGCTATTGTTTACCAAATAATTTCTGCATTAAAAGCTCTTCAGCAAAATCTTTAGTGTGACTCCCAGTTAAACAAGTAGCATTTGAAATAATCTTCACTTCCTGCACCCTTTATATCTTTTATTGTGATTGTGACGTAATTTAATTGAGCCAGCCTCTGTAATGGTATACCTTCTATTGTAACATTATTTCTATGCTTAGTGACGTCAAGTTGCCAACTTAAGATATCCATACACAATGTAGTTAATGAAAAACGTTACAATAACTCCATTCTTCTCATATAATTTCAATGAGTCTAAAAGATCGTTCAATCCTTTGTAAACTTCCGGTACGAAACATTTCCAATTTTCCAGCTATGCAGGTGTAGGCTGTCAATGAACAACCTCTGTAATATCCCAATTAGTTACACCAAAGTACCACTTTTAAAAGTTTAAGCAATCATTCATTATGTTTGACGTTTTGTTTATTGTATAATTACAGCACACTCAGACGCATTTGGTCAACAGTTATCCTTGCCAAACAATTACATTATTCCATTTATTTATTCCAATATATATCATTACAATTCTTCTGCAATATCAAACTGAGTTTGATGTAGATTTCTCCAACACTTTTTTCAAATTTTCCAACCAATTTAGTGTTAGCTTTCAATACAGAATGCAATAATTTCAATCCACATTCTCTGAAATATCTAAATCCCTTCGATACATGTACCTCATACGAATGTTTTCCACAGTACAAATAGATGTGATTGATGTCTTTTTTGCACAACCGTTGCAATTCTTAAATTCCTTCAGTGAACATTTTCAATTGGAAACGTTTGATTGTTCCAGTTATATTGCTGCTGATAATTTCATTTCACAAGATCTGCAATATACCCTTGTCATCAACGTAGATTTTCAATCAAATTCATTTAAAATTTTCAATTCATTTTATTAAAACTTTTGGTTTTTAACCATCGCACTACATCGATAACTTCTTTGCTGATTTTGAGTATGAAACCTCTTTAATTCTCCAGTAATGCACTTTTAGGCTTCCATTGAAGGATTTCAGTTAGGAATCTTGCAGTAGAGTTGATGTTTGTGTTTAGTGCAAAAAACTCAAAGTCCATTTGTGACCAATTATCCATTAAAATAAACTCGATGCTACTATTTATTTCTCTCAAAATTTTTATCAATGCAATCTGTCCTCAAGTTAAGTGTAAATTTACATAAATTTCTCCTACACTTTTTCCAATATTCGCATAAATTTGTGTACTTTTTCTGAGAACCAGCACAAAACTCCAATTGCTGTGTTCAAAATATTTTAATTCAAGGTATCTAGATTTTTCCATATTTGCTTTAAGATCATTTCAAGCCTTAACCTCAATAGTATCTCATTTAATTCGACGATATTTCAATTCAAATGCTTCCAAAATTCTGATAGGTGTGATCAATATCAATTTAACAGTTTTCCAGCAGTCAGTTGTGTGATCATGTATTGCAAAATCATAAACGAACTTCAATTCCCAGGCAGAACAACTTTCCATTAATCTGTTAATTTCTTTGCAGTTTTCCTCATTGTAGAATCTCTACATTACCTACTTGAATCAAACGCAGATTTCAGTTCAATATGTTCACTTTTAACTAAGTCTCTATTCCATACTTCGAATCATTTTAGTATAGACTTTGGATTGGTCACGTTTCTAAGATTTCCAACCATTCTAAGTCTTCTTTTTTGATTTTTAATGCAAAATGCTCACAAATTTTCCAATCTGTTTGAGCAATGGACGCTTATTATCATCTAATTCTTTCATAAAAAACAACCGTTTTACTCACATATCTTTCATCTTTCTCCATTCTCCAATTTTTGCTATCATTTGCTGTCTCAATGCTGATATATTAATAATCCATTATCTAACTAATCAAATATTACCCTTTTCCTTTTCCTGCTCTGTATTAATATTCTCTGTTTCAGCGTCTACTTTGGCTGTCCTAATGCTATTGTTTACCAAACAATTTCTGCATTGAAAGCTCTTCTGCAAAATCTTTAATGTGACTCCCAGTTAAAAAAGTAGCATTTGAAATATTCTTCACTTTCTGCCCCCTTTTATATCTTTTATTGTGATTGTGACGTATTTTAATTGGGCAAGCCTCAGTAATGGTTTATCTTCTATTGCTACATTATTTCTATACTTTCTGACGTCAAGTTGCCGAGTTCAGATATTCATACACAATGTAGTTAATGAAAAACCTTACAACAACTCCATTCTTCTCATATAATTTTCAATGAGTCTAAAACATCGTTCCATCATTTGTAAAATTCCAGTAGGAACGATCTCTAATTGCTCAGCTATGCATTTGTAGGCTTTCTATGCACAACCTCTGCCATATTCCATTTAGTTACACCAAAGTATCACTTTTAAATATTTAAGCAATCTTCCAATATGTTTGACGTCTATTATTAATGTACGAGAACAGCAAACTCAGACGCAATTCGTTAATATTTATCTTTGCCCAACAATTAGATTATTCCATTTATTTATTCCAATATATATCATTACATTTCTTCTGCAATATCAAACTGAGTTCGTTGTAGATTTCTCCTACACTTTTTTCAAATTATCCGACAAATGAAGTGTTAGCTTTCAGAATGCAATAATTTCAATCCACATCCTTTGAAATGTCTAAATCCTTCCGATACATGTACGTCACACAAATGTTTCCCACAGTACAAATAGATGTGATAGATGTCTTTTTTGCACAATCGTTGCAATTCTTAAATTCCTTCAGTGAACATTTTCAATTGGAAACGTTTGATTGTTCCAGTTATATTGTTGCTGATAATTCCAATCCACAACATCTTCTATTTCTTCTTGTCATCAACGAAGATTTTCAATCAAATTTATTTAAAATTTTCAATTCATTTTATTAAGACTTTTGGTTTTTAACCATCGCACTACATCGATAAATTCTTTGTTGATTTTGAGTATGAAACCTCTTTAATTCTCCAGTAATGCACTTGTAGCCTTCCATTGAACAACTTCAGTTAGGAATCTTTCAATAGATTTCATTTGTGTGTTTAATGCAGAAACCTTCAAAGTCCTTTTGTGACCAATTGTCCATTAAAAGAATCTAGATGCTACCATTTATTTCTTTCAAAGTTTTTATCAATGCACTCTGTTAGCCAATTAAGTTTAATTTCACATAGATTTCTCATAGATATTTTCCCAATTTTCTTATAAATGTGCGTACCTTTACTCAGAGCCAACACAAAACTCCAACTGCTGAGTTCAATATATTTTAATGCAAGTAGCTCGATTTTTGCATTTTTGCTTTGAGATAATTTCAAGCCTTTACCTCTGTAATATACAATTTATTTCGACGATATTTCAATTCAAATGCTTCCACAATTCTGATAGATGTGATAGATATCGATTTAACATTTGTCCAACATTTGGAACTGTGATGATGTGCTGCAAAATCATCAAAGTACTGATATTTCCTCGCTGAAATTTCCTTTAATCCATTGATATCTTTACAGATTGCTTTAATGTACAACCTCAGTAATATCTCATTTAATTCGACGATATTTCAATTCAAATGCTTCAAAAATTCTGATAGATGTGATCGATATCAATTTAACAGTTTTCCAGCAGTCAGTTGTGTGATCATGTATTGCAAAATCATAAACGAACTTCAATTTCCAGGCTGAACAACTTTCCATTACTCTGTTAATTTCTTTGCAGTTTTCCTCATTGTAGAATCTCTACATTATCTACTTGAATCTAACGCACATATATTTCATCTTTCTCCATTCTCCAATTTTTGCTATCATTTGCTGTCTCAATGCTGATATATTAACAGTCCATTATCCAACTGATCAAATATTACCCTTTTCCTTTTCCCCCTCTATATTAATTCTCTGTTTCAGCGTTTACTTTGACTGTCCTCATGCTATTCTTTACCAAACAAATTCTGCATTCAAAGCTCTTCTGCAAAATCTTTAGTGTGACTCCCAGTTAAACAAGTAGCATTTGAAATATTCTTCACTTCCTGCACCCTTTTATATCTTTTATTGTGATTGTGACGTAATTTAATTTGGCCAGCCTCAGTAATGGTTTATCTTCTATTGTGACATTATTTCTATACTTTCTATTTCTATAGTTGCCTAATTCAGATATCCATACACAATGTTGTTAATGAAAAACCTCACAATAACTCCATTTATTTCGTATAATTTTCAATCGATCTAAAACATAGTTCCATATTTTGTAAACTTCCGGTACGAAACATTTCTAATTTTCCAGCTATGCACTTGTAGGCGTTCAATGCACAACCTCTGTAATATCCCAATTAGTTACACCAAAGTACCACTTTTAAAAGTTTAAGCAATCTTTCAACAAGTTTGACGTTTTGTTTATTGTATACGTACAGCACAGTTCCAATAGATGTGATATATGTCTTTGTTGCACAAACGTTGCATTTCTTAAACTCCTTCAGTGAACATTTTCAATTGGAAACGTTTGATCATTATTGTTATATTGTTATATATGTTCACGTTTATGTAAGTTCATATTCCATGCTTCGAATCGTTTTAGTATAGATTTTGTATTGGCCACGTTTCTAAGGTTTTTAATGCAAAATCCTCATAAATTTCCCAATCTGTGCGAGCAATCGACGCTTATTATCATCTACTTCTTTCATAAACAACAACCATTTTACTCACATATCTTTCATCTTTAACCATTCTCCAATTTTTGCTATCATTTGCTGTCTCCATGCTTATAATTGTAATCCATTATCCAAGTGATCAAATATTACTTTTATTTTTGTCCTTCTCTGTATTAATAATCTCTGTTTCAGCGTCTACTTTGGCTGTCCTAATGCTATTCCTTACCAAACAAATTCTGCAGTGAAAGCTTTTTGCAAAATCTTTCGTATGTCTCCAAGTTAACCACGTAGCATTTGAAATTTTCTTTACTTCCTGCACCCTTTTATATCTATCATTTTTATTGTGGCGTTATTTAATTGGGCCAGCCTTTGTAACAGTTTATCTTCTACTGTGACATTACTTCTATACTTAGTGTCGTCAAGTTGCCAAGTTCAGATATCCATACGCCGTGTAGTTAATGAAAAACCTCATAATAACTCCAATCTTTTCGTATAATTCTCAATCAATCCTAAACATCGTTCCATCATTTGTAAAATTCCGGTACGAAACATTTCTAATTTTCCAGCTTTGCACTTGTAGGCTTTCAATGCACAACCTCTGAAATATCCCAATTATTTACACCAAAGTACCACTTTTAAAGTTTAAGCAATCTTTTCAATATGTTTCAGGTGTTGTTTATTGTATAAGTACAGCACACTCAGACACAGTTGCTGAAAATTTGTCTTTGTGCACAAATCAGATTATTCCATTTATATCTTTGTAGATATATCATGACACTTCTTCTGCAATATCAAACTGAGTTCGATGTAGATTTCTCCTACACTTTTTGCAAATATTCCGACAAATTAAGTGTTAGCTTTCAATGCAAAATGCAATAATTTCAATCCACATCCTCTGAAATATCTAAATCCTTTCGATACATGTACCTCATACGAATGTTTTCCACAGTACAAATAGATGTGATAGATGTCTTTGTTGCACAACCGTTGCAATTCTTAAATTCCTTCAGCAAACATTTTCAATTCGAAACGTTTGATTATTCCAGTTATATAGTTGCTGGTAATTTCATTCCACAAGATCTGCAATGTCCCCTTGTCATCAACGTAGATTTTCAATCAAATTCATTTAAAATTTTCAATTCATTTTATTAAGACTATTGGTTTTTAACAATCGCAATACATCGATAAATTCTTTGTTGATTTTGAGTATGAAACCTCTTTAATTCTCCAGTAATGCACTTGTAGGCTTCCTTTGAACAACTTCAGTTAGGAAACTTGCAGTAGAGTTGATGTATGTGTTTAGTGTAAAAAAGGCGAAGTCCATTTGTGACCAATTGTCCATTAGAAGAAACTAGGTGCTACCATTTATTTCTTTAAAAGTTTTTATCAATGCACTCTGGCTGCAAATTAGGAGTAATTTCACACAGATTTCTCATCCACATTTTCCAATATTCGTATAAGTTTCTGAACATTTACTGGGAGCCAACACAAAACTCCAATTGCTGTGTTCAAAATATTTTAATGCAAGGTATCTCGAGTTTTGAATTTTTCCTTTGAGATAATTTCAAGCCTAAACTTCTGTAATATACAATTTAATTCGACGATATTTCAATTCAAAGGCTTCCACAATTCGGATGGATGTGATAGATATCGATTTAACTTTTTTCCAACATTCCGATCTGTGATGATGTGATGCAAACCATCAAAGTACTGATATTTCCTGGCAGAACTTTCCTTTAATCCATTGATATCTTTACACATTGCTTTAATGTACAACCTCAGTTATATCTCAATTAATTCGACGATATTTCAAGTCGAATGCTTCCAAAATTCTGATAGGTGTGATCGATATCAATTTAACAGTTTTCCAGCAGTCAGTTGTGTCATCATGTATTGCAAAATCATAAACGAACTTCAATTCCCAGGCTGAACTTCCCATTAATCTGTTAATTTCTTTGCAGTTTTCCTCATTATAGAATCTCTACATTATCTACTTGAATCCAACGCAGATTGCAGTTCAATATGTTCACTTTTAACTAAGTCTATATTCCACACTTCGAATCGTCTTAGTATAGATTTTGGATTGGCCACGTTTCTAAGATTTTCGAACCGTTCTAAGACTTCCTTTTTTGACTTTTAATGCAAAATGCTCACAAATTTTCCAATCTATTTGAGCAATCGACACTTATTATCATCTAATTCTTTCATAAACAACAACAATTTTACTCACATATCTTTCATCTTTCTCCATTTTCCAATTTTTGCTATCATTTGCTGTCTCAATGCTGATAATTATAATCCATTATCCAACTGATCAAATATTACCCATCGTTATTTTCTTATCTGAATTAATATTCTTTGTTTGAGCGTCTACTTTGGCTGTCCTAATGCTATTGTTTACCAAACAATTTCTGCATTGAAAGCTCTTCTGCAAAATCTTTAGTGTGACTCCCAGTTAAACGAGTAGCATTTGAAATATTCTTCACTTTCTGCACCCTTTCATATCTTTTATTTTGATTGTGACGTAATTTAATTGGGCCAGCCTCAGTAATGGTTTATCTTCTATTGTGACATTATTTCTATACTTTCTGACGTCAAGTTGCCGAGTTCAGATATCCATACACAATGTAGTTAATGATAAACCTTACAATAACTCCATTCTTCTCATATAATTTTCAATGAGTCTAAAAGATCGTTCCATCATTTGTAGAATTCCAGTACGAACGATCTCTAAGTGCTCAGCTATGCACTTGTAGGCTTTCTTTGCACAACCTCTGCAATATTCCATTTAGTTACACCAAAGTACCACTTTTAAAAGTTTAACCAATCATTCATTATGTTTGTTGTTTTGTATATTGTATAAGTACAGCAAACTCAGACGCAATTGGTTAAAATTTATCCTTGCCTAACAATTAGATTATTCCATTTATAGCTTCCTAGATATATCATGGCACTTCTTCTGCAATATTCAACTGAGTTCGATGTAGATTTCTCCTACACTTTTTTCAAATTTTCCGACAAATTGAGTGTTATCTTTAAATGCAGAATGCAATAATTTCAATCCACATTCTCTGAAATATCTAAATCCTTCCGATACATGTACCTCATACGAATGTTTTCCACAGTACAAATAGATGTGATAGATGTCTTTTTTGCACAATCGTTGCAATTCTTAAATTTCTTCAGTGAACATTTTCAATTGGAAACGTTTGATTGATCCAGTTATATTGCTGCTGATAATTTCAATCCACAAGATCTGCAATATCCCCTTCTCATCAACGTTGGTTTTGATTCAAATTCATTTCAAATTTTCAATTCATTTTATTAAGACCTTACTAACCATCGAACTACATTGGTAAATTCTTTGTTGATTTTGAGTATAAAACCTCTTTAATTCTCCAGTAATGCACTTGTAGCCTTCCATTGAACAACTTCAGTTAGGAATCTTTCAAAAGATTTCATTTGTGTGTTTAATGCAGAAACCTTCAAAGTCCATTTCTGACCAATTGTCCATTAAAAGAAACTAGATGCTTCCATTTATTTCTTTCAAAGTTTTTATCAATGCAATCGGTCCTCAAATTAAGTGTAAATTTACATAAATTTCTCATTCACTTTTCAATTATTCGAATAAATTTGTGTACTTTTTCTGAGAGCCAACACAAAACTCCAATTGCTGTGTTCAAAATATTTTAATGCAAGGTATCTCGATTTTTGCATTTTTTCTTTGAGATAATTTCAAGCCTAAACCTCTGTAAAATACAATTTAATTCGACGATATTTCAATTCAAATGGTTCCACAATTCTGATAGATGTGATCGATATCGATTTAACAAATGTCCAACATTCCGATCAGTGATGATGTCATGCAAAACCATCAAAGTACTGATATTTCCTCGCTGATCTTTCCTTCAATCCATTGATGGCTCTACAGATTGCTTTAATATACAACCTCAGAAATATCTCATTTAATTCGAGGATATTACAATTCGAATGGTTTCAACAATTCTGATAAATGTGATAGTTATCGATTACACATTTTTTCAGCAGTCAAATCTGCGATGATGTAATGCAAAATCATAAACGAACTTCATTTTCCTGGCTGAACTTTCCATTAATCTGTTAATTTCTTTGCAGTTTTCCTCATTATAGAATCTCTACATTATCTACTTGAATCCAACGCAGATTTCAGTTCGATATGTTCACTGTTAACTATGTCTATATTCCATACTTCGAATCGTTATAGTATAGATTTTGGATTGGCCACGTTTCTAAGATTTTCGAACCGTTCTAAGTCTTCCTTTTTTGATTTTTAATGCAAAATGCTCACAAATTTTCGAATCTGTTCCAGCAATCGACGCTTATTATCATCTAATTCTTTCATAAACAACAACCATTTTACTCACATATCTTTCATCTTTCTCCATTCTCCAATTTTTGCTATCATTTGCTGTCTCAATGCTGATATATTAATAATCCATTATCCAACTGATCAAATATTACATTTTTCCTTTTCCTGCTCTGTATTAATATTCACTGTTTCAGCGTCTACTTTGGCTCTCCTAATGCTATTCTTTTTCAAACAACCTCTTCATTGAAAGCCCTTCTGCAAAATCTTTAGTGTAACTCCCAGTTAAACAAGTAGCATTTGAAATAGTCTTCACTTCAGGCACCCTTTTAGATCTTTTATTGTGATTGTGACGTAATTTAATTGAGCAAGCCTCTGTAACAGCATATCTTCTACTGTGACATTATTTCTATGCTTAGTGACGTCAAGTTGCCAAGTTCAGATATCCATACAGCATGTAGTTAATGAAAAACCTCACAATAACTCCATTCTTTTTGTATAATTTTCAATCATTCTAAAACATCGTTCTATTATTTGTAAAATTCCGGTACGAAACATTTCTAATTCTCCAGTAATGCACTTGTATGCTTCCATTGAACAACTTCAGTTAGGAATCTTGCCGTAGAGTTGATGTGTCTGTTTAGTGCAAAAAACGCGAAGTCCATTTGTGACCAATTGTCCATTAAAAGAAAGTTGATGCTACCATTTATTTCTTTCAAATTTTTAATCAATGCACTTTATCTGGAAATTAGGAGAAATTTCACACAGATTTCTAATACACATTTTCCAATATTCGTATAAGTTTGTGTACTTTTACTGAGAGCCAATACAAAACTCCATTTGCTGTGTTCAAAATATTTTAATGCAAAGTATCTCGATTTCTGCATTTTGCTTTGAGATAATTTCAAGCCCAAACCTCTGTATTATACAATTTAATTCGACGATATTTCAATTCAAATGCTTCCACAATTCTGATAGATGTGATAGATATCGATTTAACATTTGTCCAATATTCTGATCTGTGATGAAGTGCTGCAAAACCATCAAAGTACTGATATTTCCAAGCTGAACTTTCCCTTAATCCATTGATATCTCTACAATTTGCTTTAATGTACAACCTCAGTAATATCTCAATTAATTCGACGATATTTCAAGTCGAATGCTTCCAAAATTCTGATAGGTGTGATCGATATCAATTTAACAGTTTTCCAGCAGTCAGTTGTGTGATCATGTATTGCAAAATCATAAACGAACTTCAATTCCAAGGCTGAACTTTCCTTTTCTCTATTAATATCTTTGCAGTTTTCCTCATTGTAGAATCTCTACATTATCTACTTGAATCCAACGCAGATTTCAGTTCAATATGTTCATATTTAACTAAGGCTATATTCCATACTTCCAATCGTTTTAGTATAGATTTTAGATTGGCCACGTTTCTAAGATTTTCGAACCGTTCTAAGTCTTCCTTTTTTGATTTTAAATGCAAAATGCTCAAAAACTTTCCAATCTGTTCGAACAATTGATGCTTATTATCATCTAATTCTTTCATAAACAACAACCATTTTACTCACATATCTTTCATATTTCTCCATTCTCCAATTTTTGCTATCATTTGCTGTCTCAATGCTAATATATTAATAATCCATTATCCAACTGATCAAATATTACCCATTTTCTCTGCCTTCTCTGTATTAATATTCTCTGTTTCAGCGTCTACTTTGGCTGTCCTAATGCTATTCTTTACCAAACAATTTCTGCATTGAAATCTCTTCTGCAACATCTTTAGTGTGACTCCCAGTTAAACAAGGAGCATTTGAAATATTCTTCACTTTCTGCACCCTTTTATATCTTTGGGGCCAGCCTCAGTAATGGTTTATCTTCTATTGTGACACTATTTCTATACTTTCTGACGTCAAGTTGCCGAGTTCAGATATCCATACACAATGTAGTTAATGAAAAACCTTACAATAACTCAATTCTTCTCGTATAATTTTCAATTAGTCTAAAAGATCGTTCAATCCTTTTTAAAATTCCGGTACGAAACATCTCCAATTTTTCAGCTATGCACATGTAGGCTTTCAATGCACAACCTCTGTAATATCCCTATTATTTACACCAAAGTACCTCTTTTAAAGTTTCAGCAATCTTTCAATATGTTTGAGGTGTTGTTTATTGTATAAGTACAGCACACTCAGACACAATTGGTGAAAATTTGTCTTTGTGCAGAATTCAGATTATTCCATTTATATCTTCGTAGATATTAGATTACTTTTTTCTGCAATATCAGTCTGAGTCCGATGTAGAATTCTCCTACACTTTTTTTCAAATTATCCGAAAAATTAAGTGTTAGCTTTCAATCCAGAATATTTAATTTTCAATCCACATCCTCTGAAATATCTAAATCCTTTCGATACATGTACCTCATACGAATGTTTCTCACAGTTCCAACAGATGTGATATATGTCTTTCTTGCACAACCGTTGCAATGCTTAATTTCCTTCAGCAATCATTTTCAATTCGAAACGTTTGATTATTCCAGTTATATTGTTGCTGGTAATTTCAATCAACAAGATCTCCAACATCCCCTCCTCATTAACGTAGATTTTGATTCAAATTCATTTCAATTTTTTATCTCATTTTAATAAGACTTTTGGTTTTTAACCATCGCACTACATCGATAAATTCTTTTTTGATTTTGAATATCAAACCTCTTTAATTCCCCAGTAATGCATTTGCAGGCTTCCCATGAACAACTTCAGTTAGAAATCTTGCAGAAGAGTTGCTGTTTGTGTTTAGTGCAAAAAACTCCAAGTCCATTTGTGACCAATTGTCCATTTTATCAATGCACTCTGTCTGGAAGTTAAGAGTAATTTCACGCAGATTTCTCATCCACATTTTCCAATATTCGTATAAGTTTGTGTTCTTTTGCTGAGAGCCAACACAAAACTCCAATTGCTGTGTTCAATATATTGTAAGTCAAGGTATCTCGATTTTTGCATGCTTGCTTTGAGATAATTTCAAGCCTAAACCTCAGTAATATCTCATTTAATTCGACGATATTTCAATTCAAATGCTTCCACATTTCCGATAGAAGTGATAGATATCGATTTAACATTTTTCCAACATTCCAATCTGTGATGATGTGCTGCAAACCCATCAAAGTACTGATATTTCCTCGCTGAACTTTCCTTCAATCCAATGATGTCTCTACAAATTGCTTTAATGTACAACCTCAGTAATATCTCATTTAATTCGACGATATTTCAATTCAAATGCTTCCAAAATTCTGATAGGTGTGATCGATAGCAATTTAGCAGTTTTCCAGCAGTCAGTTGTGTGATCATGTAATGCAAAATCATAAACGAACTTCAATTCCCAGGCTGAACTTTCCATTACTCTGTTAATTTCTTTGCAGTTTTCCTCATTTTAGAATCTCTACATTATCTACTTGAATCCAACGCAGATTTCAGTTCAATATGTTCACTTTTAACTAAGTCTATATTCCATACTTCGAATCGTTTTAGTATAGATTTTGGATTGGCCACGTTTCTAAGATTTCCAACTGTTCTAAGTCTTCTTTTTTGATTTTTAATGCAAAATCCTCACAAATTTTCCAATCTCTTCGAGCAATCGACGCTTATTATCATCTAATCCTTTCATAAACAACAACCATTTTACTCACATATCTTTCATTTTTCTACACTCTCCAATTTTTGCTATCATTTGTTGTCTCCATGCTGATAATTATAATCCATTATCCAACTGATCAATTTTACCCATTTTCTTTCCCTTCTCTGTATTAATATTCTCTGTTTCAGCGTCTACTTTGACTGTCCTAATGCTATTCTTCACGAAACAACTTCTGCATTGAAAGCTTTTCTACAAATTCTTTAGTGTGACTCCCAGTTAAACAAGTAGCATTTGAAATATTCTTCACTTTCTGCACCCTTTTAGATCTTTTATTGTGATTGTGACGTCAATTAATTGGTCCTGCCCCTGTAACAGTTTATTTGCTATTGTGACATCATTTCTATGCTGAGTGACGTCAATTTGCCCAGTTCAGATATCCATAATGCATGTTGTTAATAAAAATCACCTCATTAATAAATTCATTTCGTACAACCAACAACCAATTGATTTCGATGTTGATAACTTTGATGTTGATACAATCTGCAAGACCATTATAACATTCAACATCTTTCTTTGAAAATTTGCCAATCTATGACCTCTCGATTATTCTATTCGTGTATTTTCATGATATTCCGATGCCCAACAGTTGCAAAGTTTTGGCAACATTCAATTCAATTGGCACCAATCAAATAACTTCTTTTAGTATTGTAAGTACACAAACTCTAAATACATCAAACAAAAAGCTTCAATAGTATTATTACAAATACCCTTCAATTTTCCAATTTGTGAAGACTTTTTCTTAACAATTTCTCCATTAATGCACACGTGTTCTGGCTTTGAATATTGATAGATATCCTTTCGTGTTAATTCTTTTTAGGAAAAAACTACTTTATTTTGTACTTTGTTGCAAACAACTAACCTTTAAAACATTTTGAGTCTTTTGTTCTGTACATGGCAGATACAGTAATGCCTTTCCAAACTACTCCCTAGAACATGTTCGTCTACAGCGGAGAGGGGGGGCAAAGATTGGGGGTGGGTAAAACCTTTTAGCTCTACCCCTGTTTCTTAACTGTTTCAGTATTTGCACTACAAACAGTTGCATACCAATTTCAAATAGCTAACAGCATCTGAATGAAGATGTATGTCACTTGTATGTCACTTCTCTTTCAGTGTTCACAGAATATTGGCAAGAAAAAAAAGGTAGCCAATCAAAATGCGAAACACTTAGAGGATGCGCATTGATGTCATTCGCCAAATCTGCAGTTTAAAAAGAAAATAAGGAAAATGAGCAGCCAATGAACCAAAGTGAATATCATTAAGCGACCCGAACCCGTGAAGAGTGTCCTGTGATTCAAGGACCTAAAGTAAGCAGATTTAATCCATTCGAGATAACAAAATTTGGAGAGATCCTGAAAGGACCTTCTGGGGAAACTTTGTTGCCACCTGGTAGATTGGAAAATTTATTATCACGCCAGACACCCTTCCACCAACTACGCCAAGAACTGCAACTCCTTAAAGATGCATTTTAACGTGTATTCAAGTCAAGCAGGGCACCAATATATGACGCTTGGCATTTTCGTCAATTTTGCTTGGATTCTCGTGCCCCTACTAACTTTGATGGTATCATCACTATGATGTCCTCACCTAGAAGAAAAGAGGAAGAAAGATATAGAGCAGTTAATAATAAACGTTATTTGTTCTTTATGTTATGGGTTCAGTCAAAAGTGCAATTTCATACAGCGCGAATTAAGCCTATTCGTATTATCAGAAAACCTTAACAGGCCAGCACTTGACACAACAAAAGAAATTAGGGGTCACAACAGCAGACATAACTGGCAGAACACATTTGATCAATACTATAGCCACCAATGAGCATGAAGTTGATGAATTCATCAATAGGGCTATAAGTGAAAGGCATTCCATTATTGGTATGGTTATAATTTATTATCCAACTGAAAAAAATATTACCCTTTTTCTTTTCCTTCTCTGTATTAATATTCTCTGTTTCAGCGTCTACTTTCACTGTCCTAATGCTATTCTTTACCAAACAAATTTCTACAGTGAAAGCTTTTTTGCAAAATCTTTAGTGTGACTCTCAGTTATGCAAACCGCATTTGAAATAATCTTCACTGCCGGCACTCTTTTATATCTTTCATTGTGATTGTGATGTAATTTAATTGCGGCCTGTCTCTGTAAGAATTTTATTTCCTATTTTGACATAATTTGTATACTGAGTGATAGTCATATTTTCCTGTTCAGATGTCTATAAACCATGTTGTTAATGAAAAACCTCAAAATAACTCTATTTTCTTTGTATAATTTTCAATCCACAACCTATCCAAAATATCATAAAATTTGATGTTGATAGCTTTGAATCAGATTTCTGCTGCACAAACAAAATAGTTCTCGACTTTTTTCTTTGAAATGTGCCAATCCATGACTTTTCAGTTATGCTATTCATGTCATTCTATTATATTCCAATGCACTGCAATCTTCCAGTATTTCAAGGTAGATATCAATCCAAGTTTTTTCAAAAAATGTGATATAGTTGTTTGATGGGTGGAGCAGATATAATTGTCTGATGCACAACAAACGGATTCTCCTTCTCGGTGTGTGATAATTTTCCAATGTGTGAACATTCCATTAGTCTTTATATGTCATGGTAAATTTTACTAATGCATAACCCTTGCAATATCAAACTCGGTTCGATTTCTGATTAAAGAACAATTCAATTTTTGTTGAAAATTCTAAGTAAATTCATGTAATGTCTTGCTGCATATTTAACACAATTCTCCAATTCTTCCGATGAAAACTTTTTCAATGTAAGAACTTTAGATTATTCCTCTCATACATATAAATTTTTCATCTGCATAACCCTGGAAATAACCAATTAACTTCGATTTCATTTGATGCATAACCAATGCAATACGTTAATTTATTCCTTTATCATGCTCTAAAGCATTGATTTCTAGATAGATTTTTCAATTTCCCAACTGTTTCAATATCCAATCCACTTCAATGTTGATTTCACTTGGCTATTTTTCAACGTTTCTCAAAGATCTCGTGTGGTAATTGGATGCATAACCAATGCAATACTTTAATTTAGTGTTTGACCTTTTTCAGTGTAAGAAATTTCCTTTATTCCATTTATTCACTGCAAATTTTTCCAATTCACAACTTTTTCAATAACATATTCACTTCACTGTATATTTTAATGCAATGTTTTTCCAAACTGCTAATAGACTGGATGTAAATTTCTGACGTACAACCATCACAATATTCTTGAGTAGATGATTTTCAATTCAAACACAATCACGTTGAAATAGATTTCTCTTATGACTTGCTCAAGTTTGCCAATAGAGTTGATCTAAATCTGTGTTGCACAATTTTTTCAATGCTCTGATACCTCTGTTTAACATTTTCAATACAAAAGCTTTTTTAACTCCTTTTATATCTTGTTAATTATCGATGCACATGTAATTTCCAACTAAAGTCCACTTTAGGTTTTAATGGCAATGTTTCTTGATTAAAAGAGATCTGATGTACATTTTTAAGTAGAACAACTGTAATACTTCAATTCAGTTGTTGAAATTTTATCAAAACAATCTTTGTAGATCATTTCAATGCACAACTTCTTCAAAATATTCCATTCACTTCACCATAGATTTTATATAACTTTCTTCCCCGAACTCCAATATATTTACTGAGCACTTTTGATGCAAAACAATCTCTATTTTCTTTGTTGCTGATTTCCAATACAAGCCTAAACCATTATTCCATTTGCGTCTTTTTCAAATTTAGATAAACAGACTATTTAATACTCCAACTATTTCAACTTAGGTCCTCAGTGCAAATTTGTCCAATAGTCCAATAGATTAAATGTAGTGCAATAGACTCTAGTAAGACCATTAATACAGATCCTGCAAAATTGCCATTTCTTTGTGACATATGCTAAGTATACAACCTCTGCAATAATCCAATTCCATTCTGCAATAATCCTCTGCAATAACCTCTGCAATAATCCAATAATCCAATTACACTTTTTAAAGAGAATTTTCTATGTACTTTATTAAATGCCGTCAACCGTGGAAATATATGTTCCATGTTGCAAATAACTAATTTTTAATATACTCTGCGCTTCTTGCTTTACCTATTTGATCATCATCTTTCTCAATTCTCCACTTTTTGTATGATTTGCTGTCTCAATGCTGATGGTTAAAATCCATTTTGCAGCTGAACAATGACATTAATATCAATATCTGCATTAATATTCTCTATTTCAGCGTCTACTTTGACTGTCCTAATGCTCTTCTTTACCAAAGAAGTTCTCCTTTGAAAGTTCTTCTTCAAAATCTTTACTGTGACTCCCAGTTATACAAACAAGATTTGAAATATTCTTAACTGCTTGCACAAATTTGCAGCTGAACAATGATTTTCCCTTTCCTTTAAATTCTCTTTATTAATCTCCATCCTATCAATGTCTACTCTAACTGCATAAGATAGCTTGCAAACTTTTGATTCTTGTTATGCTCAGTCTTTACTATGACTCCATGTGTTACCAGCAGCATATCAAAAAAGCTCCTCCATCCGCTACTTTTTACCTTTTTCGATGATTGTGACGTCATTTAATTTCGGCCTTCCGATTTCGATATCATTTCATTAAATCATAACGTCAAGTTATCCAAATCAGATATCTATAACGCGTCTTGTTAATGAAAAGCCTTTCGATAATTCCATTCACGTTGTATAATTTTCTACTCATAACCTCTGCAATGTCTCAATCCTATCGACGTAGATTTCTCACACGAATTTTTCTTCAATTCCACTGACTTTTATGCCTATCTTTGGTGTACCACCAACCAAGCATTTCACTTCATTCCCTGGACTGATTTCAATGTAAGACCTTTAAATACTCCAGTCATGTGTAAGTAGAGTTATCCAATATCCAACGCTTGCATAGTCAAGTTGACTTCAAGCTAGATTACAATGAAAATGTTTCGAAAATCCCAATAATATGGATTTTGAATTTTGATGCAAGACGAGAGCAATACTATAAATCCTTCACTGTAATTTTTGCAAGGCAAGAATGTTCCATTATTCCAAATGACTTTGTAGACTATTTCAAAGCACATTCTCAGCACCAGCTAATTTGCTTCGAAGTAGAGTTCAATTTAGTATTTTTTCAAATAATGGCGCTGCAACTCAAAAATTTTAACCTACATCTCGTTCCGGAAAGGGGGCGCTCTAAATTAAGATTTATACTAACAAATTTTGGCACGATAGGAAAATCAGTCTATGTATCTGTATTATTAAAATGCAACTTTTGATATTGAATGGCGCGCGTGAAAATTTTCATCCATTTTGCATTTCATCACATTGTATATCCTTACCTCTAAATCCTGGGATCAAATAGCATTCACCAGTTCACCAGATCAACCATGCAATTATTTACAGTATTAATAATAAAATCCATTTCCTTCATTGAAAAGCTCAAAAATCTTGAATTAACATTTTTGACCAACTGATGCGAATTACTATGTGGCTTGGGATCGGGTACCACTTTGGTACGATAAGAGCATTCCAAGAGCAAATATTCTGCAATAAGGGACATATTCCAAGACTTGTACTTTTAAAGCAACTTCCTTTCAAAAATGGAAAAATTCGCAAAAATATGCGTATTGAAGACATGATGCTTGAGATAGCGCATCGCCATCATTGATGAACTCAAAGCGAAACTTGTATTTTTTCAACCTTCACATAAAATCACTTGAGGGAGCCAAGGCACAGTGGCATAGTGCTACTATTGTTGTACACACTGTCTAACAAGATGCTGGCTGGCAGAAAAGAGAGTTTACAGCAAAGCTACAAGAAACTATGATAATCTAGAATCATATTGAGTTGTGAGTACCCATTCCTTTTCTATTCAGCTCAGTATGTATATAAAATTATTTACTGCGACTTCCAACAGTTTTTGAATAACAATAGTTGCAAAATTTTTCTTTTAAATTTTGTTCCATAAGAATTTTTTTCATATACAAAACAGTTACCCATACTTATGGCTGTTTTTTTGCCTTGTAGAAGAGTATAGTAATAAACCAATAATTATATTATCAGCATTTTCTCAAATTCAACAGGGAAGTTAGGAGAGAAGAAAACAACATTAAAACCATTATTAATCAAAAATCGATGCAAGGCATTTCCAAAATACTAAATTAGAAGTAAAATTTTTTTCAGATTATGAACACGACCCCCGATTTTCAATCAGAATCCTTGCTGTCTGTCAGCATGCAGCTCAAATGAGATGATAGAAACTTGAAAACCATTATAAAATAGAAAAAGGAATCACGTAAAGAGATTTTGTAATGGAAATTTCAAGAGGTGACGATAAGTGGTGAAAAATGATGTCTGGTTCCTGAATCTTTGACCTGGTTATGCCTTTGTCTCCGGCAAAAGACCAAAGGCCTGATGGTATGGGAGCAGTTGAAGGCAGCCATTCATTCATGTACACCAGATCTGATACTACTTAAAAACTGCCAAAAAAATTGGAAACCTGCATTGACTCACAAGAGGAGGTCAAAACATGCAGAGAAGACTTTTCGTCCACAAATGGAAGTAATGAACAAGTTCCTCAAATTGCTCCTGAATCTTTTAACAAAATTTGCAGCTCTGCTGTTGCAAATTTAGTCGTTAACGAAGTATTGGGTACAATGTCATGGCCAAATCGATCTGTTCAACGACGTTCACAAAATGGAAAGAAAGCTGCAAACATCAACTTAATGTAAATTTTGAGTCAGTCCCAAAAGACATGTTGGCAATAAAAGGATATCTCAAATACGACTGCTGGAAAAGGTATAAGTGAAAATCGCTGATCAGTATTTAAAAAGTAGCATTGCAAAGTCAAAAACAACTTAGCTTTGTGTCCTTTACAACAAAGCCCAAACCCTTGAGACCATTTTAAAAAGAATTTATTGTCAAAGCTAATAGGAAAAAAAGGCAGTTTTGGTTCTAATAATTGATGATTTCACTAACATTTAGACTAAAGGAAAACCATCTGAGACATGGCAGCAATCCTCATCAAAGATTTTTTGATGGCTATGCAGCTCCCGTTCAAAAGAGCACAGTTTATGTGCGAACTGGATCTCTTGCTGTCACTTTTGCAATCGCAATCCCATACTGGATGAGGACTGCAATCTTTGATTATGAAATGGAGAGATTAAGAGTTTAAGTCCGTGACTATAAGGGACATCAAACGGAGAAAAAATCAATGATGAAATAGATGAAATAGAACTCCCTTTAAAAAGTTTGAGAGTTTTCAACAAGCTGTCTGTCAAGCAGTCCTCAATCTTGAGACTGACCTGCATAGTTTTATGCGCGACAAATTCAGCATCAGGAAAAAAACTTGTGATGTTCCTCTTCTTCAGCGGATGGTTCCCTTCATTGGCCTACTCCATGTCCAGCTGAATGCTAGGGACGATGTTTGCCTTCTCAACGTTGAAAGTTGTTTTAATGGAATATAAAAAAAGCGATCAGGTTATAGCATTATTTTGAAATTGTATGACTTTTATGAGCATTTTCTGACTTTTAATAATCTGGAAAATAACTATCTTCCTTTGGTTCTTTCCATCTATTCTGTTTTTACCAAAAGTGGCAATGCTGATCTATACACTAGCATTCTCTCCCGATGTAGGGTAATGTTATTCTGTTTGAAAAGACAACATTATGATAAAGCTCCATTAAAAGGCTGAGTGATTTCTTTTATTTGAAATCTGCTGGTGACCCATTCTATTACCTCCTGAAACGCATGGTGAGTATCCCATCATCTTTTCATTCACATCTTTGAGCTCAAGCAGAATATGACAATTGTGAGTTGTTGTGCCAAAAACTAAAGGCTATGGTACCGGTACAGATTCATCAATAAGCTTCAATTCTATATTTGTTTACCAAAATACGACATCTTTCAAAGTACAAGACTCAAGCCATTGAAATTATCTGCAACCAAGTCTTGGATTCGGGTTCTTGTGTATTTGATAGAACAAGGAGCGTTCTCACAATGCAAACCACATAAAAAGACCAACGAAAAATCCTAAGAATTTTAAATACTGGAAAATGCCCCAAATTTATGAAGATGAGATTCTACTACTTTCAATTTCATGAAAAGGAGCCAAGCCAAAACAGATGTGTGCAGATCTATCAGCCATTTATCAACCTATGGATGAAAATATCCCTTCTGTACGTGTCCGTGTCGTAACCATATAAATATTTTGTTTTCGTTGTTGTCTTAGGGAAGCTTGCAGCCAAATAATAGTGATTGTCAATCTTTGTTTTTCAGCCACCAAAGCTTCACTCACAATTATTTGGCTGCAATGCATCCTAACTTGTAGCTTGAGTGTTACCTGTTTTTTGTATTGGCCTCAGGGCAGACATAGCTTTTTGCTCCCCGAGGTATCGTTCTAGTAGTATTGTATGGTAATTTTTTAAGTAGAGTTTTCTGCAATTTGTAAATTGTAACTTTTTAGAGGTATACAAGAAAAAAAAATATCTATTCTCGATGAAATATAATCTACAATACCTGATGATATTTAAGTAAGTTAGAATTGTTGAATATATGAAAAAGTATTTTACAGTTGATGAGAGAAACTATTTTTCTATCTAATAAGTATCTACCTAATCAATAGATTTTAATGGCATTAATGCAGGTTTAAAATAAGAGCACATAAATACATGAACTCGGAAAACAATCTTTATATCAAGCGAAAAATAAAAATCTCTCCAAAAAGGTACGGTGTATACAATTATGAGGATGTCAAGATCGATGTTTCCCAAACTTGACAGTGCTATAGAGATGGACGTTACTGAATCATTTCAATGCAGGTCACTGCAACCTTGCATGGTATTGCTTACACTTTATCTACTCTGTGTAATTTAATTTTTATTATTTAAAGCTATCATTTCAAGATAAATTCTTCAATGAACAAACTTGGTCCCAGTCATCTTGCTTGTTAAGCATGTTTGATATTCCACATCTCGGATTACTCATATTGTAAGCATATTGTAGTTATCATTAACTAGGTTAGTTATATATTATTGTGTTGTCCGTTCTCAATCAACCTACTCTCGCCAAAATTTGTGCATTTCTTTAACATCATTTTTTCATTTCTTTGTATAAATTTGATAATAATTGTAAGCAATCTTCTACTAACAAAACCTCTACCAAGCCTGTTCTATGTCGCATATTTATTAATGATACTTTCTGTTTGTTTAAAAGCCCTGAACAAATAAACCTCTTTCTACAAACTATTAATGGTTCTCATCCTAATATTAAATTTGTCATTGATTTAGAGATAGAAGTTACTTATTCCTAGCTCTGCTAGATACTCATATTGTAAACCAGGAGGTAACTTATGCACTCCAAGGCAAAGGATAAGCAACAATGAATAGGTGTTTAGAAACATATTCCTTCCCTTAAAGTTCATAAAACGAAAAGATAGAGAACATCTATATTACTTTGTAACATACAGGACATAACTAACCTCTCGGCTATTCTTCATCCTTCTTGGATGTTTTCAATAACTATCTTTTACCATATCCCACTTGCTCTGTGAATTGCTCTCTCCATTGTGATAACGGTAACCGATGTTGCAACAATAATTATCCATTCGCTTTGAATTCCTCCATTTGATATTTGTCGTATCAGCGACCATTTCAACTGACATAATGCACTTGCTTACCAAACAACTGTATCTGTTAATAGTTAATAATCAATCTTTACTGTGAATCCAAGATATACCAACAGCATTTAAATCATTTTTCTCAAGTCGCTCCCTTTTATACCTAATACTTTGATTATGACGTCATTTAATTAGGGCCTTCTTTTGCAACAGTTTATTTGCTATTGTGACATCATTTCTGTAAAGTGATAATGACGTCATTTTATTGAACTGAGATTATTGCCATACAGATTAATGTAATTTAATGCTGTCCTTAGAAATTGCATTTTCGCATCCACAAATTGAATTTTCACTTAAGGCAAGATGATTAACCTCTAATTTACATATTTTATTTTCAATACACATTTTCTAACCTTTTCCTTACTTTTGAGTCAACTTTCAAAAAACAAAGTTCATAATATTCCAGTTACATATATGCAGATCGTAAATACAAAAAAGTAGGCAGCTTACCTCACCCAACAGAATCTGCTTGATTTTAACAAGAGAGATTCCGAGCGTCTTTCTTCTACTTGTTCGCTGGACTTTAAACAATATTCCAGTAACACTATTGCAGATTGTAAATACACAATTTCCAATTTGATTTCCATTGTTTAAGAAACAGCCTTTGCAATATCTTGGTTGCTTCGCTAAAGATTTTCCACTCCCGACTTTTTCAATGTTTCAAATACTTTTGCAGCCCGATTTCAATAGATAAGCTTTAATAACCTTTTTCAGTTTTCCACTTACTTCCTTACAGATATGTAAAGAAAAATTTTGCAATGTTTCAATTCCTTCGCTGTAAATTTTTCCGTCTATGAATAAACTTTCCTCGAGTTTAGGCCCCGTGATCATTTCTTCAGCTTGATATTGTATGAAATGTAAAACCCTCCTGAGAGTTCAAAATACTTGAGTAAAGACTTAAACGGCCTTTTGAATGAAATGCTCTCAAAGGAATCTCAAAAAACGTAAAAAACGATCCTCATGGGAGACCCAATCGAAACTTGTCTAAAGAAAGACAATAAAGATCTCAAGTCTATTTCAAACTTATTTGATTAAAGATAATGATACAGAGCTCAGTGGAACAGCATAAAGCAGAATAGCTGAAACTTAAAAACTTTATGTTACTTAGACACAAGCAATTCAATGTTCAACCAAGGGGTGTTAATTTATCATTTTTCGCCTATCGATAGAGCTCTTCCTTGAAGACATTTCCAGCATAGAAATCCCTTAGTATGTTTATTCTTTGCCAGTTTGCATTATTGCAATTTATTGTTTTGCAGGCATACTGTGCATTAATGTGTATTATATTGTATTTGGGTATTGTGAATTTTGAAAGATGAAATGAACTGCATTAAATATGTGAAAACAGAAGTCATCCCAACCAGGATTGGAAAACCTGATAAACTGAAGAGAAACAAGGCTTTCCTATGATAAAAGCTAACTGAAAGGTAATTCTCAAAATCCAAATATGTTTCTGAAAGCTGTCAGACCAATACCCTATAAATTCTAAACAAGGCCCATCAATGCACTCATTTGAGGTAGATGATATGAAAAAAAATAGAAAAAAACAACCGCCTAAGATATCCAATGCCTTCGATATGGTTTTCGACATAGTTTCAGCAAATTTGAGAGAGATTGAAATTCACCTACTTTGTTTGGAAGAAGTATACTGCTACACTTCAAACAACTGGGCAGCGATGTGAATAGCTCAACTTTCCAATGCATTGCATCATAAATCTAGAAACTATCTCTCTCTATATTCGACTTTTTTGTATAATTTGCTATATCCAATTTGTTGTGATTTTCCATTTTGCAGCTTAACCATGCTTATCCCTTTATGCTGATATCTTCCCCCCCCCCTCGCTATAATTTTCCAATGATATAATTCATTAACCAGCTTACACATTTGTTTGACCAGGTTGTACTTGAATCGCATAGGTAATATTCCTGCTAAATCCGTCCAATAAAACCATCAAACTTCTTGTCAGCACTGGATGAGGAGGCTCAGCTCTTTATTAACATAATACCAAGATGGATGTTAATCTTTAATTTATGTTAATTTATTAATATGTTAGTTAATTCGTGCTTGACAAAGAGAGCGACGAGATCTAAAAAGCCCGCCTTTATTTCAGCACCCCTTTTTGGCATCACTGAACATTTGTAAAGTTTGATTTTCTGCGTTGTAGTGTTCCATGAACCCCTATGTCACATTTCCATTATCTCATTTTAGGTTTCTAGCAGGCAAACTTTGCAATTTTCTAATTATTTGGTGCACATTTCAAATGCATCCCAACTATCCCAATAGTCCATTTAATGTTCTGCATAATTTCAATGCACATGCTTTAGAACAGTCTTTTTACATTTTATTCTGTATTCAATAAAAAGCTCTTTGAAGATATCGTTTACACTGCTTTAGTCTTGCAGTGAGACCAAATTCACTTCCTAAAATTTCGTCACTAGCATCTACCGTTTTATCATTAGAACGTTGTTGTATTGTACAAATAACTAACCTTTCAAATACTTGCATATCAGGCTGAATATATAGTCATCTTTTTTCGTGTTCCCCTTGTTTTGCCATTCGCTTTCTTCCCTTCGATGATTATAATAACCCATTTTTCATCTTATCATTTATTTTTCATTTGCATCCAAATCTCTGACTCGATATAAATCGATGTATCTCAATGCATGATCTTTTTAATGTCCCAATGCCTGTGTGGCAGATTCCTTATGCGCAACTAATCCATTCTTCCAATAAAATTGTTACAAATATCCCAAATATTCCAATTCTAATATTAAAATTACTTTGTTGTTTAGCTTTAAAACTTAGTCTTAGCAATATTCCAGTATCTTTGTTGCAGAGTTCGAATATATAATCTTATCAAAAGTCTAATTGCTTCTCTGTAGACTATAATTACACCTTCTTTAACAATTCCCCACTTCTTCGTTGCAGAGTTCGAATATACAATCTTTCTTTCAAATGTGCTGTCCAAAAAGAGATTAATAATGGATCTAATTGATTGAAATTTACTTTAGTCCTGTAGACCTTGTCTTAACCACGTCCATTCTCTCATTTTAGAAATCGACAGTTCTCCTAGGGGTGTCTTTCCTCAAACTTTTCATATTTTTTTTTCGGCAGCAGCTTCAATCATTGAGGTAGATAGCAATTAACTTCCACGGCTATTGCTTCCATCTGTGGAGAAGTCGTTCATCTTTCATCTTCGGCGGTTTCACCTGTGCAAAAACTATACAAAAACATCCTCCAAATGTTGCATCAACTTCGTTGAAGATCTCTACAACATCACTTTTTCAATATTCGAATTAGTTTGTTGTAGATTATCAATAAACAACATTTACAATATTGCAATTACTTTGCTGTAAACTCTTAATACACGTCCTTTGTAACTTTCGGATTGTTTCATTGTAAATTTAATATCCAAAGCAGGCAAATATTGCATTTTTTAATTGAAGATTATTAGTACACATTCATTGCAATATTCTAATTACGTTGCAATCTTTCAATGTACAAGTATTCCAATGTTCCAATATCTTGGTTGCTTTTCAAAACATTTTCTATCCAATATTCCAATAACTTTGAAGAAGATTTCAAATACACGTCCATAAAAATTTCCAGTCTTCTCTGTAGATTTTCAATATACAATGATTCCAGGGTTATCGTTCAACAAGAAGTAAATAGTAGGGCTTATTTATAGAACATTCAAACAGGATGTTTAAATTGTTCTCTCATTCATGAATTCGACAGTAATTTTAAAAGTACGATTTTTAAAGCACTCACACAGTTCTTTTAAAACCAGCCACTTGGATCTTTGATGAAATGGCTAGCAATTGATGTTCACAGACCATCAATTTCATGTTTCTGTTTGTTTCAACTAAACTATCCTTTCCAATGCTTTTAATTTCTTGCTAAACCCTTTTAACAAGCATCTTTTTCCGCATTCTTTTTGTTGTGTTATTTGCTATCTCCATTTGATAAAAATAAACCATTTTGAAGCTTGACAATGATTATCCCTTTCCTTTCAATTCCCAGACTCAATTGTCGTCGTATCAGCTTCACGTCACATGGTATAATGCTGCTCCCCACCTCCTACCCAAAATGTGGGCCCTCATCGCAATTTTGAAGTTGTTATCGTGACATCATTTTCATCAAATTGATTGTGATGTCATTTGATTGAAATTTAAATGGAGCTTAATGCATCTTGGCATGGCAGCATTTACAAAATTAAAGTTTTATTTCATCCAATCTTTGCAAATTAAATTTATTTTCATTAACAGCCATCATTTTCTAAACGAACTTTCCTGTTTCTTCAATCTTGTCAATCACATTCAACGTGCTTGTTAAACATGTGTAATAACGCTTAAATATATTCCTTATGCTATCTTGCATTTCATCTTCTTTCAAATCCTTTTAAATATTCATTTTACGTTTTTTGTTGATCTTTGTCTGAAGTATTCTAATCATTTCTATGAAGCTTTTCAAAGAAAATTTTGCAATATCCAAACGACCCGCTATTTAACATTTTTTTCTATTACTGTCTTTTTTTGAAGATTTTCAAGATAAAACGTTTCCAATATTTCTTTCGTGTCTTTGCAGATTTTCAATGCGACGTATTTTCAATTATCGAATTATGTCAATAATCCTTGCACGAAATTGGAAATTTTCCAAATGATATGATGCATGTTTTTTAGGCACAAATATCGCAAAGATACTTCTTCGATGCAATTTTTGCAAGAGGATACCCGCGGAACATAACATTTAAGTCTTTGAATGCTTTCAATACACAATCTCTGTAGTTCGTATGCCATTCACTTTCACACGCAAGTTTTCAATCTAAATTTTTTCAATAGTCCAATGGATCCTATGTAGACTGTTGATTCACAGCCATCGTAAAATTCTAATTCCTCCGATGTAAATGTCTAGCATACAATCTTTTCAATTTTTTATTTATTTCTTTTGAGATTACCCAACCTCTACAGTTCTCCAGTTACAAAATTGTGGAATATTTCAATTCCCCAAATGTACTATTTCAATGCATTGAAATGACAATATTCTATTCACTTCTTTGAAGATTTTCGATATGCAATTTTCTTTGCATTCAAATTCTGTTTGCTGCAGACTTTCAAGGCAGAGTCTTCGCAATATTCGAACAACTGCCTCGGAGATTTCTATAACGCCACTCTTTGAATATTCACATTACCTACACTTTCCAAAGTTCCATTTGTTTGATGTTACATTTTCTGCACAGAACGTTTGCAATATTCCATCTACTTCTATGCAGAATTACAAAACACTAAATCTGGAATATTCCAATTACTTCGTTGTAGATTTCCAACGCAAAACACTTCCAATGTGTCATTGTCTTTGTTGCAGACTCCAAGAACATATTTTGGTATCATTTACTTATTAATTTTTTCCATTGCATTTCTTCCTATATATTTTTAAAAACAATCTTCTCCATATTCCATCTTTTGCATAACTTGCTCTCTCCATTTTAATGATAATATAATTGCTTTCTCAATTCTGCATCTTAGTAACCATTATCATAGCACGTGCTTTGCTTGCAACTCCACAATCCTTATCTCTTTTATGTAAACAATGAAGAGAAATCTTTGGAAGACTCCTTTTGCATCTTTATATGTTTTCACTACACAATATATGCAATATCCCATTCACTTTGACCTAGGATTCTAAAAGAAATTTGCAAATATTCCAACACTTCCAACCTAGATTTTTTAAACAAAACCTTTCCGTATAGGAGTTATTTCTCTCTATATCTTCCTTTGACATCTTCGGCAATAACCCAATCATTTTACCGAAGTCTTTTAAAATCACCCCTTGCAATATTCCAATTGACGCGATGAAGACTTTTACTGTATTACCCAAGTTTCATTGTTCAAAATTTTCAAGATACAAAATTTCCAATAATCGATTCATGTCTTTATAAATTGGGAATGGAAAATCTCTGCATTAATCCAATCATTTCGACGAAGAATTATACTGCACGTCGTAATATCGAATTCCTATCTTCCAAATTTCCAATGCACAACCTATAAAATATTTAATTTGATTCCATTGAGATTTTCTAAATGCAGCCTTTGGAGCTTGCAACTTACTTCAATTTCAAACTTCGATACTTCACAACTGCAATTTGTTTCATTTCTATGAAGATTTCAGAAATCCAATCATTGCTGCAATCCAATCTCATAGATGCAGAATTTCAATAAAAAACTCTTGCAAAATTCCCATAACATTTTTGTTGATTTCTCAAACGCCATCCGTGCACTAATCAATCTATAAATCCTTTGCTACATTCACTTCATTTAATCCTTTATTTTCAATACACAGCCGTTGCAATAGTCCAATTACTACCATGCAGTTTTTGATGACGCTAACCTTGAAATATCTCCTTTTTAACAATTAAAATCCATTTTGCAGCTGAACAATGATTATTCTGTTATATTTGTAGTATCAACGTCCACTTTGATTGAGAGAATGCTCTTGAGATAGGAGCCAAATATCATTCTGACTCCAATTTTTACCAGCAGCTTTAAAATGATTTTTCTCCTTTTGCTCCCTAATATATTGTATTTCTTTGATTGTTACGTCACTTTGTCAGGGCCTTCTATTACAATAGAACAAAGTGACGTCAATTTATTGAGCGGTGATCATTTTAATGCAGTCAAATGATTTTAGCATCATTTTATCGAATCTTTCTAGAATACGCTTACTTCTTTAATAGCCTTCATTACTTTCAGCACATTTCACTTCCTGTTTGTCTTCAAGAATTAAACTTTTTCACATTCAAATTCCTTGTAGAACATAAGCACACACCCTTTGCAATATTCCAATTACATGTTTTCGATTTTAAAACCAAAATTTTTGCACCTACTCCATTCAATTTAAATAGATTTTGATACACCTTTGATATATTTTCTATTCCACTGTTGTTCAATTTTCCACCATTCTCTCTCAAATGTATCTAAATTATCGATTCACATCACTTGCAATAATTCATTTGCTTTCTTGTAGATTTCCACAATCAATACAGCCATTGCAACATTGAAACTTTGTCATTTCAGATTTTCATTTTAACAACTCTTCCAATCTGCTTCAGTTTTTTGTTGCAGATTTTTCATACATGTGCAATAATCCTTTAACGGTGTTTCAAAATTTTTAAAATTTAACCTGTGCAACTTGCAACTTTCCAGCTTCTTTGCACATCTACAACTCAACATTATTCAATTCCCTTGCTCTACATTTTTAATACAAGACCTTAGAATTTTCCAATTGCTCCATCGCAAACGTTCTCGGTACAATTTTTCCAGTATTGCAAGTACTTTAGAGTAGATTTTGTATATTAAGTTATTTGGCTCTAAAATCCGCCCCTGTCCGGTAGGTAAACTGCTCTTAAAATTCAATTCTACAACAAACCAGTGTATAATGCTTTTAATAACAATCTTGCGAAACATTCCATTTAACAAACACTTGTCATTTTCCTTTGACTCCATTTAAAGCCCTCATTGATCAACATTTGAAATATTCCATGGAATTTCTAGCAGTTTGTCGATAACCACCCTTTCCATTATTAATGTAATCGATGGCATTACTTCATGCCCGTTTTTTTCCATACTCCCACCCCTTTGCTTAATAACTACCTTTCAGAAAATTCCACTAACATTTTTGCATGCTCCTTTTTCTAAAATTAGAGAAACTTTGTTGTATGTTATCAGTAACCAACTTTTTTTGATATTCCACCGCTCATTTTCTCTGATTTTGAAAATCCTTGTCCCGATGCACCACGATGACTCTTACTTTCAATGGCCACTTTACACTTTTGCATGATGCCTTTGCTAAGCCACAGCTCAATTTCGTTGATAATTCCTGAAGTAATACCACCAATATTCTTGCACCTGTTTTCTGGAACATATGACTACACTTCTCCAGTCGTGACCTTTTATACTGTTTAATTTGATTGTGACGTCACACGAATCCTGTGTTTCATAACTATAACACAAGTTCTTCTCCTGACATCATTTGTATTTGGCGTTTGTGACGTCAATTTATTAAACTAAGATTGCATTCTAGGTCATACTTATACAGTTGACCGAAAATGCAAAGTATTGAAACGGTCTAATACCAACTATACACATGCGCTATGTATTGCGTAGCAGAGATGCCGTAGAAGGGTGGGGGGGTGGATGACCTCAGCTACTGCTTAAATCAAGCGAGGACTTAGGGGAGGGCTCAGTCCCCGTCCAGGGAACATAGCTTAGGCCAAATTAATTCCAAACTCATCCAATCTCGTACATAACACCATTACTTAGATTTTCATGAATATTATGCATAAGTTGCTTAACCTTCTCATCCAATGCTGATAGGTTTCATTAGCTCTTCTTGTGGTCCGTTGTCTCATATATAATGTGAGGGTCAAATACTAACTTAGTCAAATATCCAAGCCGGTCAGAAGCACTGTGCGACTACCTTACACAATCATTTCCTTGGAACTTGCTGTCGAATGCAAAAGTGCTAGAATGTACATGGTCAAGGGCGTGTCCGTATGAATTTTCTACAACACTGTTCCCGACCCTAATTTTTTAGGACGGCATCCCTTTTGCGTAGAACTAATTAATAGCAACCTAAGCGAGTTCTTAAAAGACGACAGAAGATTTATCTGCACTTGTCAAACAATTTCCCTGATTTGCTATGAATATTTTAGAATTTCAAAGCCTGATTTTCATATAAAGCTACCATAAATCCTAAAACTGTCGACTCAAGTCTACGTTCTAACAATAAGGACATAAAATTCTGAAGTAAACATGTACTAATGCAATCAAAGTGATATACGAGCAACTGCAGGAAATAGGGACATCCAAAATAGAACGAGATAGAAGGGGGCGTGCATGTTGGCCAATATGTGTACCCTTGTTATCTCTACAAATTGGGATTTTATTTTAAACAGTATTAACATTATAAAGCTTATTGTAAAAATATTTCATAGTCAATGCATGATATATGTTCCCACTCGTCCATTTTCTACTTTTTTGCAAGATCTATCCATGTTCATCAGCTAAAAGGGGACATTCACTTCAATCAAATTAACCTTGAAATGTCAAAAATCTTGCCATGCCAAAGCGAACACGCCAATTGGTGGGTCATTATTTGTTTTAGTCCCCTTTATGACACTAACGCCAAATTTCACGGGCAAAAATGGCAATTGGAGCGTCAAGATACCAAACTGGCAGCTCGGGGGAGTAAGCTATTGCAAATTTATATGACGTCAGTGATAATTATAGGGGTGATACAAGGGAGACAAAATAGAATAATTTAGCAGCAATTGCGATGATATTTCTGCAATCTTAGCCAAAGACATACCGGCTTCAACTCTTTTACAGGGTCCGACCTAAATCTACATGTGTTAGGCCTAAACCTATCTTTGTGGGTGTCATGTCGTGCGGCGTTTATTTCATCCTGCAGGTAAAATCTTATTTTCGGTTCTGGCCGTTAATCAGAGGCGTGGACGTAAAAAGAATGAGGCAAAAATATACCAAAATGAATATTCAATTTCATTATCCGTCTACTCTCTTTTCCAACAAAATTATCTTAAATAAAACAAAATAAAATGCTCCCACCTAAGGTTGGTTGATCATTTATAAGAAACTTTAATTTAGGATACGCATCTTGATATACATATAAAAAGGTTAAAAGGCTACTTTACTCTAAACTTATCTGCAGATTTAGAAAATGGCCGGGTTGAAGGGACAGGAGGGGTAGAGAGGGGGAGGGGTAAAACGCTGATGTTAAAATATTGTCAATTTGAAATTCAAAGTCAATAGACTTTCACAAGAAAGTATAAACATGGATGAAAATATCTTTTTTCAGACGCTCCACAGAGCATGAAAACATCGAATAATTGCCGAAAATGCAAATTGGAATTTAAAAAACCGATTGGTAGATCGAAAACCACGTGAATAAGAAAACACTGAAGTAATTGGCTGAGATTTCCCGCTTCAATACTTGATGCTGATAGAGCAAATACTTCCAGTTTCCGGACTTTTGTAAAATAAGAAGAGCTTGATTCTTTAATGAAGCTGGGATAAAAGATTTACATCTGCAAAAATTACTTTTATAGCAACAATGTTGTTTTCACTTGTGCAAAGCATTCTCGTGCTTCTTGTAAACGATCTTACAGACTAGGATTAATGCACTTGGATAAACTAAGATTTTATATACAACGCAAGCGTGTCTGGTATAGCATAGTCTACGTAGCAGAATTATAAACCTCTCCAAAGACTACATCCTTGCGCGAGCCGCGAATTCCTTGCCGCGATGCATTAAGATGCATTGCATAATTGATTAATTTATGCACATATGAACTGCATAACTAATTAATTTCTTGCATAGATAAACTGCTCATGGCTTTATTTATGAGCAATTAAACTGCATAATTAATAAATCTAATCACGAACTTTAATAAAAGAAAATTAGCCTAAGGAGATGCAAAGATATTGGGGTTATGAGAGCCAATGTTTGTGGGTTGAACAATCTACAAAATGAGAACTCGAAAGATAGAAACTCGGTGGATCATTCATATAAAATCTAGTCTCATTGGATAAAACTGCTGGCTCTAGACAGCCGATTTTCGTTTCATATTCACTCAATTCTACTTATAGCTGTGCACCAATAATGAAGGATAGCTGGTGCAACGCAACCTTTATTATAACAAACAATACGTACCACCTGATAGTTAACGCAATACAAATTCATGCTGACATTGGATTAGCATTCAGAGTCTGGAAAACAACGCGGTCCTATGGCTGGCGGCCGGGAGGAAGGCTACTGAAAACAATACAATTCGCAATGCCACACCCAGACCATGCCCTATTTCTTTTGTTGTTTGAAATGATGAATTTCAGTCGTTAAGCCGGAGGAAGAAGGTTCAGCACATCTCTGAGCCCTAGGCATATGTCTAGTCTTCACCCTTACCATAACCATTGCCCCTAAACCTGACCAAAGTTATAACCGTATTCTCCCTAGTGCTATGATTTTGGCATATCATTTCATTTTCGATTCATTTTAACATCCATTTAGGAGGTTGGTTCTTCAGAGCGATTTGGTTTGCAGCGCTTTCTATCTAATAAACAAAATAACGTTTTGAGTAATATGATGAAAATCCGTGGTATAAACTATATATCGCCTTGAATATATATGGCTCAATTTGTTTCTGATGATTCTGTCTGTCTATGAGCAATACACAAATTCTCCTGGATTGATGATTTACAACAGTTAGTAAAAAAAACTGGATAATGAGTAAGGTTGTTGCGAAACAGATTAATCCGTCAAGTATATATTTAAATGAAGCTGATGATAGTTGATATGTGAACTCAATACACATGTGTAAATATTCGTGTGCATCAATATTTCGCCCGGAACAAGGGGCTACTTCTGCATTTAAATTGATATAAAAATATATCTATTTATATATCTTAACTGATGTTCTTTAGAAACCATACATACACATATTATTGATTTCTGTATTTATCTTTCTTTTTTGGCTTATGAATGCTTTAAAATCAAAATGCATCATTCAAAAGTATTCATGACAAGTGGCAACTTTACACTTTAATCTGATTAACAGCCTTTTGCTTTTTCATTTTATTAGATAATCATTTATGTATTGAATATGCTAAGATTATGACAAATATACTTCATGTCAGCCAATGACTAATTGATATCATATATATATCTATATGTATAGCTGCATATTTCCTTCTACTCCGCATTTCCGTTTATTACTCTATATTTATATGTAGCTGCGTTGCACTATAAACATCCTTTTTGCTCAAAACTCTTGCATTCCGGATGACACAGTTTCAGCTGACTGTTAATATTTGAGATGAAAATCATGAATACACACTGCTCTGATTATCTTTATGTCTTGGACCACATTCCTACTTTCGAATGATAATAATGATAAAACTTTGGCACTCGTAATCTTTCCACTTCAAGCTTGTTTGACAATATTCTAAAATAAAAAGGAAAAGAAATATACTTCGTGAAGCGTGCTTAAATCTCAACAATAACTGAGAAATATCTGCGAAAACTCAGATATGTAGAAACAAATCTTTCGCTAGCTTTAGGGAACACAAGCAATGGGCAAAGGGGTATTTTATTCTGTGGACAAAAGCTTTGAATTTGCCTTTAAAAATCTGTCAAGAAGGCACCCTCGTTCCCATTTATAAAAAAGTAATAAAGCGGAGTAAATAATTATCTGTAAATAAGCCTTGATGTAACTTGTTTTGTATCTATCTTTCCTGATTTGGTGACACGGCCCCCTGAAAAGCAGTTCTCATTAACTGACAGGGCAACCATGCCTAAATAGAAAAAATAGAAATACAAAAGATACACATCAAATGGCAATTCACCTAAAATCAAGCTTGCCTAATGACACTTTTACCATCATCATCAACCACTTTCGTCACGTCTCTTATCGTACAGTTCTGTCCATCCTATGTTATAGCGCTTTGTTAAACCAATTATGCTATTTTCTACATGTCTACTGGCAAGAGATAGTCCTGAACTATTGCTCCTGGTCGAAGCTGTGATGTAGTAATGTAGCTTATCGTTAGGATAGTTCAAGGTTATTTGTTTTTGTAGCTCATAATATTCAAAAGAAATAAAAAAGGGCTCTTCAGAGTACTAGCAAGAAGCATTTAAATTCAAGTCTTCAATGAAAAGAAAAGTAAATGTGGGACTCTATAGAATTCAGATCAAATATCAATTCACCTAAAATCAAGCTGGCCTAGTTTTGGAGCCATCTGTCTGGCTAGGACCGCATCTGAGATGAAAAATAATACCCTTGCCACAAACCAAAATATTTAATATTCAGAAGCACCATTACTTCAATTAAACTCTATTTTTCTTTCCTGATATTTTCTTTTCTAATTTTTTGGCTTCTTTCCTTTTGGAGTATCAATTGCTTTTATAGAAATTTTGATTTTTTTTATTCTCTTGTAGCAAGAACAATTTCTGGGGTCAACTGTATTGAAAGACATTATTAAGGATACATTGAAAAACTTTCACTTAAGAATCTGTTACGGCTCAATTGACAGATCCATGCTTATATTGCTGGTCTATGACTGCTACAAAACATGAATGAAATGGATAACTACCTGTCTAGCATTTCCCAATCTTCTCCACCCCATTTTGTTTTGAATTCTTTGGTATTCATTCCACCAGCGTTTTCAAAATCGGATTTGCAGATTGCAAATAATCCATAACCTTGTAACTCCCAAAGACCTACAAATGAAAGATCGAGACTCAAAATTTAAAGTGGAAATGTACAACTACAGGCCAGTAGTGTATCACGGAGACGTTTTTGAAACAGCCTATCAAAAGACACCAGGAAATTGTCTCACAACTTTCAAAAAGTTTTATTACAACCTTTTTCTTTTCCAGGTATTTTATCCGTAAATATTTTCCTGCATCAGAGATGTAATGTGAGATGCCGCCTTTTATTTTTCAATTATTCATCTTTAGATATTTATTCATTGTTATTTAATACTTTAAAATTTACCGTCATTAAACAACTATATTTATTATATTAATATATATAAAATTCAATGCTTCCCACATATCAGTTATATACTCACCGTAAGGGTTATCAGGCAGACGCCCACAATCAAGACGAACAACAATTGGAGCAAATGCCATCTTTCCTTCAACGCAATGCTAAAAAGAATAAACAAAGCTGATAGAATACTGATTTGTCTTCATCACAATTAAAAACTCTGTTTATGAAAACAGAAAGAGTTCATTTTTCGTCAATTAAGTGCGCTAAATCCACTTTTCAAGTGATTTTCGATCCTCACATTGTTCACTATTTCTGTTTCACTTTTAACAGATTTTATCCATTATCAAATGTTGTCATACTCTTTGTTGTGTCGGATAAAAAAATCTTTTCGATGTGCTAAAGAAGGTTTTGGCATTCTTGTGCAAATCCTAAGATTGTTTATTACTCACCTTTCTGATACTATCGATGAGAGCAGAAGGGATTTCAAGGTGCAGATCACATGTGAAAATGATGTCATGAGGATTCTGGGAAAAGCAAAAGATAAAACGATTTGCAGGGATAAGAAGCTTATGACGATTAAAACTAATGTGGGCTGTAAAAGTAAGAGCATAGGATAAATAAAATGGAATGATTGCGGCTTCAATTTACAAAGATTCAAACAGTAGACGTTAACAATAATCTTTAAGAGCAGACTTAAGTAGGTGACAAACCCTAGATTTCAAATCGTACACTTAAACAGAGGACTCAGGCAATAAACGTTAGCAATATCTTTGCACTGTAGACATAACTATTGAACTTTTAGAGTAGATGCTAAAATGTCGACCTAAACAGAAGGTTATAGCAAAGGGCTTAAATTTGAGACTATTAGAATGTGTCTTGATATTACGGAAGTATAAAGTGATAAGGCTATTGGTTTAGGTCAGTGTATTGGTTACAGCACTAAGATCAATTCCACCATCTTCAACTTCATTATGAATGAAGAAAATGCATGGTCTTCAAAGTACGCTGGGCTGTCAACAAAACATGGGCTAGACTGGCAAACGCACAAAACAGAAAGGCAAATGTGACATCACACCTGACGTAGACATTGGTTCGAAGTTGTAGTCCTTGATCCTGATTGTAATGCAATGGTATCATCACTTGATAATAAAAAGATGCATAAAAAATTTAACTAAAACTCTGGAGAAATCTATTGCACACCGTGAGAATATCATTAGAACTCGTGCGTTGAGATGAAGACATACCTTAACAGAATCGGCCCCAGCCTGAATACCAAGGGCACGTTGAAAGGGACCTTTTAATTTGATAAATTTGTACCTGAAATAAAAAAAAAAGTATATATGTGCATATATATATATATATATAAAGTAGTCAGCCATTGCCTAATTGATTTAATATATATAAAGTGTATATACTAACCATAAGGGTACTACCCAATTGTAAAACAAGTCTCGATCTGGGATTCGAACCCCTTCGAACCTGGGTTTCAATTATCTCGATTAATTTGAAAATTGAAATGTTCCTGTTTGGACCGAAAATCGAGAAATCCGGATGTATTAAAGGAATTTTCTGGGTGAATCTTAGTTTTAAGCAACGTTCCCAGAAGAAAAAGACGTCCCCGTTCTGTGCTTTACTTTCCCTTCTTCTTCTCAAAATTAATGTTCACACGCGTCTCTGGTTGCAATGAAAATACCAGCAGCATCCACAGCAAATCGCCTTCTGCAGTTTCCAGTTACTATTTACACTCAAAATCGGTACAATGTATATTTGTCTACTTTTGCCAAGTGTAACATTTTTTTAATACAATGCATGATAAGTCGCAAGGTAGCACAGAAAATCAGTAAAGGACTGAAAATCCACCTCTTTAGCTAAATTTACCGCATTCGATTGGAATACTGTCAAGAGGATTCCCACATAAGGGGATCCCGCAGAAGCCAATCAAGATTTGACTCATATTCTTGGGAAAACACCTATCACGGACATGAGCATCCCCTCTTTCTATGTGTATCACTTTGTAAAGCTTCACGAGTCAAAACCGGCTTCAGTTTAGCCTTATAATAACCTCTATATTTAAATCATAAAGTTTCATTGCCATATTTTAAGCCAAAACAGTTATAAACCTTTTTAATTTGCTGTTCTTCAGAGACTTTTCAATGTCTATATCAGTACTGTTGAAATCAACAATGATGACGTTTAAATGAGAATCCAATGTCTCCAAATAGATCTGCAAAAAAAAGACAATAAAACACACATAATGTCTCAATCTGAGAGTCCTAGTCATTCAAATGCATTAAACGAAAGACAACCTCAATCTAAATGACTTAAATAGCATTCTTAAATAGGATTTTGTGGAAAGCGGAAGAAATATGGCCTAAGGAATGATAATTATCTGCATTTGCCAAAGGTTATGGCTATAATCAATGTCACAGGAAATATTTGGTGAGGTGACTGGCAGTTGTGGTCGTCTAGCCAAAAATATCCCGACATCTGTCTAACATCAAGCAAAATATTATTCTGTGGAACGAAAATAGTTCCAGATTGGTGGTGCTGGAGGTTAATTTGTAATGCTTCGATGACTGAACGATACAAAACTGCCATACAAGACTATGCGAAACTGACGGTATAAAATTATCACAAGAAAATACATGTCTAGACAGAACATAGATTCTTTTAAGTGTCTAGAGAATACGTAAGAATAGAAATGTTGGTATGAACATGCTTTGACGAGTTAAAAAGCTGGTAAAAATGACAAAAGCCAAAAATACGCCTAAAACAAGGTAAATTTAATTAGTCTTACATTATTATTTAAAGCGAGCATCGACAACGCACAATAATACGTAACTTAAATTAACAAGAACAAATAGAAGCCCTTAGTTGTCAATGAAAAATACACCTTAGAATATAATTAAAACCCGCGGGGATGCGCGATCCGGTGCGCGGCTTTCAGCAATTCCTTTGTACTCTTGCTTTTGACAACAATCTCCATTTAAGTCAATGTTAAATACATAATCATGCTCCAATGTCGAGCAGTTGTGAAACTACTAGGGTAGCAATGAACTAATGGTATATCTTTTGGCTTAACGATGTGTGCGAATCTCCAATGAATTTCATTAGCATCTTACCTCGAATAATCATTCAAAAAATGGCGAATATTTACCTGCTCCATATTATCTATAAAATGTTGAACCCATCTTCCTTGGTTTTTAACTATAAGCAGAACAAATTTTAAGAAACTTGATTAGGAAACTGAACATAAAAAGCCAGTTATGAGCCAAAAACTGGCACAGTCCAAAAATTGCTTGGTTCTTGCTCAACTGAAAACGGCATATACAAACTTTATGTTATGAAATGACACGTTTTTGGTACAGCGTCGATACAACATCTGTACAAGTATTGTACAATTCCGGTTAAACCCTCGTGAAGCATTGGTACAACACTGATATAGATGACACAAGAACAATACTTGTGTGACATTGCACAATTTCCAGATAATACCGATACAACTTTGTTGCAAAACTTGCACAACTTGGGTACAACACTGGCACAGCTTTAATATAATGTGTATTATATGGAGATGATTAGAAGCGAGCTGGCGCATGTCTGTGCCTGGCTAATGAGACAGTGCCGTTGTACACAGACTCCATCGTTGTGTTGTTCTTGTGGTATTATGTTATGTTTTGTAATGCCGTTCGTAGCCAGAACCAGATTGTTTTATGTCCATCTTTGCTACGGACGGCGTAGAAAATTGTAAATTTATGTTCTTTTTGGCAATGGTAAAATGAGATGAATAGTTTTCCAAACAAAAGAACATAAAAATTTCAACAGAATCCAGAACACTGAACGATTTTCTTGACTTTACAGACCAAGTCACTCAGATACACTAGGCACCACAAGCCTGCCCATGTCAATTTCGAGCTGCAAAACTTTAAAATCAAACGAAAAAGTTGAAACAAAACAAAGCGTACTGATATACTTCATTTTCGTTTGACACTCGTCAGCGAATGGCTTTTAATGATAGATATTAACTAGTGTAGATTTAACCTACCAGGAACGATCACGTGCACAGTTGTGTGACGATTCCATTGAAATCCGGTTGGCTCGCAAAGATTCATGTCTCCGACTTTTTGGTAGACATATCTGGACAGTCGGAATGATCTATCACCTGAAGTAATACAAAAAGTACTGAAAAAAGGATGAAAAAATGGAAATATAATTTTAAATACTGAATTTTGTCGTCCAACATTTGATAGGAAGACGCTCAGTCGACAACGATTAATTGCGGATGGGATCGGATGGGATCGGATCAGGTCGGGCCGGGTCGGGTCGGGTCGGGTCACTCGAGAAAGCACATACATAATTCGTCCAAAATTTGATCGAAAGACTCTTCGGAAAAGCAAACATTTCAATAAATTCAGTTTAGGGTTTTCAAAATTCATCAACACATTTATTGTAGGTAGAATAATTATTAATACTAAAGCATACTCGCATATCTAAAGGGAACTAAAGCAAAGCTATGCGCCGGAAAAAATATTGACAGATTTAAGTGCTCGTTTCAAGACATCAATTTTCAAAACAAAATTTGGTTTTCCAGTGACAACTCGAGTCAATTTACATCTCTAGTCTAGAAAGAACTGCATTTCTGAGATGTAGATTTAGGGATATTAGAGCTTTCAAACCAATCCATGAGTTCCCCTTGCTACTATTCATTTCGATGTAGAAGAGAGTTGCATATTTCAGAAAAATACTTGCCTTGTCCTTTCACTTTTAAATCCTAGTAAAGGAAACAAAGCAGCATTAGAAGAGTGACTTGGAGAGAAATTATGACCAAAATTAGTAACTGAAAGAGCATTGGAACTGGGTTACCAAGATACATTTGGATCAAGTTTAATGAAAATATTTTTACAATCTTTCCATTGTTGCAGAACCAGTAATTGACCTTATGCTGTGAATGAAAATACTGCTGCTACAGTGTAAAGTTAATGACCTTACCGTATGAAACTAAACATTGCATATTATCAATTATAAATCCATTAGAATTACTTTATCTTATCTTCTGGAAAGATCTGAAAAATTGTAGTAGTTGTACAGTCATTCAATCATTAAATTATTCATTCACTTAATCATTCAATAGTTCAATCATAAAATGATTCAATGAGTCAATCAATCAATCAGTCAATCAGTCAATCAATCAATCAATCAATCAATCAATCAATCAATCAATCAATCAATCAATCAATCAATCAATCAATCAATTAGGCGCTCAATCAATCAATCAGGCGCTCAATGGATCAAGCAACCAAGTAATCATACAACCAATTAATCAATTATCCATTCATTTAATCAGCCAATCAACAATCCATACATGCGGTAAATAAATCATTCAATCAATCAATCAATCAACCAGTGGCAGACACTTGCGGGGGGGGGGGGCAGTAGGGGGCGGTGGCCCCCCAATATTTTGGAAGACAAAAGTCTTTTGTTCTAAAACAATGGAAATATGTGATGCCATTCTACCAAAACAATAGGCTTGCCCCCTCCGAAGAATTGACCAAGTGTTTGCCACTGTAACCAACCAATCAACCAATCAATCAGTCAATCAATCAATCAATCAATCAATCACTCAATCAATCAAAGAATCTATTAATAAAGCAATAAAATGCTTTATGCATTTACCAGTTCAATGAGATATCGATCACCTTTGATAACATCATGGTTTTCTTCCACATTAACAATCTTTTTCAAAACGTATTTACTAAAAAGCAAGTAACTAATGGCATTAAGTAACCCAGAATCAAGAAAACCTTTAAGTTTAATGCAGACAATTATCCGATATAAAAATGAATTTTAAACTTTTGCGTTCATTATCATCATCAACATCGCCATCATCGACATCGCCATCGCCATCATCAACATATCTGCATTTAACTACGTGGGGTCGACATAAATGTCTATGCAAGAAAAAAAACGCAGCAATAAATCGCCTGGAGAGAGAAAAATGAGCTTAAGAATATAAAAAAACTCTGAGGCGTTTACCATGGATGCTGAAGGATATAGCCCCAGGCCGCCTTTTAAATTATGTAAAATGACTGCAAATGCAGAAAATAAAATCACAGCAAATGCATCACTTACTTTCCGTGACGTTTGTTCAACTCTCGCATGTACTTGCTAACAATACTCTCAGCAACCTGTTAAAAATAAAAAAAACAAATTCATTGAGCACAAAGTCGGGGTTAGAAATTTATGGAAGAGACTAGCACGGAAGAGCGACCTCATACAAAGATTGAAAAAGCTGAAGAAGAAGAGGAAGAAGAATAAGACGACGACGAAAAGAAAAATAAAATGAAGATGAAGATGAGCAAGAAGAAAAGACGAAAAATAAAACGAACAGTAAGAGGAAGAAGAAAAAAAAGAAAAGAAGAGAAATAAGGAGAAGAAATCAAAATGCAAATACCTCTTTTCGTTTACAAAATAGCTCACCTTTTCATTTAACCGCAAGTTGCCATCACTTTTACATTCAGTTCTGTCATGATGATAAATCCAGCTCAATAATCTTGGTTCTTCTTTGATCATATCATAAAACGCATACTTGAATATCTTAAAATGGTTCAATACGTCATGATTCGACGTAATATTGAACTTTTTATAAGCATTTTTCATTTGAAATGAATCTGAATGATCTTCATCAACAACAGTAGTATCAGAAACATCACTATGATCTTTGCTACTCTGGTACAATTTCTTCCTCAATTTCATTGATATAACCTTTTTTAAAGGTTTATTTTCATTTTCAACACCATCTATAGGCACAAATATGGGCTTGGCCCTTCTCATTTTATTCCAACTTGAAGGCAAACCCTCATCATCAGTTTCATATGCGAACACAACTTGCTTATCCTCGGAGCTAAGCAACTTGCGCCCTTTAAAATTCACAACATAATCTTCTTTCTTGACAGCTTTGAAAGCTTTGTTACCACTGCTTTGCATATTTTTCGCCCTATGTGGCAAATGTTCCTTTTTATAACTTAATACCAATTTACTATTTACAACTTTGTTTTGGGAATAGTCTAAGGGCAAATCTCTTTTTTCTACTATCTTACTGTTTCTTAAATCGCCCTCTTTTTTATTCAGGCCATATTTATGTTGCCTTTTTTTGAGAGAGCCTCTTTTCTGCCTATCAACTATATTTTCACTGCCACTATCGTCTTTTATTGTACCAACTTGATCCACAGAAGTCTTTTTCTTGTGGTCCTCATCAACAGCAAATTTAATAACTTTTCTATCTGCTTGCCTTTCTTTATGTTTTCTACCATTTCTTTTCAAATCATGATGTTTTGAGTTCTTTTTAACCACCTTTGGGTTACCTTTTAAATTGACATATTTTCTAGACCTCTCCCTTTCTTTACTAGTCCATCTTTTCTTCAGTTGCCTTCTAGACTTGTCAATTTCTACAGTCTTGTTTCCAATTTCTGGCTTCAACTCGACAAATTTCACTTTTTCGTCTAATTTTCGTTTATCTAATTTGTCGTTTCCTATTACATTTGCTGACTTTTTCAAGCCTTTACCTTGACTTCCGAAAATACGTTCGTTGCTTCTTATGTAAGAATTGAAATCCTTAAATCTGCTTTTCAACTTAGAGATCAATGCATCAAAACTACTTCCAATGACGGTTGTTCGAGTATTGTTTTTACTTTTGCCAAAGGTTGATGTCTTTCTAAGATTATCAGAGTTGTAATCTGCGCTATCAGATTCATTCGATTCTTCAAAATCTTCGTCGTCGTTATCGGAATCCGAATGAAGACGATTTCCATGGGAATCTGAAGTGCGAGTTTCGCAATCGGTTAAAGGTATCATGTGGGTTAACTCGGTTTTATCATCGGGAAACACTGCCGTTTCATGTATGAGGTAGACACCTTCGTACCGGTTAACCTCAAAATCGACCAGATAACTTGGGTTATACGAACATTTAGGCAGCAACCCATTGATTTCTGAATCATCTATAGACGGCGTTAGGTGGAAATGGTCCCTTTCATCATCTGTGCCGAACTTTGATAGATTCTTCAAAAGACGAGAGTTGACTTCAAGTGTGCCATGATGGTGTGTTGGATAGCTAGCTTTTGTTTCGGGTATGTATTCAGCTAAGACATTCACATCAGTGCTGAGTTCATCTTCATCAAAATACGCAGACACATAGGCACTATCGATGAGTTTTACTTGGCTTAAACTAGGTCCCTTCCAAGCAACAAGGACGTGGCTAGAAAAGCCCCGCTGTTTATGCAGTGCTTCAATGAAATACATTTGCCCTTGGGTTAGGTGGATTTCGCTTGATTTTTGATTCTGTTCAACATCAAAATCAGCAATTGAGGTCCTCGCAGAGTTCGTTAGATTTCCAACCCAAGCTATCTTTTTAATGTGATCAGGACTTGACGAATTACTCAGCCACAGTTCTGAATTATCATCAGATGAAATGTAAAATGTAAAATTTCCTGCAACAAACAAAAACAAGAACGTATTTGAGAAAAAGCACAGTCGGGCGACGAATGTCATGCTAATATAACGACAAATATTCCCATAATGATATCAGCAGCTTTTGCATTTGGTTGCAGGCTGCCTTCCTTTGTGCCTTTATTTCGGTCTGTATTTAATAATTCCTTTTTTTTGTATCAGTTCTTTATGTAGCTTTCAATTACTTTTGGACTGGTGGCAAGATAGACATGGAATTTTGCTCCCTGAAGCACAGAATCGTCTCTGTAGCATTGTATAGTATTTTGTAGTTATTGCAATAAGTAACATGTTTGTAAAAAGTTTCGATGGAATATGACAAAATTCTCATCCTCTTTCGAACATGCGTAGCGATTGTGTTATGTTTATCATGTTATATTTCTGTCATGCCTATATGTGTGTTCGTGTTTTGTCGCAGTTTCGTTTAATGTTCTAGTTATGTCTTTGCCGAATTGCACGTATAAATTACGTAAGCAGTTCATGGTTGTAACTCGTGATCGTTATCGTATTCATAAATTGTTTTGCTGCGCAATGATTTTAGCTTTACTTTCTGCTGTGAATTACAAGTTATGCTTCGCTGACATTACGGTTGTCGTCTCTCCGAGCTAACTCTGTCGGACCAAGATACACTACATATGAATCGCCGAGTGAGCTGGACTAGGCGAGTGAAAATATAGACGAACAGAGTCATTGTTTCATGCGAAAACTTAAGGAAGATATAAAAATTTGATTTTCAGTAGGCAAAGCATTGTTTCTGAAATTTTCCGAGCAATTTTAAAATAATGACATACCTAGTAAATATGTCATGATCAATACAGATAAGTAAACTACTAATCTGAAACAAAAATGTGTGAAAACGTTTTAAGGTAGATTGGCCGAAACCGCATTTTCCATGGTGTAATTTCTCGAGCCAGTTATGGTTACGAAACGTCTTTGCTAGGGATAAAGGTATTTGATGCAGCAGTTGTGGAAGCTGTTGGTTTGTACCAATCAGCATTGTGCAAGAATGGGTTTGAATAGTTAATGTGCAAATGCTTTTTCCGCTTTTTCGTGCAATTTTGAGATTTTAAAGCAGTTAGTACATGATTTAAAACGTTGTTTGCAATGGAATGGACTGGACTGGACTGGACTGGACAGGACTGGACTGGACTGGACTGGACTGGACTGGACTGGACTGGACTGGACTGGACTGGACTGGACTGGACTGGACTGGACTGGACTGGACTGGACTGGAATGGAATAGGCTCGAATGAAATTGACTTGATTTGATTAGGAATGGTCTGGATGGATTGATATCTAATAGACTGCAATGGAATGGAATAAAATGGAACGGCATGAGTATCATACCTGTTTTTGGCGGATGAATAAACCCAAAGATTCTTTGCCCATAGCTGACTGCTGGTTCCCGGTGAAAAAAATCAGCAATAGATGTATGGCCATCAGGATACAAAGGGAAATGCTTGTTACGTCTTAGGTCTTCTACTGTACTACCGCACCAAGCACGCCATATATGGACATTGAGGAATCCAGCAAACTAAAAGATTAGAAACCCTTACTGAAAAAGGATAGGGCAACTATTGTCATGTATTCGAAAGATTTGATTTTGATCAGAAATGAAGAGAGCTGAAGAACATTTCCGCAGACGTAGTCTCTAATTGGTCTTTTTACATTCCCTACTTCATTCTGTAAGACAAAGGTCTGACATCTTTAAAGCTATAGCGATGCTCTCCCTCCATCGGTGGCGCTCGAGAAATGAGTTCCAATAACGAGAAAGTTCTTCCTTAAAAATGAAGCCTAATACAGGTTCGCTTTAGTCATATATCCTTCTATTAACTTATGTTTATTGTCTTTCTATCTAATACAAAGTTAATCGTACTTAAAATAAACTCAGAATTTAAACTTTTTAACTTAGGTAGGCACAAATTGAAATAATCAGACTCTAACAAAAAGATTAATCCAATCAGCAACAATACCATAGGCTAGCAATATTAAATACTGAGCTAGGCAAATACGTACACAAATGCTCATACGGGATTTAGGTCCCAAGAATTAAGTAGGAATGTAGTGGGATTGAAAGATAACGTCGAAACGATGATTAGGAGCGAGGTAAGATATATTTCTGGACTTTTTGATTAAATTTTAAAATAATAAAGAGTTGCTGTATAAATTTAAGAATGCCAGAAAAGGAATATGTTGGAGGCATTGTAATTAAATAACAATTATAATAACACTATAAAAACAATTTCAAAGCTCTGGCTTCAAGTTATGAATAGCAATGTTCAAGCAAAATCAACAATTTATTTCAGTTTAAATAAACAATTAAAAGTAATATAAATAAAAAGTAAACAGATAAACAAAATGGAGTGACGAATTACTGACGAAGTAAGACCGGTAGGCCGCTCCGAAAAATGTGCATTTAAAATGTCAATAACTCTACTGGGTTATAAGTGGCGACACACGATGAAAAACTTACAATTGTATTAGGCCTCTTTCGCTTCTTTCGTTTCCTTCTAAGATTATTCGTCCCAATTCGCTTCTTTGCCAATAATAGTGCAGCAGATACTGTTGTGGGTGGTTCAATAAGCCGACTGAAAACTGAACAAGAAAATATCACTTTGATTAAAAGAATTATAGAGAAACGTTCCAAAGGCAAAAAAGATGGTCAAAGGAAACGTAGATTAAAATAATAGAGAATGTCGGAAGGTCATTAAAACAGTCCATTAGACGGAATACTTTGCCTGCTGTTGTAATATGCAAGTATAGAATAGCCTTGAATCCCAGGTTAAGCTGGCGCCCTCTTTATATGCTTTTGAACAGAAACCTTGTGGGTTAATGGTAAGGGTTAAGGGGGATGCAGGGAGGAGGGTGCAGGGATTGGAGATGCAGGGAGGAGGATGCAGGGATTGGGGACGCAAAGAAGGAGGATGCAAGGAGGGGGGTGCAAGGAGGGGGGTGCAAGGAGGGGGATGCAGGGAGGAGGATGCAGGGTTTCGGGATGCAGGGTTTCGGGATGCAGGGAGGAGGATGCAGGGAGGGGGATGCAGGGAGAGAGGATGCAGGGAGGAGGATGCAGGGAGGAGGATGCAGGGTTTCGGGATGCAGGGAGGAGGATGCAGGGAGGGGGATGCAGGGAGGAGGATGCAGGGAGGAGGATGCAGGGTTTCGGGATGCAGGGTTTCGGGATGCAGGGAGGAGGATGCAGGGAGGGGGATGCAGGGAGAGAGGATGCAGGGAGAGAGGATGCAAGGAGGGGGATGCAGGGAGGAGGATGCAAGGAGGGGGATGCAGGGAGGAGGATGCAAGGAGGGGGGTGCAGGGAAGAGGATGCAGGGAGGAGGATGCAGGGAGGAGGATGCAGGGTTTCGGGATGCAGGGAGGAGGATGCAGGGAGGGGGATGCAGGGAGAGAGGATTGGGGTTTTTTACTTTTATTCTAAGATAACAGTGTGAACAAGTTATTTAATTTTATTTTCCATGACCCCAAGAAAAACGATCCTTGCCAACGGGGTTTCTGTGGTTAAATGAAATGACATGTTTAATTACAAAATGAAATGAATAATGCCTACTGGGGATAAAAATACCATCACTTAACAATTTTCCATACAGAGAGGGTGATTGGCGATGACACAGACACCTTATTCATCACTTTCAATGGTTTCATATTCGTATGTTAATTCCATATTTGATTTTTTCAAGGACGGTTGCTCTTCAGCAAGGTGATTTTCGAGAAGCCCTTCGATAAATCATTTGTCGCGACTTGGAAAAGTATAATAAAAAGTTATCAATCAAATTAAACTATAGAATCCTACTTATAATGTTCAAAACAAATTTACAAAAAAACAAAATGATTGTTTTATATAGCTTTTACAAAATGACACAGAAGATCTCTGCTTCGACTCGAATGAGAGACAATTCCATTTCAAGTCAGTTCGATCCCTCAGATAACATTACGGTTCCATGGCTTGCAACCATGAGGAAGGCTGCTGAACCAAAATAAGTTACCCAGACCAACGTTAATCCATTTGCTTTGATAAACAAGAAATGTTCACCAAACTTTAACTGGAGGCTGGAGGGAGGTTAAACATTTTTCTGGACTCTGTTGATACGGATTCCCTTATGATTTAAATTGAAGGATTTGCAATGAAAATGTTTGAACGATTGTTCAGTATATTGAAATGCTTCACAATGGATGGTTCATCGACACAATATAAATTTCAATTCCTGCCACAATTATTGGAACACTAACAACGCTTTTTTTAATCTATCTAAAGCTTCCCCTCCCATTCCAAATGATGTTGCTTAAATCGAGTTTCTAGCAATCCTTTGACCAAAATCAATTGTAAACAAAAGGTAAAGTCATGCGCTTTGCAACCCGAATTGCTTTATTGGGAAATGAGGTTATACTAGCGTTTTTCGGCTACAAACCACAAAGAAGGCAACACACAATGACTTTTCCATTGGTATTTCAGAGGCAACGACTTTCCGCCACGGTTGTACTGTTTTAGCAGCACTAAAAGTACTTTCGGGCCATCTATGATGTGTCGGTAAACACATGATTGCAGCTTTATTTGTAGCCCTAGCTTTACTTCAGCTGAACATAAGCCTTTCTTTGACAAACCACCAAGCAAGATTATTTACCTTGATATTTTAATGCATTGAAAGGTTATCTGGTGAGATTTGATTCAATGGGACAGATCAAAAAGATTGATCTTACTGAGATGAAAGACCAGTGGAGCAAAAACAAAAGGCAGGAAACATGCAATGGGAAAAATTCACAGGATTTTTATGAAAATCGATTGCAAATTTGAACCAAGCGGGGAATGAAGAAAGATAAACAGGGGCTTAACTGCAAAGAAAGTGTTGCTCGATAATGCGAATATATCCAATGCGAGGAAAACAAATGCAAAAAGTGTAAAACTTGAAACAGAGGAAAGGTTTGCGTGCCCAAGTCAAAAAAAAACTGAGTAAAAAACCAAAACCTTCAAAAAGCTTTAAACTGTAATGACTATAATAAGCACTTTTGAACTCTCACAAATATATTTTCCTTTGAAAACGATTATAGAACCAAAGCTTACCTTGCCAAATATATTACAAACCCTATTAGAGAACTGAGTTAGAATTGACTGAGCACAGATGACCTAGAAATATGGTTCTTATGATAAACATATTCCTTCTTGATTGGGCAAAATCAGGGAAGCAAAGTCCAGAAAAGTTGCTAACCTTCCTCCGGACAAGAATAACCCAAAGGCAAATCTTCCTCACAAGACAATAGAAAATAGGTATGGCTTGGGTGTATCATAGCAAATTCTTTTGCTTTTTGTGAACCTTCCTCCACCTAATGACCGTGTGACCGTAATGTTTTCCCGAGTCTTCATGGAAGCAGGACATTTTAAACTGTGTAACTACTGGGGAAAGTTCCCGAGTAAACCAAATGTCTTTCACATTAGTGAGCAGCAAAATCTTCGAATTCCCATGTAGGTTGGGCCCTCATTGAAATTGACTTTTAAATTGAATTTTCTGCATTTCTCGTTTTGAGTTCCTGCGACAATCTTTAAAATAACGGATTTTACTGCAGGGTGAGCCAGTATGCTTCTTTCGATTATTACTCTTTTGGGCCCTTTTTGCAAACTTTTCCCAATAGTAAAGGTTTCTTAACAAATGCCTAGAGAGAAATGTCTCTTAAGAGCATCTGTCCTGGCTAACTGCTGGTAAACATCATCCAGAGAAAGCTTCTCTTTAAAAAGAATTGTACATACATTCACTTATCTTGAATTTGAAACTAAACTCACCGCGTTCTGTTGAAATGCTACTATTCGAAGTTACATCTTGATGTGCGGCATATTCATTGGAAGTTTCTGGTAAAGTTGCATCATTGTCAACTCCCTGTAAACAGACAGATATGAACTCTCACATTAACTTGAATTCTCCATCAGCGGAACAATGTCCTCCATAAATCGCAATCTCTTTTCAGATCAGATGTTTTTTAAATTATTTTTTACATGATCTTCGTAACAATTAACGAATCAAAATCAAAATCTCTCTGAATATAAAAGCTAAAAAAATCTTTCTAAATACAACTGAAGTAAATGGTATTAATGGTTTTCTCTACAACACAGTGGCCAATTTTAAATCAACGTATTATCATCTAACAATAATGGTTATCATTCTACTACTCTCTATCACATATACCTCAATAATTTTGTTATTCTTGGTCTTATAATATTAACTTGGAGAAAAAGCTACGTGTGTTAAATCCTGTGCAATCAGTAAAGAACTGCAAAACAAATTAGTAGCTGCAAAGGCGTGGTTCTGGAGATGAATTTTGAAAATATCACCATGAAGTCATCAGAAAGAACTGATTATGAGGATGTACTAATCATAGAAAAAAACAAAAATAATAGAAATGCAACATGAGTCTTTGGGCACTTCTGCAGGGTAAAAGGTTTAGAAAAACACATATTGACGGGGGGGACATTGCAGGTAAAGGAGCAAGAAATGGCAAAGGACAACATGCATAGATAAAATGAGGCTGTTGGCACCTATAGGAACGCGATAACTTCTATCAAAAGATCTGGTGATAGGAATAATTGGAAGGCACTGATCGTCAATATCAGAAACGACATAGTGACAGGACCGCCTTATATGTAGGTTACACTGAACCATACGTTGTGCAATTCCCCGATAGGCGCTCTTCATTCATGCTGGGGATCGAATCCTTAGTCAAGTCAAGTAATCGCGTGCAGTTTAAGGAACGTTCGGCTAACAGCATTTACGTTTTCATTGCATTTAAGTTTTAGTAATGTTCGGAGGCTACGGGATTACAACTTCACTGCAGTTAACCCTGATTCAAAAAATTTTTAAAGTTTAAGAAATTTTTGATCATTATATTAAATCAAAAAGTAAAGTAAAGAATAAAATAACAGGCAGCATACCAGATTCACGAATAAAACTTTCGACGATGTATGAAAAGGACAGAAATAAGAAACAGTGAAAAAGCTGCAAAATGGCGAAGCAAATATGATCAGATTATAAGTGATTTTAAATTGAAGAATATTATTAAAATCTGAAGAATTCCGTATGCCTAGACGAAATATTAGCATGAAAAGATGTAAATAATAATAGTAATAATCAGGTCATATTTGCTTCACATTCCTGCCTCTTCACATTGTTCCTTACATCTATTAATCACTTCTATTTAAGTTCAAGTAAATTAGGTCAGGCGCCGAAATCTTCATCATATTTGACCCTAGTCCAAGTAAATCTATTGCAAAGTACGATCATTAGATTTAAGTTCACATTACATCTATGTCTCAGTAAAATTCGATCGTAAGACGCCAAAGAATCGATCATCATTTAGTTCAATCTTCATATTTACGATAGAGACTCAATATTTTACCATGTTTAATCGCGAAAACCACGCAATTTATGTTTAAGTTTAAGTTATGTTTGATCATTAGGAAGTCTTAATTGTTAAGCATATTATAATGTCTGAGCAATGACATCCAACAATTTGAATGACATCTCACACAAAGCGCTGAGCATGTTTACCTCTTATTCTAGAATAAAGTTGAGAAACGTTCGTGTTCCACTTTTGAAGCCTAGTTCACACAGGCGATTTTTCCCACTGGTGAAAAAAACTTTTGGCACGGAGTTGTTTCGTGGTGATTTTTATCGCTTGAGACAGTTTTTGAGCAACATTTGAAAAAACTATTGACGTATTTATCGCGTTTCAAATCTAACATTATGTCTATTTTGCCCAAGTAGAATGAATGTTTACTTAATTGGTTCATCAATTTAGAAAGTAAACAATGTCGCATTTTTTTTCTTGTTATCACTTAAAGCTTTAGTAGCCCACGTTGACCTCTTGGATTGATTCTGTTTTTATATCTAATTTCACATTTATTTTTTTATCACTTAACATTTCCCTTTATAAATGTTTACCATACTGTACTCAAAGATATTAAAAATTATTGTACATGATAACCAAATTTTTAGCTTATTTTAGTAGGATTAAGCCTAGCTACAAATTTAAATGCCTACTTTAAAGAAATTGATAAAAAAATAAAATAATAATAAAAATAATAAACCTGAATATATGCTATACTTTAATGAGAATAAATAAATGAATAAGTGCCGAAAATATTATTTGCTATTTAGTTTCGTTACATTTATAAATTGATATTCAGGTTATAGATAGATCTATTTAAACCAAAAATTATCTCAAATGGCTGCTCGGTGATGGCAGCGAAAAAAGGAGAGAAAGCCTTTTTTCTACAAAGCAATGGGTTCGGCGAAGAGATTTCCCGAGCTGGGATAATAAACAAGTGTTACCTAGAACAAGTGACTCCATCGAAAGATAACAGACTTAATTAACGTTCTACACTTTTTTTTATAAGAACAGACCATATAAGAACATAAGGCTTCAAATGCCTAGAACATGTTAAGGAAATGATAAGGCTTCATAACTTTTTCCAAAACATAAGAAAAAAAGGATAAAACACAGCGTTAAAGTAGTGTTTGAAAACTGGTCGAATTATTATTTCAAGTACGTATAATCGTCTAATAATAGTCTAGCCAGAAATTTTTCATTGGACGCAAGGTGAATTCACAGACATGTGCTAAAATTTAACCAGCGGCTTCTTTTCAGAGCAATTATCGTTCTTTTGAAAAATCAGTGCACATTTTAAAAGAAAGGTTAATTAAGAGCATTTTAAGATCATTTTAAGCTTTCAAACCAAAAAAAGTTAAGAACATAACTTGGCTTCATCGAAATTCGATGTTCTTATAAAAAAACGTGTACCTCTAGAAGTTCTCGAACAGTTTCCTCATTGGTCAAATTCTTATCCAAAACTTCCTGTATCCACGCAGCCGGAGATGACAACTGTCCAATCTCATTTTCATCGTTATCTACGATTAAAAAATTAATCCGAATCAGAAATGTTTTGAAAATCTATATTTAAAAAAAACTACTGAAAGAAAATATTTAAAAGAAACGATTAACTCCAGTTTATGAAATGCACGTAGAAAAACTCGTAGAGGCCTTGCAGAACCCGAATTTGAGTTTTTCGAAACTCCCCGTAGCATCGTGATCACGTGCTAATAGGAAAACTACCAATCAGAGGCTATCTGCAAGTAGAATGACGTTAATGGGCAAGCGCATTGAGCCTCGGTGCGAAGAAGAGGCAAGAGAAAAAAAATTTCATCAGAAAGATTCTCTTTGCATTTCGGAGTATCGGAATCTATCTGTCTAGAAATAAAGTATTAATTTGAATAGAAAGTTGTTCGTAAGAAATTGCAGTTATAAACCATAATAAACGGTAATTTATAAGCATGCGATTTACATAATCTACAGTTGCAACCAAAATCCTAGTTTTTGTTTTCGAAGCTGTTTAATGTACAGGACTGATTAATAAAAGATGGCATAGCATGCATCGCAAGAAATCGTGCATTTTCAATGCCATACCCTGCCGTATTTGCTTTTGGTGCCAGAGTACTTAAACCCTGTTCTATTCAGCACGGATCACACATTGTCACGAAGAGAGCCTGTTTCATTGCGAGAATGGCTGTTTCGACAAATTATTTGAAAAAAACCTTTAAATTACTTATAAGAAAAATATCAGCCGATTCTTCTTTTTTGTAGGATGGTACTTAATAATAAAACGTTTTTATTCAAAACATTTTAACATACTCAATTAAGCATTCAAACACCTAAAATTATTTTTCATTCACAAACAACTGAAAACAATATGGGCTAATAAATTGATTGTCTTTAGCGGGCGGTGCTCAAAATTTATGTGGTTTATATTCAAAACATTTTAACATACGATAATTCGCAGAATCAATTAACATACGTTTGACGGCAAAAAACATATCTGGGCTTTTTACTACAAGTTTCTTTGACTTTCTTTTAAAAACATTTTATAACTTGAAGGAAAACGAAAAGTGAAAAGTCACACCCTTCCCAATACGTCTGCTCAACAGCAGTGGCGCAAATTGAGCTTTTTTTAGTGGGGGGGGGGGGGAAGGGGAGCGAATTATCCGAGAGGTTGAGGGACTATGGGGCGTGGCCGTTCACGAAATTTTCCAAACCACGCCTTTTTACGACCACTTCCTTAATGACCGTGACCATTTTGTAACCAGGCCCTCTTTAAAGTACCGAAAACGGCCTTTTGTGCAACATTTCAATGCTACAACCCTTGGAAGGAAATATTTACAACAACCATTCAACCAAGAGTTAAACGGTAAGCAAATCCTAAGAAATTAATGAGCCTACCCGAACCCAATATGTTATTTCCATTGTTAAAGAATCTATCTCCTTTGTTTGAGGTCTACTGTTGCAAAACATAACAAAGATAGGAACCCAATCAGAAATTGAATCAGATTTCTTTCTCCACTCCCCATAACAAAATTTCCGACTTGGAAGAAAATTTTCCTAATCATATCAAAATTGGGGGATTCCTAATCGTATGCCCATACGTACCGCCTCTGTTCAGCAGTGACAGAATTTTCCGTAGCTTAAGAGAATTTGTCTAGTTATTGATTTCTTAGAACAACAATTTGATTCGTTTGATTCTATGATTGATTGATTTGATTTTATTTGTGTCATATTAAACCGTTGTAAAAGCCATTTGCAATGTTGCTTCGAAGTTGGCTGTTGAAAATCATAATGCTTTAGAGCTTAGATAAACAAAATAATGCGTGAAAAACTAACTTGTTCTCTTGAAGTGAATACTAAATATCATCAAAGTGATCGAAAAAAAATCATGCTAATGCTCTGGGAAAACGAATAGCATGAGAAGCGGTTCATCGGTGACTATAAACAATGGATTATTGGTAGTTAAAATACCTGGAACTACATATTCAGCAAGCAAATATAAAAACGATAAGTTCTAAACGTGTTTTCAGCGTGTTTCTCAGCGTGTTGTTCGGCGTTTTTAAAGGTCACTAAGCTCGATAGTCTCTAGTAGATTCTACCTTAGTTTCCCTAAAACATGTTATTTTTATCTTTATTGTAACAGGTTATAATTTAGAAAGTATATCATTAATTTTGTTCTTAAACCTTGTAACTCTCTGCGTTGAAATGAAATTATATCTATCTATCTATCTGCCGGCCTATCTCTATCTCAAGTTAAGTAATTATCATCAAACTGTCAAATCTTCGCATTGATGTTTGAGATCGACGTCCACTCGTGTCTCATGCCTCGCGCTGTAATCATTCTCCTAACTTCCCATTCTTTTTATTCGTCTCATTCTCCTCCGCGAAAGTCCCCACGCTTTCCTAATTGTCCCTTTTACAGCATGTCACGTCATTTATCTTATCTTTGTCGTTTATGGTATATTTATGACATTTTTAAATAGCCCCTCTGATGGACAGGTTATTTTTCCCAGTCCCCTTTGGATTGATCACAAATGCTAGTGCAAAATCTTTGGATGCAAAGGATTATTAGATAGTTCACTCCCATTAATTTATTCGAACTAGTCAATCCACCACCTGTAAAAAAATAATATGTTTTCCTTAGCTGCCTATTTCTTTCAATGTTTTTATCATTAAACGTAGACTGTATTCAGCTAACAGCATTCAAATTGCGTACTTGCAGTCCAAATTTATGGTTTGATAATGATTAAGTATTAATCATGTTCAACAATAATTAACTGCACATAGATACATTCTGGTAAGACTCTCACACTTGAGTTTTAACGACTCATGCTAAACTGGCCACGCCCAATTTTCGGAATCCTCTAAGTCGACCCCCTATCGATTTGAAGTCATGACGCCCTAAATCCAGAGATGATGTTGCTTTAATGATGCAGCTCAACAAATCCTAATTGATTAAAGTTTATTTTGTTTTCATGTATTTTTTTCTCTTGTGGAATAAAAACCCCGGTCCTCTGAAATGAGGAAAACCGCTCTTTTAATAGTTTCGCAAAGTGATTGATTCTTTATGCAAATCATTCTTTATTCAACGTTATTTGATGGGAAATCCAACATCTTTCATTCTTGATATGATTTGGATCTCTTTTATACGTTAAACCGAAAATAATCATATCCCATTGGTAATTACATCTCTTCAGGGATATCTGCTGTCCGCAGCCCGAAATCATGATTTATTCATGAAAATTGAATTTATTCACAAAAATTAAAATCAATATTGATGAATGTATTGTCTTTTGCACAAAATACAGCTGGCGTATTTACACCCTTGCAAGTTGTTGGGTAATCACCCTCAAAGTTTTAAATTCCCCCGGCAAACAAACTTATACTGCAGAGCAGATTCAAACAAGTGCTAAATGAAATGAAATAGAAGATCTAAATGCTCGGATCCTATTACTACCTAATATTTAACTTTTTTTAAGAGGATTCTTATTTAGCATGCTTCTATTCAGACAAAGGCTGCAATTCCTCAGCTTAACTGTAACCTGGGCAAGATATCAGAATTTAGAGGCAAACATGATGACAAAATCGCTTGAAAACCAAACGATACCTCCCCTCTGATCTATTTTACATGAAATATACAATATATATAAAGAAATATGAACATATAAATCTTCACTGGATGCCAAAAAATAGACGGCGGGAAGTGTGGCATACAGGAATGTCCTGTCGGTAAAATAAGATTTTGCAGCCCTCCCCCCCCCCCTTCCCATCCAGGGAAACAGGTCCCGCAAAGCCATTGTTTTCCAATATCTATTTATTGATGACGACAACATACAATCCTAAAATTTTTGTTGAATAAAACTAAATCGTTAAAATTACTTGAAAAACGCTAAAGTAAGATCTAAAATCTAATTAATACTAATGGCGGTTATTTATATTGTACTTATTTGTGGGTTTCCTTTTGTAGACGTTTCCTTCCTACGGTCGATAATAAGACTAGAAGCTAATTCCTGACGTAAATAGGCCTTACACTGAATAACTAAATTGTCCTCATAACTTCTTATCGAATTTTGGTTACTGAAATAATAAGTGCTCAATCATGCTTATCTCCAGTGTGCTAAGTTGGACCTTTATTTACTAAGTTCCGTCAACTTGATATTATTTGCACGTTTTTTATCAAAAACCTATGCCTAATGTTTCTCATATTTCAATATAATTTCAACCTCAGGTTTTTTAATATATTTCTTATTTCTGCATTGCATATTACATGAGTGATTTTGATGGTCATCAACTCATTCTGTTACAATAAGACTTTTTAATCGTTTTAATGAAATAGTTTTATTGATTTCTGTTGTTTGATTGATATGTTTCACTTTGTTTTTTTATTTTTATTGTAACAAGTTATAATTTAGAAAGGATAACATAAATTTTGTTCTTAAACCTTGTAACTCTCTGCGTTGAAATGAAATTATGTCTATCTATCTATCTGCCGGCCTATCTCTATCTCAAGTTAAGTAATTATCATCAAACTGTCAAGTCTTCGCATTGATGTTTGAGATCGACGTCCACTCGTGGCTCATGCCTCTGATGTGATGATTTCTGATGGCTTGCTGTTTTATTTCTTACATTTTGCTGAACTACAGCCTGCTTTGTTTCTTGTGTCGTTCTTATTTTTAGGCAAATGTAAGCCGGAACTTTCTTTTAAAAGCTGGCCTTACAAAAATACGTCTATATTTTGAATTTTTTATAAATACAGTAAAACTACAGTAAATGACTGAATGCCGCTCCAGCTCAATAAGCGCCTTTAAGAACGGGCGTTTATTCGATCCTAAATTAGCAAGCTGCAGCAAATCTAATTTAATGAAATTTTGTATCAGTGTTGTTCAAAGTTTTTTTACAAAAAACGATCAATTCAAAACCGGTAGTTTAAAAATTTTTTCTCCGGAAAATCTGATTCAAAATTTGAATACTTTTCTTTCATGTTCAAAATTTCTCTCGGGAGAATAGTTGGAAAATTGACGCAAGCAATATAACTGCACGTGAATTTCACACTGCAACATGAACATTATTCTTTTAATCATGTCGTTAAAAATTTAGTTGAAATATCACACCACTTGATTTCTTTCTTTCATTTGTGAGGAATAACTTTTAACAGCCCCTGCCGAATAAGCGCTCTGGGCGGTTATTCAGTAATTTCAATTTGCGGTTTACATCAAAGCTCTCTGTGGTGAAAACTACGGCAATTTTATCGTTCTCTTCCACCCATTCAGGACCATGCGTTGAGACACTCAAGTCTGATAACCGGGAATCCCTGAACGCATCGGAACTAGGTTCACTTCAAATTTTAGGCCAAGGATAAACGTCAGTTTTTTATGCGCCAATCGACTACAAATGGGACAGTAGAGCGACTTTGAGTCTTTTATTGTCGATTTTAACGTCGGGCTTATTGGGAACTTAGGATAGTGTTGATATAACATTGTAAAACTTGTACTTAGCATGTCAAATAGCAACGCGAATTGCGCTGTGGTTGTTTCCATCGTATGACGAGTTCGACACTGCCTTCGACGTCTTTGGGGTTCGCATATATGACTGCATGCGTCGCTTTAAATGCAACCTACCGCTCCAAATCATACTGATCTGATTTTCTAGGCTTCATCGTTACAATAACAGTAAAGAATGAAATTGGCGGCCACCTACTAGTCAATGATGATGATGAAGATGATGATGATGATGATGATGATGATGATGATGATGATGACGATGACGATGATGATGATGATGATGATGATGATGATGATGATGATGATGATGATGATGATGATGATGATGATGATGATGATGATGACGATGATGATGATGATGATGATGATGATGATGATGATGATGATGATGATGATGATGATGATGATGATGATGATGATGATGATGATGATGAAGATGATGATGATGATGGTGATGATGATGATGATGATGATGATGATGGTGATGATGATGATGATGATGATGATGATGATGATGATGATGATGATGATGATGATGATGATGATGATGATGATGATGATGATGATGATGACAACGATTATGATGATGATGATGATGATGTTAAAACAATCAATCAAACAAAATGGATTTCAAAGGAAGTCAATTTACCGACAAACAATAGGTTACTGTATATTATACATAGAAGGCTTGAAAAAATTGGGGTTAATCAATGAGAATGATTCATAATAATACAAAATAGGGTGAATCTGATGTTGAAATCTGTAATACATGGGAGGGGGGACTTTCAAATGAAGAAAAGTTGTTTTACATTATTTCACAATTTTTTATGGTCTCCTTGACTGCCTCAGGATGAACTGAGTTTGGCAAAATTGGCCATTGTCCAAAGTATTATAGGTCTGTGGCAAATGCTATGGAAACAGGCCATGCATTTTGTCTTTTAATGTAACAGAATTTAAAATATTGAAATAAAAATATTTGTTTTGTGTGTTGCAGGTCCTTGGACAATGTACTGCAACTAAATTAAATTCTATTATTTTGCTGATCTTTTTTTTGTGATTGAAACATTAGGATTTTATCTCTAACAATATACTGTGTTATTTTCAAGAACTAGGTACTTGTTTCAAACTGTTATTAATGGATATAACAAAGTTTTGCTTTTAAATTTATTTTGCAAAAATGGATTTTGCCCATATGTCTTGCAAAATTGTGACGTGGGTTAATTCTATTCAGGGATTACAGATCCTAGATGTTATCAAACGGTAGACATTTCCAGGAGACACTTCATCTCATTGATGTTTTAATTACCAAAATACTGTCTAATTTGAGGTAGATTAATAAGATATGGACCAGAAAGGCAAAGCCACAAGACCTCATAGGATGAAGACTCGTCACTAGGCCCATAAGCAGTTCTAGAAGCAACTGACATTCTATAACTGGTATCATTTCAGGCCGGCGTTCTAGGCAAACTTTGATGATTTCAACGCACAAGTACTGTCCTACTTTAGAAAACAGGCTGTTTAGTTTATTTACTTCATTTGCGTCAAGATATTTCATCTAGTTCATTTAGTTACCAGATGAACTGTTTCAGTAGCTCTCAAATACATATCAAATACATACATATCTATGTATATCATATCTTATTGTCACAACCAATGAAATGAAAATTTGGATATAAATAGCAATCGAAAACACCAATTGAAATGTCGACAATTCCTGTCTGCGGAAGCAGTGTACCTTCTCATTTTCAAGGCACCAATTTTAGAATATCGTTGTTTAAAATAACGCAATGTACTTCGTCATGAGATGCTGTGTGTTAAAGAATTCGAATCGTTAATTGATTGACTACGGTGCTATCGAAATGTAAACAAGAACATTTACCGTGATTCCACTCACGTAAAAAAGGTCCCGACTTCACCCAATAATAAAAGTAGGGAAACTGATTATAGCTAAAGTAAAATATTTCCAATGATTTGAAAATAACAATTTTACTTACATTTATTTCTGCTTGTATGATGTTCGGTCTCGTCAATATCACCTGTCGTTAGCCGCTTTACCTTGACCGTCCAACCTTTATTTTCGTCTTGTATGAGTCCGATTGATGTCACCCCAAAACCTTGCTGATTCCATCTTGACAACAGAAAGAATCCAAAAAATATCAACAGTACCGCCGAGGCAAGAAACCTTTTTATAAAGCGATAGTGCATCAGACCTTTCATTCTTGAGTAATCAAGTTCGTGATTCTTAGGCCGGGCTCCATAGCTTCATGCTCCAAGACTTTCATATTGCCCTTTCAGTCGGTCTAAGCTCTGTTCAACAAAGGAACGGAATGATTTTAAGAACACAACAGCCATGTTTTAGTGGTTTTTAGGATTATACTGCGGCTTTATAGCCTTTGTAGGCGTGTAAGACCATCCCTCCGTCGTGTATCAGGCTTCTGTAGTTTCAAATTCAAGGGTCATAAGGGCGCCAAAGATCACAAGAGATCTTCGCTCCTTCGCAGCTAATACCACCTTGTTAACAAACAATTCTGGTAAGCAGGTGACACGAACTACGAAACCCAAGAGAAGGTGGACAGGGCAGCTGTTGATAGTTTTAGTATTGCCACCCACCCCCTGCAAACAGTAGACTACAATGATGAAGTTACCGTGCAAAAATAACGTAAAAGAAAGTGAACGTGTGCCCATGTAATTCGTGAAAGCCAAACATGGAATTCAGTTCCTAATGAAATAAATAGATTAAAAACTCTACAAACATACAAGAAAAAAATCACAATTTTCATCATTCAGGTGCAGCTGCGATCTTTTTAAGCAATATATATACAGCATCGATTACGGTAGATTCTTTTCAAAAACGCCGATTTTACCCTTGCTACCCAGGAAACAGTTCTTTGGATTTGAGTCAGGACGGAGGTAAAACACAAAATGTAAAACATAAAGGTTTCCAGATTTATTGTAATTTATAGAAGAGTAGAAGCAGGCACGCACATCAGGGGGTGTAGGGGGTGTGACATCCCCCTTAAAATTTTGTGAGCCGGTCCAAAAATTTTTTATACATGAAACCGAATTTGTTTACAGGCCAACAAAAAGGCCCATATAGTATCATTTTGCCAAACCAAGAATCAGAAACGATAACAGAAACAAAAAGCGGCGATAAACAACATGCAAATCGCAATTTTGTTGAGTTACACCCATTCGGTCCAAGAACAAAGATATTATGAAAGTCGGTCCAGCTAGGGTATATACTCCCTACAAAAAAATTGGATGTGCGCCCCTGAAAGAAGGCGTGGCCAGATAAACTTTCTTTGGGCTACACCTCATTCCTGTCTTCCTCCGCCCCCATACCACCACCTCTATTGTCCTGGCCACGCTGCTGGTGGGTAAGTTGAATATTAGACACATGTTTTCCAAAGCCTGGCAGTGCAATTCAAGTGAAATGTTGATTAAATACGACGTAGAGCGTCTACCTTCACAATTGAATGGCTAGGACAAGCGAATAAATGCAAATGATATCACATGCACAGAACAAACAGTAAGAACTTTTACTTTAGTTAGCCAGTATTCTATTTCAAAAACATGAATGTCTTCAATAAATACGCAATTTAAACTGGCCTACAACTAATTATTGTTTTGTTGCATTTAAAAAATCCCGCGGCAGACCACGGAGATACAATACAAAGAACAGAATAGCAAGGAAAACCAAAAATTCGAAAGAGCCTTTATAAAACTGCTCTCATCAACATGAATTTTAATGATGTATGCATCCTTCATAAACTCTCAAACACCATTGTTTATAGATATGTGTATAAATATGTATGAACCCAACAGTTTGTGAGCAACAGAGATTTCTACTTTTCAGTGCAAACAAGAACATTAATGTTCAAAAGAACGCGATTTATTCTAATTTTCCACCTCTGGGTAGGAAGCAGGATTTCCTTCTTTCCGGACAAAAATATATATATAATATGTATATATCATTATTAGACCTTAATTTCAATTGATAATTGTACATTGTTGTCTTGTTTTATTGATGATATATGCGCCCTATTTTTCTGGATAGTTTTTAATAATGAAGTCGCAAATGGCCGAGGATTCTGCATGAACAGATACTACAGGGTTCCCGTAAATACCACCATTCGTACAAACCATTCTTCTTCGATGCAAATTTCAAGGGTAACCGAATGCTGTTTGTGAATAAGAATCATATACATATATATACATGTATATGATGGCATTAGGTCACAACTTACGATCAAAATCAGAGGCAGATCTAGAAATCTAGAGGGGCTTTCCAAATTCAGATGTTCTTTAATAGTATGGTAAAGAGTTTGGGGGAAATACCGCAGCTTTTAAACTGATGATCTAGGAGCGCTGTAAGGCCCCCCATCAGGTCAAGGGTTGTACCCCGATGGGGATCGTGGGGGCAAAGCTCCCGGAAGCTCCTGAGATTTCGCATTTTCTGAGGTCTCAAAATGGCCTAGGATCCTACAGTGTTTTTCGGTATTGCAACAAAACACTTAAATATGATAATTTGTCTGTCTGAGTCTTGAACTGCTATCCAAAATAGTATTAAAATGGCAAGGGGGGTTTCGTGAAACCTGGAACCCCCTAATTCCGCCCCTTGAAATGTAAGTACAAGATGTTGACAAACAAGACAAAATCATAAACTTTCCAAATAAGTTGTGACGGTTTCTAAACAAAGACGTGTACCCAACAATGGTGATGAATCATTGTTTGTTGCTAAGAACCTAAGAAGTTTCAAATTTCAGGCTTTAAAATCTTAATAATGAAGATTCTTTTTGCGGGTCTTTCTGCAAACATCATTCATTTGTTGAATTGATGTCTACAAGCATGGCAACAAGTAGCGAAACCAAATAGACTGACTCCTTGTTTCGAACATGGGGCTTCGCCACCGATTGGTCTAGAACTCCTGAAGATTGTTATAAATTGAGGCTCCTCCATACAAACTTTACTCAGTGTTTAAGCATTCTCTTTAAACAAAGATGCCGTATGTCCTCTAATGAGTGCCCCTAAATCCATAAAAAATTTAATGAGCGCCCCCACCCCCCCTCAAAATCATAAATCAGGCATTAGGTAGAAAAACCTCATTATTTATGACATAAAGTGTGCTTGTCTCTGTAAAGATCTCTTTTCGATGTTAAAATCAAAATGTGTGTATCTCAATGATATTTTCTCAAGTGCATCGTTTAATATTTTCGCTTGTCGAAAATCTCTCGTCATTGCATGATACGTTCCTGGTATAATTAGGCCAACCTTGCGTTTTCTTTTTCCGGTTGCGGTTACAATAAGCTTGTTTTCATTGCTTGCCGTTAAAAAATAGTCTAATATCTTTGAAAGTTCAATCGGTAAATGTCCCACAAGATGCTTTTTCTGGTGTTTGGTTCATAGACGAGACATAGCGTTACAAGCATTTAACCGTTTTTATATTCTTCCCTTATATTCTATTTTTATATTCTATATAGTTTATGCAAAAAACGTTTGACAAAGTATCACTATTTTTCGATCAGCTACCTGAATAAAATCTGCAAAAATTTAATAAGCGCCCCCCTCCAATGAGCGCCCCTTCAAAAATGACGAAAATTTAATGAGCGCCCCGGGCGCTTAGAGAATTACGGTACACACTTAGAGGCGTGAGATCTATTTAAAAGATGCGTGATTCGCTAAACAGAAGGGGAGATAAGACAGTTTGAAACTTACCAATACACATTATAGATTACAGCATGGGTTAGAACCCTGGCTTCTAGAACGTATGCTACGGTTACCAAAAAACGATTGAACATAATGCGTCCTTAAAGAACTCAAACTTTCATAGAAATCGCAGCATTTCAGTACTGAAACATTCTGAGGACTCTCTTACCAAGTGGTCTTTCTTCCCCTTACTACAATAAGCCTTTTAAAGCACTATTGACCTCTTCGAAGAATTATATTTTCGACAAAATTAAGCCTTCAACGCCTTGCTCACCAGTTAGGCAACGAGATTCTTTAACTTAAAGTTTTGAAACAAAGCATGACTGCATACTTTTTTGTGTAAAAGAACTTAGTACTGAACATTCGTAACTTATTCAGGGTTGAGCCCTGCTTTCTCATAAACCACTGTCTTTTAATAGAATGCATGCTTCAAATTTCAACATCAGCATTTTAAAATGACTTTTGTCAATATAGAAGCAAATTTACAGCAAAGAAGCATGATTTCAAAGGATTGGTTAATTAAAGAGATCTTAAGAATATTTAAATCTAAAAATGAGAGAAAAGTTACGAAAACCTAGCCTCATTTCAAATTTAATGTGTTTATAAAAAGGATTGTAAAGCTTGTAGCCTGCAGATTCTTCATTAGGTCTTCGAGTTAATCCCAAATTTTACAGCGATTTTAGTCCTAACATATTATTTATTTACGAGTTGTATATCAAACATGCTGATGAATGGAGAAATGTTGAAGGATATTGTCATCTTACCTCTAACATTTATATCTGTTGTTGAAGCATGTAGCAATGCATACGATGTCTCAAGGTTAGATTGAAAATCACCGCATCTAAATATTCAAAGCTACCAATCTAACAGATTCAATTGGTTTGTTATATTGGCAGACTGTCGACAGCAGGTTTAATCAATATTTTAGCAGGTGCGTCGAAAGCCAGTCAGGTTTAATATGATAGGCAAGTTAGTCTAAGCATTGGTCTAGATGTCAGCCTTCAGTGTGATCGATAAAACAGTTCCCTGACTGTTTCCAATGTTTAATTAGCTTTGAGACTGTTTTGATAACAGAAATGACTGGATCTATTCGTAAACAAAAAAGATGTCAGCTGTATTTGACGAGATTAGACATAAATTCAAAGATCCACTTGCTACACTTGGAGCTTAATTAATAGTAGAGAACTGTTTACTGCAATCATGAACAGTTTCTAAATCGTTAGATTTTGTCTTTAATGAGGCAGGGGAGAATCGCTCAACTTCCCCCTTGCTACAGGCGTCCCTGCAATTGACACGTAAAAACAGATCGAACTATTATAACTTCTTAAGCATCGTTTTCTCGCTTTTTCCAAATCAAATTTAAAATTGCTTTCGAAACTAGATCCCGGCTGTTTCCATGACGCTTCCAAAGCAGGTCTCTAGATTTTCTTTGGAAAAATTTGGGCTGAAAATTCTTTTTTCAACACCGTTCTCATTGATGAATGCTTCTTTTTAGAGTATAAGCATTGTATGGAGCAGGCATAAAATTGGGCTTGGCGGCTGGAAAGTTGCAAAGTGATTGGAATTGCTTTCATAACCATTGTTTATTTACCGCCCCGAATTCGGTCCATGATCCCATTGCATAATAATCTGTTGATAGGCAGATAGCAATTATTTATACGATCTTGCTTTAATTTTGAAATAGATAGATAATAGATCATTTGAATGCTAGCCTCAGGTTGATTCATGGTGCCTTGCTTCTGATATTAACCAAATTTCCCGCGAAGTCGAAACTTCCTTGTATATATACATATTTAGAAACGAAATGCAAAGATTCCTTTTCTCTCTTTCCTGCATTATTGCCTTTAAAAAGATAGAAATTTGCTCTGACGTTCCATCGATTGAAAACTAATATGTGGTGTTATTCAAGCACATTTGTCACATCTAGTTTTAAATATTTTCATCTTTAGAAAATAAGCAGTAGATAATCATAATGATGAAATTACATTTGATATTTCATTTTTGTCAATGTTTTTTGCTTTGCAAATAGCTGTTTTTTTAAGGTTTCCCGTCATTTTCTGTTGTTTTCATACTCTAAGGAGAGTCAGACGTAACATGTTCCTTAGAGGATACTAAATTATGCTTCTCTTTTTGTGCCATTCAATTTAATAGTGTTTCAAAAGTTTCCACATTTTTTTTGGAATAAGAATCTGCAATGTGCATATTTAAATGTAACACTAGTACTGTGCAATGCCACAGCATTTTGCACAATCAAATAAAAGAAACTAAATTGATCACTCAAAATGCAAAGATGGGCAAAATCTCCGAATGACAATATGCAATTTGCAAGTGGGAAATCAGGAACACAGATTAAGCATTTAGCACACTATGCCACACAAATCTAAACGTTCAGATATATGAATATATTACTTGTAATAGTTAAAGTTTCATATCATGATAAGTGATTCTCCACTTTATCCATATAAATTATTTATCATAAGAATATTGCACTTCAATAAAGATGGACTTTTGTGGATTTTTCTGTCTCATTATTCAACCAAAATCTGTCAGGTACAATGCAGCTAAAGAAATATTGGCTAATTTCTTACTTTAGAATTGTAAGATATTTGCAATTGAACTCCACATGTTCTTGATTCACATTTAAAAAAGCAACATTCATGTCATCAAAGTTTTGTTCTTATCAACACTATCATTTCCATTTTCACTATTCACATTTAAGTGTATTTCATCAGGTATTCTGTTCATAGATTTTTGTGAATCATTTTTTTCCTCTGTACAGTCTGTTTCTTGTGACTCCTCTTGGCATTGAGGTTTGTATCCCATTTCAGCTAGTTTCTGAACAGCCCTTTCCCTTTCGCCAATAACTACTTTAATCATTGCCATAGACTTCTGTACTTTCTTAATTCTTTCTGGATTTGGCATTGGCATTTGTAACCGTTTTGCTTCTGCCTTCACTGTCTGCAACATGTTCATCTCTTTTAAAAGAACATACCATAATTTGTGCAAATCATTATTACTTTTTTGTCTCAAGTCTGATGCATGCCATCTCCTTCCTGAAATTTAACATAACAATATAGGGAATATCAACATAAATATTGCTATTCATTGTTAGGTAAATTAAATGATTAATTGATTGTTGGAGTGATTGATTTATTTAAAGATTGACTGAATGATTTATTGATTGCTAAATTGATTTATTGATTGCCTTTATTGATTGACTGACTGATTCATTGATCAAATGCTTTTTTGTGTGTTTTTCTGTTTATGCCTACATTGAGTGCCAATATTGTGTGAAATATTTAGTACTGTTTTTAGTTGTGTCATAAGCTATAACAATATGCATTATGAATTTTTGCTATGATAGAAATCAACTTTTATGTGTCTGTGCAATTCGCTTGATGTGTTTGCATGTGCAGTCCTAACTATATATGTTTTTAATGTCATCAGTAAAAGCTCAAACGTTCCTTAAAAGACACATTTTTGGTTGATTTAAAGGATAGGGCAGTTATAGGCTTTGGAAAATATGCCGCCGCCACAATGTATGTTCTAAAAAAGGCGTGAAACGCCTATATTGTACCACTTCATGTAACAAAATAAGGTGCGAAAAATGGTAGGGGGCGGTGTGACACATCGACATCAAAGGAAAGTGTAGCTGCGAGCACATGCAAGTTTTCCAGCCTTGCCACTGAGTTAACAAGGTATTTTAGGATTCATTCAGCAAAGTATGCAATATAAGAAAATAGATAAAGAGTTTGCTGAAGGGGGGAGAGGGTCAAAAAGGCATCTAGCAGCAAATTACCATTAGCTGATCACGAAAGACAGAAAGAAGTTTTGATGACCAAAAAAAAAATATCTTTCTTACCAGTCTTCACCTCTTTTGGACCCGGGCCGCCTGATTCATAAACACCAGCGGGAAAAAATTCTTCTAAACCATTGAAATGGTGAGAGCTTGAAATGTACCTCAACATATGATTTGTACGAGCAGGCAGATGACTCGGAAGGATTCTTCTGAACTGGTATAGTGTCTTGAATGCCGCCATGTTTTCAGGCTGTTGGCCTCGTTTTCAAAGCAAAAGTTTATTCTTCCTGAGGCTTGAGGCCCGAAATTCTTTGCACCCCCTTACCAGAAGCGGTTTTACGAGGGGGTATAGCAGGGCAAAGCCCCCCCCCCCCTCGCGCGATGAGCTGGAAAAATAACGAAAAAAAGTCTAATGTGTTGGAGAAATTGCGGTATGCTCTGGGGAACTTTGAGTAAATGGTAGATAACATAGAGCACCTAGCATTCTGATATAGGGGACAGACCAATTAAAAGGGATTCCATCTCCAGTAGCAGTTATATCATTGCAATAGGAACAAATTCTAACAGCCCTAGGAATAGGATTTTGCTCTTCTTCACTATTATCTACATTTCCGAATAAGGAATGCCTTCCAATTTTCGTTATTTTACCCCTAAAGTTTTCAAGAAGCCAAAATTTGAGGGCCGCGCCCCCAAATATCTGCTTGCCTGATTTCTGTATTTGTTATTATTATTATTATTATTATTCACATTAAGGGTAGCGCTTCAGCATAGCTGATTTTCAAGGGCCCTCCATTTACAAAAACTTACAAAATAACTATTAAATATAACTAAATTAACCTAATTGCAATTTAACTATTAAAATTACAACTACCATACTAATAACAATACTATAGAAAACCCCTACTAAAAACCCTATTAAAAACTATTAAAACCCTAATAAAGACCCCTCTTAACCCTAAAATAAATGTATATACACAATAAAAGAAAATTTAAATGGTAAGACCTATTCCACAACTTTGCTCCTCTGTAAGAAAAGGATTTTTGGCCATTTGAAATCTTCTTGAGAGGAAGCCTGAGATGTGTCTCAGTATTACGGAGACTGTAAGAGGAGTGCTGGGAGCTCTTTGTGAAAAGGTTACACAAGGATTGTGAAGCCAACCCATGTAGTGATTTGAAGGCCATTGTTTAGAACTCATTTTAAATGAGCTCCTGAATGGTCTTCCAACCTAGGCTTTTAATAAGTGGACTGCTTGGGGGCATCAAAGCTGCTGTTTGTTACAATTCTAGCAGCACGGTTCTGGAGTTTTTGCAACTGATTAATTTCAGTTGAGCCTGCACAGCCCCAGACAGAGCAGCAGTACCGAAAGTGGGGCTCAACAATACCTGTGTAGATTGTTTTCAAAGTTTCTTTTGGCAAGAAAGATTTGGCATGCTTTAAATGGGCAATGTTAGCTACATTGTAATGGGGTGTTGTGGAGCGCCTACAGCAGGGGGAGCCAATGCATATGAAAAGAATTTTCTGTCAGGAGGGGCCGGGGGGCTGTAGTCAGGTAAAAATTTATGCCTGCAGGAAAACTTTTAACGTGAAATTGTGCCCTCCAGCTCAGATAGATGCCCTTGGTTTTGTTATATAGCCCTTGTTGGGCAATCTAGCCCTCCCGTCGTGCAAGCCCTGGCGCACTGTCATGGCACCACCCCTGGGGAGGAAAAACAATTGTCCACGTTTTATTTTTATTTTTGTAATTTTTTTAATATTCTTAAATTTTGTTTGGCATTTAAAATTTAAAACTTTGCAATTTCATTATAACTACAGTAGATGCATGCAGTGTAAAAGGGCAAATAAATCGATAGCTCGTCCGAGTTCTTTTTATTTGCCCTGAGCATTGCGTATTTGCCCGGCGGTTGCACTCCTATATAAATGATTGTGCTCATTCATGTTCCCAAATTCACTGAAAAAGGGGGGTAAATGTATCTAAATCCTAGGACCTGGGTTTTGAAAAAAGGGGTGTTTTGAGTGCCAGAGTTTAGAGAAAAAAATTCTTTTCAGAGAATGACACGAAGAACAATCTTTTTATCTATCATATAGCTAATACCTGTTATAAGACACTGACAAAGAGAGACTAAGACCATAAAAACTCAATGTACTCCAGTTTCATTGAAAAAAATTCAACCAGATACTTGCAAAATTTTAGAATATTAGGTTGCAGCTAAAGTGGAATGTCAGTGAAAAGGGGTAAATTTAGCAGTAGAATTGTCAGTGAAAGGGTACATTTATCAAACTCCAGAATTAGGATGTGTACCACCATTTATATAAGAGTGCACCCGCCGGGTGTAATTGTAATTAATTTAGTTGTGTACCCTGTAATTAAAAGCTTGAATTGAATGAAATTGATCGAATTGATTCATTGATTGAAGTTTCTTGTGCTTCCCTTCGGTTTGCGGCATAACTCTGCGGAGGAGAGCCAAACCCTTCGGTTTCTGTACCGTCTTTGCCAAAGAAGAGTCGGTGGTGGAACTGCATTCAACTTTTTAGCTGTCTAATTGTAGCTTGGCAATCATCATGCGTTATTTAATTGGTGGTAAGAATCGATTTTATTTCCCGCCTATTCAACCTTTGATGATGCATATGGCGCAGTGACGTCTGCCATTTAAATGGCCTAAGTAAATGATCATAAACCTGGCCTTATTGAATCCAGGCCTCCTCCGAGACCCTTTAGGACGTTATTTTTTCTCTTGCCAGAAGTTTTGCATCGGAGGTACTTGAAAGAGATTGCCAAGACATAAAGGTGCTCAATTTTATCTAAAAAATAACAGATACAAAGTCAAAAACTTTTATCCTTCTCTGATTGTACCCATGCAGACCTATGGTGAGCAAAATGCCTTGAAGGGGGTTGTGTTATGTTCATTGTCAAATGAGTGATACATACTTGTTAAATGCATTGCATCAATTCCCATAGGATCATGCTGCACACAGCGCATGTTCTCATACACCGACATGCTTTTTTCCTATTTACTTTTATGGAAGTTATTTGTCAAGAAAGGGTGTAAACACAAGAGATCCAATAAAATGTCTCATATCTGGGTCCTCTTACACAACACAACAATATTGCTAGAAATTTATGTGATAAGAATCATATATGCACGCTGTACACCCCCCATTTTATACCTTGCATGCACGAGATCTCGTTGATCATTAAGTTCAATTAAGCATTCACACCACTTGTTTGATAACATACTGTTTATATTATTATACATGTATCAATCACCAAAAGAAATTTAATTTTCAAATGGCAATATTGATATTGCTAACATTTTTCTTGTAGTTGTTATTTCCTTGGGAGCTTTATTTCATTTTGTGCAATGCAGAAGTGACATCACTAGAGCAACTCAAGCCTACATCCATTTTCAGTACCAAATTGAAACAAACCTATTTACTAAAGGTAAATATATAAATGATAAATCAATTTATTTCTTCTTTGTGTTACAGTGTTCTCCTCCATCTAAATTAATTTTATCATCACTATAAGAATCAATTTGATCCCATTGGGATTGTCAGTATTATGCAATTTTCTGTTGTTATTAGTAGAGTAGATTTTATTATATTTATATATTTAATGTTAACCCAGTTCTGTCTGTGCCTTTTGCATCATGTTGTTAAAGGCCTTTTCTTTTCAATCCCCATGTGGAACACACTCTGGTCTTTTGTGAATAATTGTCTTGTTAAAGAATCTTATTTTAGGGTTTCTTGGACATTTGCATGAAATGCTCATGAGCAGTGCTAGAAAATTTCTCTTCCTTGTTGTACAATTAAAATGCTCTGCTATCAGGGGCGGTGCCAAGCACCGAAAAAGAGGTATTCAAAATGATGTGTCACGGTTAGAGCTACGGACAATTATTCAAAGCCACGCCCTATTTACTGGGAAACATTGATTCCACTGTACTCTAAACACCATTTGAATGGTTGGCAAACCTTAAAATTACATCACATCAGGAACTTACATGCATTTTTGCAACTTAAAAAAGTAAAGTACAGTCGGTCTTATGAAACTGCTCAAAAGAACTTTCAATGATTGTCACTGAGAGGTCACTCCTTTCAAATTGTGTGATCATCAGTGGAAAGCTCTTAATTTCTAGGAGGCTTTGCTGGTAAGTTTCTAAAAGTTGTCTCTTACATTATGGAGTCTGCGGGCTTCTGATGAGCGGCAAAGGCCAATGAAGCCGCATTGCGGCCACAAGCCTAACTGACAGCCTCAAGGTATTCAGTTTTCATTTTTAATACCACGGATTTTATTGAGTCGCACAGTTGAGAAATAATACGCATTTTAAGAGAAAACTTGATTGTAAGCTAGAACTGCTTGTGTTAAATAATATGTACTCACTGTTGATAGATCTCCCATTATCAAACAGGGCCAACAATAATATGTGTTTTGTCCTTCGTCGTTTTCACCTCCACATATCCACGAAAATCCATCGTATACTGAACTACTTGTTCGACCCTTGTAAACGATATCTCACCAAACATCCGATCCATAATTTAGACGAAAGACCAGACGGTTGAGAGCGACATGGGTATGCAAATGTCAAGGTATTGAAAATGGAAAATGAATACCTTCTGAATTGAGTCACATGCTTAATAGAACTCAACACAAGAGCATTTGACGTCACGTACTTGTTAGAAAACAAAGCGGAGGTATTCAGAATGGAGCTTAAATACCTTGCTTATCCATTCTCAAAATAAATACCAAAGATAAATGGTCATCTAATTCAAAAAGAAAGAATCACAATGGATGTGAAGAATCAGAGCAAATATTAGAATGGCCTGACTGATGTGCTCGTCATTTAATGTGCGCTGTCATTGTCTTGGATTGGTAATTAACAATTTGGTCAGTCACATTGCTCACGGAAGGTTTTTTAAAACAGTATTTCGAACGCGCAGTATGAAGAATTCTTTGCTGAAAAAGTAGGTATTCACTGAATACCTTGAATACCCTTGAGCGCCGCCCCTGTCTGCTATTGATAAGTCCATGTTCAATCAGCCTGCCCCATAAATGTTTTTTCTTCTACCAAACAAATGTACTCATAATTTTTAAAATGTGTTTTCAGCTGCAAAGCCAAATGTTCAGTTCCGAGCATCTGTTGATGGAATGCCAGATTTACCAAAGTGGTTGCTATTGGAGCAAAAAAGCCCTCTGGATCCAGCCTTTCTTTATGGTACACCTGGGGTAAAGGATGTTGGTGAAGTATATCTGGAGGTAACATGAAGCATTTTTCTATTTTTCTTGTTTATCTTTTGGACATTTCAGATTCTGAGAGATGTCAGGAACTGCCCATCATCCTGTCCTATATTGTGCTTACCATCCTATAACTCTGAAACAGAGTGAGAAACAGAGTGCTTGAAAATGATACTTTGGTTCATATAGAATCAAAATGTATCATGTGTAAAATGTAGCAGTTTCTTTCAGACAATTACAAATATAAAAATAACTAATTGTCTTAATGCAAGTAATTTCATGTGTTGCACATATTAATCTCATTTTTATATCTCAATAAGCATATTTCGAATGGAACTTCCTCTATATCTTTTATTAAACCAGTTTCTTTAGTGTAGGGTTAGGCCCTTATTAAGTTTCACATCTTGATCACAAAAAAGATTTGATTTTTCTTAACTTTTCCAAAACAGTGACATTGCCTTGCAAAATGTGTTGCAAAAATCTTAGGGGCCAAAAATCTGGCACTGCTGCTGGCATGGAGTTGACTGTATCATTGTAATTTTCTAGCAAGTCAAAGTTATTGTGATTTTGAAGGCTAAGACTTGTTTATCATATGACAGATAATTGGATGGAATAAAGATGATTACAGTACAATAAAGAAGATTATGAGAATAACAATTGAATCAAAACAAGCTGGTGAGTTGGCTAATGTATTTCTTAACAAAATCGGCTTTTATCAGGTGTGCCACAGCAGCTCTCAAAATAAAGCTATTTCAAGAGAGTATGTAGAACTGGTTTTAACTCTCATATTGGTGATACATCATTGCTTAGGCTATCTCTGTGTCTATGATGTCAAATGCAATTCGTACTTCATGATGTGATTTTCTTGTATCGTATGTCAGCGCCTCTAATCTTTTCAGAGCTTCAGTTATTTTAGAAAAATCCAGTTTAAATCCAATGTTGCTTAGAGCTTGTTGTATTGTCTGCATCCAGGTCATCTTCAGTCTTCCCGGTGGTCTTTGGTCTTCACTTTTCTTAGATGTTCTTCAAGGGCCTTCCTTGCTAGTTTTTCAGGATTCAATCGCATCAGAGATCCTAGCCACTTCTGTCTCACAGCTCTTGTGCTCCAACCTAACATTTTGTTTCATTCAGCAATGGCAAAACATTGCTGGAAGCATTCGTGTTTTTGTTGGCAACATAAAGGAAGCAGAATCTAAACCTGCAGACTGCAAGAATCAGAGACTTTGTGTGTAAATTAACAATGCATTAGTGACAATTCAGGTTTTTGTAGGAAGAATTTGCATCACTCAAAGCTAAATGTTACTAGAGGAACCTGGTATTCTGTGCTATGTAGAGGTTATATCCATGACATTTTGTGCTTTTGGCATTTCAACAGTTTTGTTGAGGAATTTTCAATCTAAAAAATTTTATTTTTGCTTCTGCAGCGCAAGTGAAGTATCAGATGGATTTTAAAATTTCCAATTTCGATCTTGCTGAAGTTTTGGTCAACAGTAAATATCTGGCTTTCTCACAAAAAGTTATTTCCATTTGGAGTAATGCATATCTGGTTACAAAGATTGACAAAACAGTCAACAGACCTGGTGGAAGGTACACACCAACTGGTGTTAAAGAGGGGTAAGTATCACAACATACCAATGTAGCATAATTGCTTTTTTGTTTGTAAAGAAAGTCAGGGTCAATTAGTCATAAAGGGAGGATGTTGAGAGGGCCCCAGCTCAGTTTACCAACAGTCATTGGGAGTAACCATAACATATAACATATAACATGACCATAACATAACATAACATAACATAACATAACATGACCATAACATAACATAACATAACATAACATAACATAACATAACATAACATAACATAACATAACATAACATAACATAACATAACATAACATAACATAACATAACATAAAATCACATAACAAAGCATAACATCACATAACATGACCATAACATAACATAACATAACATAACATAACATAACATAACATAACATAACATAACATAACATAACATAACATAACATAACATAACATAACATAACATAACATAACATAACATAACATAACATAACATAACATAAAATCACATAACAAAGCATAACATCACATAACATGACCATAACATAACAAACATAACATAACATAACATAACATAACATAACATAACATAACATAACATAACATAACATAACATAACATAACATAACATAACATAACATAACATATAACATAACATAACATAGCATAACATAACATAACATAACATAACATAACATAACATATCAGAACATAACATAACATAAAATTTTTCTCTGAATGGGCATAAATGAAAAATATTTATTAGAGCTGTTAAGTCACACATGATTGCTATTTAGATCATCTTTGCTACTGATTCTGCCACTCTAATTTACAAATAATTCTTTTTCAGGGTGTTCATAACAATTGGTGCAGCAGGTGCTCCTCCCACTGCTCTGAAAAATGCAAGGTATTGCTCTCCGCAGCAACCAAAAGCAGCTAGCAAGGCTGTTTATGACAAATTTTTAGGTGGAGAATTCACTGTTGACTGGTGCCATTTGTCAGCTGTAAGCGTTTTGTTGTTATAATTGCAAAACTTTTTGTGAATTTGTGCGAAGAATGAGGGACTTTGTACTAACTTGTTTCCTAATTTGCCAATTGTATGCATAGTTTTGATTTCACCTGTTTTTTGAGCAGCGCTGGTTGAAGTTAGCTTTTTTGTCAACATCTAATGTTTTTCTCATTCCAGAAGATCAGACAAAATATTAGATTTTAGAGTGTTAATTCATGTTTCCTCTTTTGCATGCAATTCTTGACTTTTGCTGTATTTAACAGTTAAATTCAATACTTCCATTCATCTTTGACATGTCTGACGAAGACTGATGCTTTCAGTGCATTAAATTATGCTTCCAATGTTTCCTACAATTTTAAATTTGTATTTTATGTTTGTAATTTACATGAGTTTTCTCATAGATTGAGCTGAGTCTAACCTCAACTGGCAGCCAAGTCCCTACGGCTAAGGATCCTAAAGACACATTTATTAAAATGGATTACCACTCAGTGAAATACGATACAAGTCGAGCAAATCTATCAAATGATTGGATATATGTTTTGATTCCTATTCTTATTGGTCTGATTTTCATCACAGTTTTAACTATCATCATGTGTTGCAAGCGAGAAGGACTGTAAGTTGTTACTTTATCGCACGATCTTGTATAAATAGTTCACCTGTCAAGTCAAAAATCATTGAAGCGGAAGTAAGCAGAAAAGTATGAGCTGTTGATATCGCCAGCATAGATTTCAAATCCAATATTCCCATCTCCAATCCATACATAATTGAAACCAACTGTGATATGTACACGAGTTTGAACAACTCCACGATTGAGTGACACATGTCTGATAGACCCAGATGGCTAACTTCAGCTAACTTCTGTTTGTGATTTTCGTCAGTTTTAACACATCCTCATTTTATATCTTGAAAAAGCTGATCTGCAGCATCATTCGTCAGCTTTGCATCTTAAATGTCTCTATTGTCTAGGACTGAACTATCATCCAGGTTCAGATGGCTTGCATTAGATTTGACCAAAATAACACCTTATTAGCTAATGCCTATCCTTGCATCTTCCTTCAAACTTCTACCTTATTATACATTATATAGTCTATCTTTCTAACTATATATATATATATATATATATTCATCTTTATGCATATGGTACGAATTTAGACGTTGATAACAAAATAGGCAAAATTTATCAATCAATTCACTAATCAACCGGAATGCTCAGTTTGACAACAAATGGTCACATGAGGAAAGCAGCAATTATTATCTTTATCTTATTCTAAATTTTCGTTTTCTTGACTTTTTATTAAAGATACTTGAAAGACTTGCACATCTTGAATTCCTTTTGCAGTAAGACAAGGACATGTCAATAAATGTATCAAGCCTTTGCAAGGTTATACTAAGCCATCTATATTTCAAAACGTTTCGAACTGAATGTTAAGACTTCCCAATTCACACCTTCACATTGATCGACTTTCGTTGGATTATCTAAACTCCCATTCATCAATAGCCTCTAATTCTGAACTCATAATTTTGACCTTTTTTGGTACCATATTTTGGCATGACTTTAAGATTCTTCGCTGTACCTACTACATTTTTGATTGTGCATTATCCAACCAATGACCGAGTCTTTTAGCTACTACGTTAGCCTAAGCAGAAACTTGCCCTCTTTCGCTGTTCAGAAATAAATTCATTGCGCATTTTCTTTTCGCTAGGAGGAAGAGGAATGCTGAAACACCAAGGTATTTTGTTTTTATTTACATTTTGATATAGATTTGATTCTAGCTAATTTTTATCGCCCTTTGTCTTCTGATGGATTTAATTTTTCTTTTGGTTGTACATAACGCAAACAAAATTAACTGAAAATCTTACATAAAACTTGAAATATATTCACAAATAGATATCAAACTTCTAGTTATCAGGTGAGAAAATGAGACGCCCGCTTCCAAAATCACGAGCCTAAACGTTGTACCAGGACATTTCAAAGGAGGAAGCCCTTTGCGAATGCTTAAAAGAAATCTTGGGACAAAGCCTTAAAACTGAATGGAAGTATGAAGCGGGGCATGAAATGGTAAATACTACCTGGCGTTTTGTTTTCGCCAAACAGCCCCCACTTACCCTGCACTTAGTACAAGACATCAAGTGGAAAATGAACTTGATTTCTCGACACAAGTGAAAATGTAGCAATTTTGTACAGATCTATTTCTAGTGCTTCTGGATAAAAAGGCGATTGTGTTTTGACAACTACCCAATAACTCTCGCCACTGCCTGTTTCAATCCGTTGCATTCTCTGAAAGATGTTGTGTTATGTGACAACATCTAGTGGAATCCAAGTGCGATTGGATTCATTCAAACCCTGCAAGAATCTTGCTCCGTTCTTCTCTATGAAAGAGAAAAGTTATGGTAGCGCAATTGGTTGCAATTTCCTTTCAAACTTGTCTGACGTTATTTCTGATTGAATCTGATTTATGATTCTCGTTTATGTTGAACCAATCTAACTTAAAGTAATCTAACTTAAATCAATTTGATTTTAAGCTACTTAACTTTAACCAAGTCTAATGTAGAGTAATCTAAAATAAATCAGTCATAAAACCGAAGCAACGTGAACGAATCCAGTTTTCAATTAAATCTTGTTTTATTCACTCAAACTGAAAAGCAATCTAATTTAACCTGATTGGAACGAATCTAACTTGAAGCAATCTAACTTGATTGGATTTTTGTTGCAGAGATCAACTTGAACATCATCGTTCACTACGCCGTGCAACGTATCGAATGAGAACAATGAACACTGCTCCTGAAGACGAGGCTCCGCCTGACGGTAGCTATTCATATGGGCGACTTGAAGATGATGGCTATGGGCAAACGCCGAAACAAAGTAGGCAAGGTAGCGAAAGAAATCCAGGCCACTCTCTCCCAAGGTTTGTCTGCTTTTTGGTATAACAAGCACAGTTGCTTTTCACTCTTGAAACAGAATGTTTATTAAACTTCTCTTGAAATCCTTTTTTCGAAGACACCTCTTGAGGGACCATTATGGAAGCAAGGTCGCTTTGATCCATTACTGCTTTCCTTGCCATTTTAACTGGAGGTGTTTTACATGCATACGAGAAAAACCTTCGATACTTATGACCTTCTTTCGATCGAAATGATACTAACTAACATAAGACAAACGAAATAATCTAATAAATTTTTGTGCTGCAAAAATTGAAAATTGCGTGAAAAAGAGGAAACATAATCTGGCATGCTAGAAAGTATTTTCTCGTCCGATACTTCTAAGAGTATGAAAATTTCGGTTAACCACCAAAACAAGAAGGGGACTTATACCCAACTGTAGATCGAAAACGACTTGAAAAGAGAAAAATAGTGCATTCCGCCGGTCTCTAGAGTCCTTCATGGCTCTTGCATGGTCTACGACTCATTCATGTAGTTCTATTTCATGGAAGTTTGTATTGAAGCCATGAAAATGTTTTGCCAAGATATTTCTTGCTAGTCCTAAGGTCAAAAAGTATTTTCTTTCTGATAATCAAAATTTTAGTAATGAACCAGAACATGGATTCAAAGTAAGCTCTCTTTCTTTCATACCTTTCACTGTTGTCTGATGCTTTAGATCATTTTAATTTTGATCAATCAACATTTCGATTATCTTTGCCTCGGTACCCTAAAAAGAGCCTTCATCGGCTAATGGCGTCGCCATGTATAAATAATTTAAAAGGAAGTGTAAATGAAATGATTTGTCATTTGCAGCCACCGGGAATTGTCATTTCAAGATGTTTGTCGGTGTTTTTTCTATTTTTTTTCAACATTTGTTATTTTCATCTGTATATTCTAGCATATATATTTATCTTTCTAGTACTCCAGGTACAAACCAGCGGTCTACCGTTCCACCGCCATATCGCATGCCACCCACAATGCCATCTGATCAAGGTTTGTTTTTAAACTTTATTCACTTAGTCTACTATAATTATGTTTGATGTTTTCTTTGGTATATTTTATCAGTCATGTTGATCAATAAAAACAAAGCATTGTATTTCAAGGTGCCACTATCTCCTCGTTATTATACGCTTTTAAAAATATTTATATGCTCGTGTATATGTATTATACCACTCACAAAATTACTCTCCAATATCAAAAAGCATTACCTAGTATCCAGGAAGCAAAACATTTTCCTCATTTTGTTGCTTATACAATTAGCGATAAAAACTAAAGCAAGACACACGCTACTATGATCAAGGAGCATTTCATAAGACTGAAACAATTTTTTTAAAATGATGTTTTGCTTTTAGCTTCCGACACAGACTCCCTGCCTTCTGGACCGCCGCCATATAAAAGACCAGAAGAGGGTCGATGGTAACATTTGAAGCCCGGACGTTTGAGCCCAGACAATGTAGCCAGAAAATGTAGCAAGGACCTCGTAATCTAGAAATTTTTGAAAAAAGTATCGAGTTGACTTTGTAACTATGCCATTTCATGACTTAGGTTTTATAGTTAACTGTTGCTATGTAGTTTATTTATATCAATTTAATTCTTCACAAAATATAGCATTTTGTGATTCCAGCATCCCGTATTTTTTGTAACCTTACATTTGTGATTTGTATTACAAGTAAAATGACTGCAAATGTAGAATATTAACCTGTGTCATCTTTTTTATCATTTCCACACTTTGTTATCATGTTAATCATTAAAAAATTAAAGATTTCCAGTCCACGAATTGACAATGTTTCATTAGAAAATTCAGAATGACGCCAGTGCTTGAACTTCCTTGGCAATCACAGAATTCTAATACTGACATTCTTTTAACTCCCTTGATGCACCGGTACCACTCGCTCTTAATGGGCTCAAACGTTCGTTCTAAGAATTAGAGTATGGTTTCTGCCTTTGTCTAGATGATCGTTTCTCCCATCCGATAATTTAGATACTTTGGTAGTGCCAGGTGTTCTAAATTACACTATTGCCTGTTTTGTAACTTTGGTAGAGACTCCATTTGGCACCTCCACGTTAGGCAATTGTCCATAAGGAGACCAAGGTATTTAATTTTGTTCACTAAATCAGTATCAGTACCACCTACGTGAAACACTGGCAATAAAGCAGGCTGCACTGCCATTTTACATTTTGCATTAACCCAACTATCATTGCCTGATTTTGGACGACGTTCAAAAATAGCTTTTTATCTTGGAGACACCAACACCATGTGCAATTCATCCAAGGTTTGGAGGACTATAAAAACATGGTATTATTAGCATAAATTTTTTTCTCTGCCTTCTTTAATGCAAAGGGAAGATTATTTATATAAAGCAGAAAGAGAAGTGGTCCCAAACAAGACCCTTGTGACACTCCAATATCAATTTCTTTGATGTCTTATGAGACACCAGTTATCTTGCAAAATTGCCCTCTGCCAAATAAAAAAGTCGTTGTATGTTTAAATTTGTGCCCTATATCAAGTCAAATCTAACGGAAACATCGAATTAAAACGTCACTTTCTCATTCTTGTTTACAATTACCCAAACCTCTACCATTTGATTAATTAGCATTTTTCCGTTGCCATCTAAGAACAAAAAGGAAAATTGCAGTCTTGCCGTCGGTTTTTCCAATTGCCAAAGCTTTTTAATTTCCTTTCTGTTTGAGCACTCCGTTACTATTCTGGGTGATAACAATAAACTTCATAGCAAGATCAGTAGGTAAATTTTGGTCCTCGATTATCCGAATTTTTGGCGTGTCCGAACGGCCCAGCAAAAAAATTTGTTCAACCTGTTGGGATAATCGAGGATGTGCTGTATTAGTCATTCATGCATTCTAAAAGACAAATGAGTTTGTTTACGTCAAGATTTTGATATAGTTGGTCAGTACACGAGTTTTTCAAATAATCTAGAAACAGCTGGTAGTACAGATATTGGCCTGTGATTTGATCTGTTATTTGTACCAGACCCATGTGACGGCTTGATCTTATTCGAGGCCTTCTTGATGGTCCACTTGTCGATGGCAACGAATTTGAATGGTCCTCTTCCATGCAAAGGATTTGTTTAATTGTATTGATGAGACAGGAGTGGATTAGGCTGGGTGGATATATTGTCCTTGAGATTCCTCCCCACACTGCAGAAGTAATTGTTCATCGAGTTAGTGATTTCATCATCGTTACTTATCTCCTGTTCGTTTATTTTTAGACGTTTTAACAAATACATACAACACGACCCAAATCAATCTGGTCAAATAAATCAACTAGAAACCTAAGTGGTCAAGGTGAATAATGGTGGTGATGAAAACATTCTTCTACTTCTGATGAGTTTGGCTTGTCGTTGTGCGAAGCCCCGAAATTTACGAATGCAAAATAGGAAATTTTTAGGACACTTGAATCGACAATATTTGTATACATAAGTTGCAACAGACGAGTCCAACGACTCTTTAGTTGGTTCATTAATTATTTGTTTGTATCCAAACAAGTCATAAATATTTTCCATATGCAATGAATTCCTTGCAAGATTGGAATCCGTCTCTGCCGATTTGTTTCCATGATCGAAAAAGTCCATATTCTTTTTGAGTCTCGTCAACAGGCTCCGCAGGAGGGCGATACCAAGCTACTACAAAAAATGATCTCGCCCATCTAGGCTCAACCTCAATACTCATCATCTCTAAAGTTCTCTCGTAAAAATCTTTCCAGCGAGAATGCTTCAAAGTGTCACTACCGTAGATTCCAACTCCTCCCCCGCTTTTTATTCGATCCTCCCTGTGGAGAGTGTACCCGTTACTTTTGAAAGAAGTCACTGAAGATTTTGTCATCCAGTTTTGTCTCGTTAAGTGCCAAAACGTGAATAGATTTCCCTTTTACCAAATTTTTTATTTCATCCATGTGCAGAAGCAAACTGATAACATTCAATGACGTAATTGCCAGCCCGTTCCTTCATCCCAACAGCCACTCTGCCATATCACAAGGAACTGAAGGTTCAAAAGTACTGAGGGATTCATCCAAGCTTATATGGTCGCAGTATATTTGCCCAGATACATAAGTACGAGCATTTTCAGATATGTGAGAGCCAGAGGCAGACTGACCCATGGCCAGTGGACCCCTTGAAAAGTCTTCCAAAAGGGCCCCTTTTTGACGGAAACGGGCCCTTTGGGAATTATTTTCCATATTCGGAGAAAATGAATAAAAGTTTCTAGCAAGGAAATGAAACTGGTGAGGTTATCGAGGAACAGGTTTGGACAAAATAGTTATTCATTATATGCTAAGTAAAAGTAAAATTGTTTGTCATTATATCAACTGTTATGGCATATTGGAAAGACATCAAGAAGCTCAGTGACTCTCACGACCACGCCCTAACTTCAAGCCACGCCCAAGAGCCCGATTAAGATCTCCATGGCCGGTGGGCAATGCTAAGCCAGTCCGCCACTGGTTAGAGCGACAGAAGTTATCAAAATAATGCAAAGTTTTTTTGCTTATACAAAGTTACCTTTGGTGTTATGGTGAAGCTTCTTCTTACCCAGACAAGAGGCGTCCACCCGGTCATTCTCAGTGAAATGAAACTGATTTCTTGCACAGAAACTGATTTCTTCAAGCGGGAATTCAAGTTGGCAACTTTTTTCTCTATTCCAGGTTTCTCTTTCCGTGTAAACAGCCTTGAGATGGCAGTTTCCGTTTCCGGTGATTCTCTATTCACATTATTGACCAGTATTTGCAGCATTTCTTTGGCATGAACATTATTTGCGATATGATTAGTACCGATATAAACGATAACTAGGCTGGGCTTGCGCCGTGCGACTGGCTTGATGTGGTCCCTTGAGGTAGCTCCATGATTTGCTCATACTTTGACGTGTTCCTCTTTAGACAAACAAGAATTGAATCGCCTACAACAATGTTTGTTTTCCTTTGCTGATTAGCTGGATCAGTTTTGTTTTTCTTGGCGTTGTTATTAGAATTGATTCCACCATGCAGATTGTAATTCCCCTTTCCATTTGAGTTAAGTTCGGTACTCTGGAGAATCTCCCTCATGCACTTTTGGCTGGTTTGTTATAGCTTTTTTGACCTTAGAAGAGGCTGGATTTCTCTCAGCGCCCCCGTGGAGCCAATGGGTCGCAAAGTTGGCGGGGGTGTTAGGTCGTTTCAGCGAAACTGCTTTACTGTTGCAACAATTTATCTATATTTTTCTGCTTGTGGTGCAGTTGTTTTTCCAATGACATAATTCTGTTCTTTTAATGACCATTTTTCCGTAATTGCAAGTATTTGATCCATTGGTCCTGGATTCAGACAGTGACTGATTAAAACGTGTGCCTTGATCGACAGGAGCGTAGAATGAATAAATTTCTTGATATCGACAAGATCTCCTTTTTCGTTAACTTCACCAATGAGTTTGCTAGGGGATGATGATTCGAATCTTTCATCGGGGGTCAAGGGCGTGGATTCTTTTCAATAATACGTAAACATTTATCAGAATTGTTTACTTGCCCGATGAGACAGCTTCCTTCGCATCTGGGACACTCTGTGATATTTTCAATCTTCCCTTATCTTCTGGAGTTTTCCCTGAAAGGTGGAAACTTGCTAGAGTAGCTCCCCCCTTTCAGGAAGGCCCATCTGATGTAATATCAAATTACAGGCCAATATCTGTCCTACCAGCTGTTTCTAGATTACTTGAAAAACTCGTGTGAAAAACTATATCGATAATCGATATCTAGACGAAAAGAAACTCAATAAACAAAAGCCCTGTACTCCTTTTCTTATCAGAATATATATTTCATGCGGTTGAAATTGGAAAGAATAAATAAAAAATGATGAAGTTCTCAGGCTAAATAAGACGCAATCATCATGAAAAGGAAATTTAACCAAGGAGAGCAGTGATGAACATCCATCAGTCCTAAAATATAGCAACAATGAACATGGAAAAGAATATGCTTAGAGCAAACAATCCCTATTAAAAACAAAAAAAACAAACCATGAAAGGAAAACAGGAATGTAAAGGCTGTAAATTGATGCTCCAGCTAGAGTCCACCTAAATGTACGCTTGTCATAATCTTAGCATTATAATATTCTCATTATATTATCACGTTGCTGTTCGTTTGTAGTCTTATGAAATTTCATCTTACTCCATATTTTACTCTCGTCCATTCTATTTCATTCATTTCACCCTGTTACATATAATTTAAGGACTTGTATGAACGGAATAAAAACCTATCTGTTTGCAATTGTCAAATGTATATATGCTTAAAAGTAGATAGCAAACTTCAAACAACTCTAATAGTTCACAATTAACTACTTGCTTATGAGAAAAGAAGAGGAATTTAATCAACATGTAATTACAAAAGCATGAAAATAAGCGTATCAAAATAGACAGATAATAATAATAATGATGATAATAATGATGATCTAAACGGATTTAATTGGAAATTCCTGAAACAATAATCATAAATAAGTGATGAAACAATTGTTCATGTTTTTTGCGCACAATCTTATCACTAATCCGATCACTATCACCCATTTTTCCGTTGACGAGATCTTTGAGTTGCTTCTTCTAAGTCCACAGCCAACAGATTTTGCAGCATGTCACCGCTTCTCATGATAATTACTGTCAAATATTTTGCGTATTTCATTGCAAAATGAAATTGGCTTATTCTTGCTTTAGTTACAGTTGGCGAGTTCTACACCCATTGACATTTTGTGCTAGAAAAGTGCGACACTATGGTTCCAGTTGCAACTGTTTGAACTTTCTCATGAGCGAGCAAAACATCCTGCTGTCAGTTACAAAATCAATGAAAATAGCAGGGACATCACAGTTTAAGGTTCATTCAAGTTACTGTTCATCAATCTCGCGTGGAAGGCTCCTCAGCTGCCAATGGCAAGGAGATTTTAATAGCTACTTGTTTATCCCGTACAGTGATAATGTAAAACTGCACGAAAAAGCAGAAACATGGTTTTGCCTGAAAAGGGCCTTGTATATTTGGAAAAACATACGATTGGCAGCGTTTTATTCAACTTTAAGAAAATAAGAAAATAAAATAATAACAATTTTTTTTTGAAGCTTCATATCATGATCATTCATTTAAATACAACTGCAAACCTCGTTATAGTTAGGTAGTTTACAACTGACTTCTTAACGTTACAATATGTTTAAAAAGAAAAAATATCGCTCAAAAGTTAGGCTTGTTCAATTCCTTGTTTCTGGAGCAGAAAATATAGTAGGTGCATCTGATCGCGATATTTGTTATTTTTCTTAGAATGTAGTTCCGATGGTTGCTGTCTACGTTTAAATTTTGGAGCATGTCAAGAAAATCGGAAGACAGAGAGGAGAAAACACCTAATGTGATTAAAGAGAGATTTATAAATCTGACGTCTTTACATTCTTGTCTTAAAAACCTTATTAAATCACGATGTTTTCCATTTTTGCGAGATATGGTAGTCTGGAGATTAGTTTCAAAGCCGACAGTAAGTTTAAAAATATACAATGATATTAATAATGATAATTAAAATGATAATCATAATGAAAATGATGATGAGAATAATAATAAAAATAATAATAAAGTATAATAAAGTGTACAGAATGGTTAAATAAAAAACAAGCTTAAAGAAATAAAAATTTATAGAAACCTTAAAGTCTTCGGATCATAGCTACAAAACGATAGTGCAGAGAGCATGAAAAAAAACATTGGAACCCTGCACCTATTACAGAAAATAATACTATATGTACGAAAACAAATATAAGAACTTACATAAATTACATAAAAAAGAAATGCCACCGTGAGCACTCCACGCAACGAGCCCAGATTGGGACCGTTAATGAGCCAGGATCCAGGGTTGGCGCCAGGATTTGCACGACGGGGGGAAGGGGGGCTAAATAACAGGATAGAGAATATCTTTCTATGCATTAGAACACAATTTTCCGTCGAAACTTCTCCGACCGACAAGAAATTTTTCCGCAACGGGGGGGGGGGGGGGGGGGGAGCGGGAGCTATTATTCCCTGATGAAGAGGCTACAGCCCCCTGCCCCCCCCCCTATGGCGCTACCCCTGCCAGGATCTCTTTCAACAAGGGATTTTTTGTAACAAGAATCAGTTTACCTGAGAGTGTTTTGGAATATCGGGCCTTATAAGAATTGACTTGTTGCTTTTTTGTTATATTTTAACCGAATTTATATAAAATAAAATAAAATTTCGATGAATAAAGGTATCAATTATGTTCAGTCCATAAAATATACTTTAAGTCCTTGTTTGATTTGGAGGTAGTACTTTTCAGTCTTCAGATATTTAATGCGTTTTGTACTTTTGCAACACCAAAAATGGATCCTACCATTGGGATGATCAAGTTGCATCCATTGACTCTCGAATTCTTTTTGTGATCAACTTTCTTGAAAGGGTTATAAATACCTCAGGAGCAGTTTTGTTTAAGCATCTGAGCCTAAAATCAGCATTCGTTGTATATGGAAAAACGAGCGAAACGTACGTAGGGGGCATAATACAGGGATTAGCTGATTGAATAAAACGTGTTTCCACCATCGAATTATACAACATTTTTCCAACTCCTTATGCAAAGCGCACAGAAGAATTTTGCTCAAGCAAATAGTCATTCGTGCCTTGTATCTTCAGCCAATTTCTACAACATGCGTGCCATATTTGTTACCGTGTGCGATAAACGAAAGCAATTTCGCTTACAGTCCTGGCGAAAAGCGCATGTGCCTCATGTTTAATCCATAACAACTTCGAAAAAATGTAAAAACGAAATTATGGACGCCATCAGCCCTATCATTGACCAAGCCTTAATGTATGCACAATTTTTAATTAGATTTCAATAACCGGCTAGTATTAGATATACATCATAGATGTATGACAGAATAGATACACATGGGTAATTTTGATAATCTACATCTTGAAGTTTCATTGCGCCCCCCTTTCTAAGGGCTTGTTTAGATGACATGTAAAAAGTTCCTAAGGGCTATTTCCTATTCCCTTTCTAAGGGCAATGTGGCTGGCTCAATTTGGAAAGATAGTTTTCAGTCCGTGTTGACATCGGAAAATCCTAGCCAATCAAAACGAGCCAACCTTTTTTCGCACCTGCGCAGTATAACTGACTTGGCAAATAGCCAAATTCTCACCTCACCAAATGGATCTCACCTCCCGAAGCACGGATCTCACCTATTCGGACTCGCCACCTCTCTAATAAACATGACAAGATTTAACAGAAGAATCAATTGTGCCATCTCAGGACATGTTAGCCAGCCCGGCTAAGCAGTGTTAGCCTGCCCCAGGTAAACAGGCCCTTATAAGCCCTGTTCTGGAACCCAGAAAGTTCTACAAGCCTGGGGGTTGTGAATCTGTTCCTAATATATCAACAGAAGAGGGTTCTGCTTCTCGCGTGGAGTTTCAATTCAACATTTTGGTGGGCACTGGTTGGTCCAATCAAGAAGAAAATTCTTCTCAACTGCGTTAGATACACGGCTGGTTATTTAATTGCATTAGCTTTATAGTCATTCTCTGGTGTTTTCAGCTCTGAGCAGCAGCGAGATTGAGCTCTGCGATACATACTTGTACTTTGTTTATATTCTTCCATGTGTTCGCGGTTGTTTTTGTTTGGGTCCTATCAATATGGCTTCAAAAAGTTGGACTCTAAAACAATAGGTTGCTCGATCCAGTCTTTTATTGAGATCAGTGGTCCCACCCGAATATAAAGCAACAGCAAAAGAATGGAAAATTATACCTCAGTGGAAAACTAAGAGCAAAGAAAAAATAACAGACCCAGAAGCGTCGTGCCCTCCCCCCTAGCGTCGGAGTGTCAGGAAATTTCGGAAATTTGAGATCCGTCCGGCTCAGGGCCGAAATCAGGAATCTTTGAAAAGGGGGGCAAGAATGACAAATGTTCCGACAAAATTTCCAACAATTAACTTAAGCAAGCGACTCATTGCTTACATAACAATTATTTAATCTATTGTTTAATCAGAACAATTTTCCGACGAGAGGGCAATTTGTGGTACCTGAGGGGGCGCTACGCCTCGGTTCAGCTTCTGATATTTTTTATGGTTTTTGTTGGGTTTTACACTATCATTTACTGATTATGTAAAGGCAGGGTCATGTTTCTGTCGCAATACCAGTGTAGATACTTCGTTTATATGATTATGACTAATGCAAAAAATCTGCTATGTACTTAATATCTTGGCATAATGATTGATGATAATTTAAAATGGGATAGCCAAATCAAGAACATCCAAACTAAGATTTCGCGGGCTCTTGGCCTGTTGAAATATGCTAAGCTATATTTTCAAACTAGCACACTAAATGATATGTATAAGGGTGTAGTGGAGCCTCAAGCTAACTACTGTTGCTCCGTATGGGGCTCCTGTGGGATCACCAAGTTGAATAAAATTCCTAAAACTCCAAAAGGCCGCGAGAACAGTAACAAATAGTGAGTTTGATACATCTGCGGCACCCCTTTGATTCACAAATTAGGATTGTCTACGGTCGAGACACTTATTTACCATGAAAATTCTACTATGGCCTTTATGTCTGAACAATCTAGCCCCAGAATACCTTAGTGGGTACCTTTCTAAACTGTCAGATTGCCAAAATCGCGGTCTTCCTAACTCAAAGACTGACCTGCTACTACCCCGAATGAGAATATCCTATGGACAAAAATCCTTCGCTTATCGTGGTGCAAAAGTTTGGAATGAACTGGACTTAAAATAAAAATTGGCACCCTCCAACCAATGCTTTAAATCGAGATTTAAAACTACAAGGGCGTCTAACATAGACAAGTCCGTACTTCTTTCCGTTTCCATGTCTTAATTTTCATTCTGTCTTTATTTTTACTATTTTAGCTTGTATTATACTGTAATTTTAGCTTGTATTATATTGTATAAGGTTTTTTTTTTCACAGGGTCAATTGTAAAACTAGTATCTAAACAGAAATGTCACCCTGTATAAATAAGTTTAAAATGAAATGAAATGAAAATGTACAGCACAACGATTAACAGTCTTCAAACTTTGTTTTACTTGAGTCTGCAAAAATGATTTCTTCCGAATGATTTGGATTGAAGATATGCAATGTACCTTGTGATTTGATGTCATCAGAACGGGTATACATGGCCTCTTTTTATCAGGAAGATGCTTTTAATATAATGCGCATGCGTGTGATGACATCATTGGATTTCAATGTAATCCCTCGTCGGAAAATCATTGATTTGTGCCCCTCCTATAAGTTCCTAGCCGCGACGCCCCTGAATAGACCTAAAAAGGCGACGAGAGCGGATTGATGAAAGAAATTGGAGAACAGGAAAGCAAAGAAGAAAGCGAATAGATTAATAGGCCAAGAACAACACAAAAAATTATTTATTACAGTTTTTCCCTGAATGCTTTTCAATTGCAAAGTTGCATTAAACCACAAATTGTCACTGCGCAAATTGTTTATCATTAAAATAAGGTATATTTTTAAATGACAACAACCATTCTAAATTTAGGATTTTATTCACTAACTGACAAAAAACAATAATTATATAACAGTTGTCAGTAGTTGTACTGAATGAGAGCAACTGTGAGCAGCGCAAGATACAATAAGATGCCCCATCCAAAAGCATGTAACAATAGATTCCTCACTTCAAACGTAGCTGCGGAGGCATGTCGATCTTCAATGTCGTACCTTTGCTTTCGATTCTGAAAGAAGGAAAAGGAAATCATCAGTTTGGAAAATATGTTTGATAATATTAATTTTGTGCGTTAAAAATATGTTTATTGAAAGTGTGCCGTTTTCACTGGGTCATTGACGTTGCGATTTTCCGGATCGATTGTGGAGTCGTGTCGTGTTACTGTCGTGTTACTGTCGTGCTATCGTCGTGCTGCTGTCGTGCAAGAGATAATTCTTCTGGTTCGCGGCCTGCCATCAATCGACCAGTGGGGGCAGTTGCGGCTGAGATTTTAATGTCCCTTCTCGGGTCTTGATGATGGGACAAATTTTCATTCTACGTTGAAATTTTTTATATTTTATTTTTTTATAAATAATTTTATCAAATTTATATTTGATCTAGCTAAAACAGATGTTCTTCTCATGTCTCAATAAATTAGAGTTGTAAGATACGATACCCTAAGTAATTTCCACACTGCAATAATACCAACAGGCCAACAAAAGAGATTTGAAATCACAGCCGCAATGAAAAGCATCACGAAATTTCTTTTCATACGATTGTCGCATACGACATCTGTTCCAGCAGCGCCTGGGATCTGGTTTCCGTCATCAAGGGCATTGGAGTCACTAGAAACCTAGTAAACAAGTCCATAATGTAAAAAATTAAAATGTGAACAATAAAATATGTTCCCATTTTTAAAATCTCATGGGATTGGGTTGTGGGGGCAGGAAAAAGACTGTAACATCTAAATCAATTTCACCGCCAATTGCCTATTCCTCCATTCCCGCAATTACAGTTATTACAAAATGCTTACATAGATATTAGCGTAAAGCATAATAATTGTCATAGATATTCATATATTATCAAACAGAACATTACTTGTACATGGTGCACCATTGTTAAATAAATAATGCCACTGTTGGACCAAACGCCCTTTTTAAACAATATATACGATGCCATACTTTAGATGATCGAAGAGAAATGGCTAGCAAACGCAGAGTTATGGGACAACAAAGCATGCACGTTGGGCTAAGGGGTATTCGTTAAATCAATGCATGATACTGTTATTTTTTTATGAATATGATAGGTCAGAATAGATCTGCTCATTTTCACTACATCTTTCACCGTACCCACCCTGACAACGTGCTACCTTCATCAAAATGGTTCACCGGTAGATTGTCTCAAAAAGTCTTGCCTTTGCAAAACTCTCTGGTAGCATTGCTTCAATCTTTAGCCGGTTCGTCACCACTTTGCAATGATGAGCTTTAACATTCCACGGAAACATCAACGTCTCTTCGTGCAAATTAAAAACTTTCTGTACGCAACGTGCTCCAGTTACTCAATTACGTGCTTGTCGCTTAAGTTTCTAGGTGTGTCTTAACTTGAACTTAACTTGAATCCAGAGCCGCTAAAATCTGCGCTCTCCAAAGTATTGATATATAGGATTATTTCACAAAAAATATACAAAAAAATAATGACCCACCTTAGCTTGCATCTCGAGGTCCATATTTTCTGTGGATATTCTGTAGTTTTGTAGAGGTATCGTTTTGCTCTTTGAGCAAGCTTACAATTTCAAGTGGAGTGAGCAAAAAGAACAACGTTTCATTGATCGGTACACTTTCATTCATTCCATTTATCTAAAGCCTCCTTTTCCATTGTCCACGTCAAATTGATCAAATACCTTTCCCATAATCTCTACCCTTCTCATACTACTTCGGCGAGGCAGGCAAACTGCAAATCCTCAGGCACAACAAAAGCAAAATAAATGAATCCAGCTTATTTCCTGAGGATAGAAGGAGCAAATACCCATTTCGCTGTCGTCTGTGACGCAGGCTGGATTGTCCCCTACTGTAGGCATCCCTGCCTCAAAGCCAAAAACTTCTCGAATATGCTCCCCCGGGGGAGGCTAACCTAGAAATAAGATTTCATGTGGGGGGAGGGGCTATTCCAGGACGAGTGTTTATTCAATTCGCATTATGACATATTTCTACTAAAATCCAACTATCCCCGTCGATAATTTAACTGCACACAAGAACTAATACGTTTCGTCAGATGTCATGGGGGTAACATACTTGATGACTTTGGATCAGAGAACACTTACACATGTTTAACATCTGGTGTAGCTATACTTTGAGAGCATTATCTGATACTAAGGTGACGCCTACGATTACGACATTAAAAGGCGCAGAACAGCGCCCATGGCGAGAGGTCCTGTTTAACGACGAAATGGTGAAGCTGAGAAAGCCGCAGGAGCAACTCGATGCTTGTGCTAAAACTGATATCATGCCAGAACGTCCGTTGAAGCTTGGTTCAGTGCTTGATGGCTGTTTAATCCAGCTGTGCTCATCCGCCCTTTCAGAGGTCTCATTTTCCGTTCTTTTGGCTGGCATGCCAGCCTCCTCATCGATTAAAACTAAATGAGGGGGCGGTTCAGAAGTACCATTAGTACCATTAGTACCATTGGTACCATTAGTACCATTAGTACCATTAGTACCTCTAAGAAATCAACAATTACCATTGAAGATTATCAGCAGTGTTCTGAGGGTCATAAGGCCAACATCCGTAGATTATCAGCAGTGTTTTTTACAATTTATCAAATGGAAAATAAAAGACAAAATATTACTTTATTGGTATCAAAAAATTAATTTTGCATCTATTACTTCTGTCGTTTATAAATTTTTCTAACAAGTGCATGAAACATTTCTTTCGGCACTGAAAGGTTACAGCTCTCTATTAGATCAGTAATTCGTTCATAACTCTGACTTTCAAACTTTGCAAAGAGGTCTGGGATGCGAAAATCGTCGAAAATTCGTTTTATATGCTTGATGCATTCTTCCTTGTCAACACCATAATTTTCCTAAAAGAGATCAGAGAAGACATTTTAGTTGATGATAAAAAGAGAGGAGTAACCTATTACACGAAGCAACAATTCAATCTCTTTGATTTCTGTTGCTTATTTATCTATTCTTTATCTTTCATGTATTATATAATTGTTATGCCTGGTTGTAGGAAAAGTGTTGATAGGTGTAGTAAAATAATAAGCAATCATGCATTGCACGTCATTAGATAGGATTATAAAAAACAAAATCATTACATTAATGACATGTATATTGCGATTTTACTTAAATTTTCAACAATTACAAAGAAATTGTATAAATTTTAAATTGTACATTGGAGACATCTTGAAAACAAACTCAGGCTGAGGGCTCCCTTTTCTCATTACTTTGAAATGGAAATGAAATGGAATAAATAAAGTGAAAGCCAATTATATAAAATAACAAAGAGAAATTATTTCAAACGAAAAGCCCCGTGAAACGACCGTTAGCGCCTGCCAATGGGCTAGCTGTTGTGCCAGAAAAGTGCCTAACTCAGTAACCCTGAACAACAACCCAGTACCGACTGCGTAGTAAAGGGGTCAGATGACACGCTAGCTGCCAAAATGAGGATGCAGCGAATGTTAAAGGCTTCCGACGAAGAACCGCAGCGAACCTCGATGAATATTCAAAAACCAAGAATTGTAAATGCATGTGTAACACAGCAAAATCTGATCATAGCCTTCCGAAATTAGTCGAATACATAGTATACTCATCAAAACTGTGATATTCTGTTAAGAAGACAAGCCTTCTTGTGTCTTTTAATATTATAGGAACGAGTATTATAGTATTTTAGTACTACAGTAGAGTCAAATTTTCAAAATCAAGCAGGGACTAAGAACGAGATGATGCAAACATGTTCTATTTGCAAATTCAACAATAAATCGCAATATCTTAATTACCTCTAATTTCAACGCTGCTCTTTCTTCTTTTGTTGTTCTCTCTAAAACCTGCACTATCAACCAACTACATTTGCCTTCTTGTACATCTGTTCCAACTTTGCCAGTGACCGATGGATCACCGTAGCAGTCAAGATAATCATCCTGTTGATCAAACAACACATCGATGGATTGAAAACATTTCATAGAAAAACAATAACTTTCGTCGCGTCTTGGTGAAATATCAATAAATGGCATGTGCAAACTCCATAGATATTTTGTTTTGGGCCATCTTAGAATCAGACAACTGCTACTGAATTTGACTGGTCAATCTGATAGTCGCCAAAGAGTTGTTGCGAGCTTTAATGGCTGACGTCAGACTTCCACTGCGCTCAACTGTAATTTGGACTTTGTACTCGAGGCCTTGGAGAAATGTACGCATTAAATTCTCGAACATTTAATGTCATCTATCTCGACGTTGATTGTTTAAAAGAACAATAGATATTTTTCCCAGCCCTCTTTAAATTTGCTTCAAATTTAAAGACCGTGGCCTGTTCTGTACTGAAATTGTTTTGAAGATGAAAATATTTCATGACCTTCCGTCAGAACTTCATGAATCTTCCTAATGAGCACTGAGCATTCGCTTCAACCAATCCGAAAGTAAACGTAACACTTAACATTAAACCACTGTTCGAAAAATTCATCGACCTATATTTAATGCAATTAGTTATAAACATTGATTTCAAGTCAGATACGCTTTTAATTAAATAGGGAAAATTATAAAAATATCAATTCTTTTCACAATATTCAAAGTGTACTAATTTCAATATAAATAAACCTTTAATACCTGAACTTGAAAATATTCACCCATTTCTAAGAGAATTTTCTGCGTTTCTTTAAATGTATACTCATCTTCTAACCCAGCCTGCAAGGAAACACACTAATGCTATAGACTTAAAACTAGCGTTTCTGTCACCATTTTAATCAAAGTTTACAAGATTTTTTTTACAGATTATTAAGAAGACACTCACAAAAAACTTTGAATAAAGATTTGAAAATACCCTTGAGGCCATTTTGCAACATTGACTTTGCAGTGATAAAGCAAAGATATTTGTCAATGATTGGCTGAAAACTCGGTGAAAAAATATGATGAAAAAATAAGGACATAAATGAGGTGAAAAATATAATGAAACTCTAGCACCAGCTGCTTGTCTCAACCTCGATGGACTGTTTGCAAACTAATGTGCAGTGCCGCATCAGAAAATATGAGCGACACAGATAATTTTCCTTAACTTCTTGTTTTCTTTCTCAAAGGCTTTCGACGTGCTATCCTCAATCTCAAAAGGCGAGAATGTAGGAATTGGGATGGAAATAAGAATATTCTTGTCGGAAATGTGAAGGGACGGAGCACTTTCTCCAAAATTTTCGCCACTGCTGCAGAGAAAACGGGGCCTGAGAGAGAAAAGTTATAGAACCAATCAAATCGTCTCTCAGTCATATCCATATCATCTAATTTAAACACAAAACCCTTTTAGCTGCTAAATCCATAGTGAGATAAAAATTGAAAAAGAACATAAATCGTGAATTACAAATAACTATCACTTTCTATTTTAGAATGACAAAAATAGCTGGTCTTCCCTAGGGTCGTTATGGGAAGGATGCTAATTTTCAGGAACTTCCTCAGTCTTCGCGGGGTCTGCACGTTATATGTGACACAGCTATGGCTAAGACAGGCCGCAAAGGTGAAACTCGCAGCTTGACAGGAACCATGCCGAAAATCCCAACGTTCCTACAAGGTTACGTAGTGCATCAGCTTTTTCTCACAGTTTTCAAATTTTAAGATAACAAAAGATTTTTCAGTTAATGAATATATATGAAAACATATAAAACTCGTACCATCGTCATTGCCAAGGCAACAGGTAAATAAAACGAATAGTAAGCTGTTTTGAATTTTATTATGGCCTTGAATCTGAAAGAGAAAAAGTTTTATTATTTGATGATTGCACCCTGTTGATCTCTGGATTGATAACTTTTCTAGTTACCTATGTTCATTTGACAAAGTGAAACTAAATTTTTAAGGTTTAACAAACGTCTTGCTATCTTGGCGAAATCCTTGATACAACATTGCTAGTGTTTAGAGGGCCAAAGATTAATAAAAAAAGCACGAATGTCTTTAGGTGGTTATTTGTCCAGCGCTTTGGCACCTTGATCTTAGGATTAAAACCACTCATCATAGAGGTGACAACATCGTTTACGTATGTAAGAGAATTGTTAAAATAGTATACAAAGTAATGGCAATATGCAGAACGAATCCAAAGTGGTTTTAGGTAATTCACTTCCGTCAAAATACAAACATATTTTACCTTTCACTCGTGAAAATATCAAAATTAATTTTCTTTCCGCTTTGCGAGGTCAATAAATCAAGCTGCTGTCCATAAACGGTTTTATGATTTACCTAAAATGAAATGGAAAATGTCGAGAGATTTAACTTCCACAATCATTTGAAGTTTCCCCCACCCTGCAAGAAAGGGAAGGAAAAGAAAGGGAAGGGAATAAAAAGGAAAGAAATGAATGAAGGGAAGTAAAGAGAAGGTAAGAAAAGGAACTACCGAGGAGCAAAAGAAATGGAGAAAAGGAAACTAAAAGAGGGAATGAAAAAAGGCTGATTTGCGTTAATTTTTCAAACGAGTCTTATTTCATTGGGGCATGTCTATCTACTTGCACCCATGAAAAACAAATGAAAGTTTTTTTCACAAAGGTCAGACGCTATGTTTTGAACGGCCAATTTATTGAATTAATTGTTGCACTAGCATTGTAGCTTTCTTTTATGGCTGATCATGTGAACAATCCAATTTCGCGACAGAGTGTGCGTTAACATTGAAAATGCGATCACATGCAATGATAAATAACTGGCCTAATGTCGTAAAACCTTTTCAAACTGAAACAAACGCGTCTCAAACAAATAACTATCTACTAATAATAACAATAATCATTTTATTTAAAGTTGGAAAGAAAGGTTAGTTCTACACTACTAACATCAATGTGGACTAATTAATACCAACTAATTCCTCTCTACTAAGTGTTCTGACGAATGAAAAATAATGAAGCTAACCTGATGAAAAAGATCAACCAATCTGACGTAAAACTTTTCCTCTCTAAAATTTTGATGAACAAGTCGATAAACCATTGATTCAAGGATGAATGCATCGTTAACTGCTACTAAACCAACCTCTGGCTGAAAAAGTGAGAAATATAATTTATCATAAACCTATTCGTATCAAAATATATGAATACAAAACCTTGCTTGTCCCTCATTGCGTGTCAGATTGTGACATTATTTGTCTCTGATATCCGTTGAGATGGATCAGCTCAACAAATCTCAATTGCACTCCATTTGCCATTAAGTTCACCCAAATTTAATCATTAATTCACATGTTTTAAAAGTCTCATGTTGTAATAATCCCTTTTCGTAATTTGTCGCTATGTAGTTTGTATGTCGAGTTTTAAATAGTTTTTACTGTACACATTTAGACTGCATCGAACAGAAAAAAGTTAAGCAGTATAATTTCCGATATTCGTCTCCATTAAAAGACACGAAATTCATTTTAATTTTTTGGAGGTTTTTGTTTAGGGTTTATAGGAGCTTAGAAGATGTTGACAGAAAACCCCCATTGGGAACAGGACGCGAAACAATGATTAATATATAAATGGGCAGGTACATGTTGAGATAGTAACTATGACATGTTGAGCCATGACAAAATAAATTTACCAATTAAATCACATACTTACATTTTTATACCAGCATGGTTTCCCTCTGCGAAGTTCTGATCGATCGACAATGTCATCAGCCACAAGGAGAAATGCTTGCAACTATAAATTCGAAATAAATTGCTTTAATTGATTTTTCAACACTGTGATGTAAAAGTCGCGATAGCTTCAAATTTCAATTTGATATTTGAGGAAAATGGAAAGATCAATCTGATAAAAATATTTTGGGTCATGAAAATTACTCGATATGTTTGTTTATTTGCCTGTTGGGAGTTAGTCAGATCAAAGTCGAACACGAGTCGTGTACTGCTTTATTTACGTGCACCTTTCGTTCACAAAACGACTTACTCTACTCTTAAGAATGTTGGATAGAAAATATACTTTAAGCATAGTCTATTTCCTCTACTATTGCACTACAATTCCAAGGACAATTTTAATAGAGTAAACAACAAAAAATTTTACCACATACAATTTCTACACACCAGCCTAGTGTGATGGCCTTTTCTACCTCTTCTTCTGATAAATTTCTTTCTCGTATATATTCAAAACACACGGGCACCATCAGCCCACGATTATATTTCCCTGTTGGTAAAACCACAATTAATGTAAATGTGGGCTTGATTAGTTACGATTTTGAGATTGGTGCGGGGACGAGGATTAGTTACGATTACGAGGCTAACGGAAACCGGGGTGGAGCGCATGGTACAGAAAAGGGGAAAGAGGGTGCATTAAACATTTTTATCAACTGCTTTATTTTACTCACATTTACTCATGCTGTTTTTTACTTTAAAGTGTTATGCTACAATTTGTTTGGGGATCGCCCAAAGAGCATATCACGAGAAAAAGCGGGTACCCCAAACGCAAACTGTACCGGACTTTGACGATGTTGAACAACCCCTTCAAAGTCGTGTTATGCATCGTCATGCATATGCATCGGACAACCGTCTATTTTGTAAAAGCCTGTATAACACGAGATAACAGGTCAATTCAAAATACATTTTGATAGTAAACTAGGCGCATTTTATTGGATGCTTCTTACTTGACACAATGAATAAACAAAAAGGGGTGACCGCAGGTACCAACCAGTTCGTCGACAGGCAAATTGTAGGCTAGACGAGAGTAAGTATTAAATTGATTTCATTATCTTAGTGTAAAATAAAATGGAAATTTAAGTAATTGGGGGTACGTTCCCTCGTGGTTATAACAATAAACAATAAAAAAAGGGCGATAATGCCTGCAGCAGCCCGGGAACATTGCCTGGAATACATGACAAAAAAACCTAAAGAGGCAAAATCTATATTTCCGTCCTTCAATTGACAGTTTCTCTTAAACCTGAATAGAACTATGAGTAATTGCTAGCTCTACAAACCTCCACTTGTGTTGTAGTTGAAACTCTAAAAAAGCAAAGAAAAAATATTGACAATGTATAGAATCGCAATTTAATTCATCCAGCAAGAAAAGTAGAGATTGAAATAACAGGCTCTCTACCCGATATTCTATGACTGCTTGCGAAGATGTACGTTTGTCATAAATTTAAGAAACAGCGAAAAGCGGCAAAGTGGCAAGAGCACAAAACAAACAAGACAAAGGTATAATTTCAGTGGCGTAACGCACGGTGTGCACCTTTAAGTGCAAAACTAAGGGCCCCCACACAATTAGGCCCCTAGGGGGGCCCGAAGAAATTTTGTGAAATTTTTTTGTATATAAGCGTTTCTTAATAATTGTTATGTTGATGTTAGTTAATACTGTTTACAAATTGCATGAAAAAAATTATGCAGTTAAGGGTAATTTCGGGATTAGCCTGTAAACTTGATTTGCAAAATAAATAGTGGCTCCAAACCCCTACTTTGACTAAGGGCCCCACACTGCTCCGTTACGCCACTGTATTATTTGTTACTTTTTTCCAAGAAATACAGGGTCTCATTAGATTATTATAAATATTTATCAGAGTATTCTTCACATCCTAAATCATGTTCTACCTTTGTGTCGACACTGAAGTTCTGATATCATTGAAGTCTTAGCTACAACCCCTGCCAAGAGTCGTTGGATCACTTATGAAAAAGCCTGGTTCAAACGTGGTCGACCGGGTCCCTAAAGGCCCCAAAGTTTCAAGCAACACCCGTGGATTAGAGATAGAAAAGGCTTTTTCTCAGCGACCCACGCATGAGTTTTGCAAGTGGAATCAGACTAAAAGACTCAAATGACCCATGCAGGGAAACCAACGTGTTTATCGTCTTTCTGAAACCAGCCATGCTTCACTAATTGCTTGTGGTTTGCGGGCTTATAACGCTGGTATCAACCCCCCTTTCCGTAACAAAACTGTGTTGGTTGCAACTTTACCCTCTGTTTACAATCTATTTCAATATATTGACTTGTATGCGGTAACCATGAAACGTGGTTCATGCAACATCTTTTTGTGGGAGAGAGGGCAGGGTGCAGATAGCAGTCAAGAATCATGGTTAGCTTTCCAAGAATTCTGGCAGTGGATCATATTGCCGCCAAAAACCACACATCTTTGACTTTGCTGTACCAGAACTGCCGCTGAAAATCCAGCACAGTCATTGAATGTTTATTAAGCAAACAAAATGTTCATGTTTCTTAACTTACATTTCGTATCCATTCACATGGGCCTGCCAATTCAGTAATCTGCTCTTCCTCTTCAAGGGCCTGGTCCACAATTCTAGGAAATGCATCTAAGAACCGCTTTCTGTATTTTTCAAACTTGTTTGCATTCTTGGTGTCCACTGTATTTGACTGAAATCGGTAAAGTAAATAAAAATCAGTAAAGTTGATGAGTCCAAAAGTAAACGAAGTGACTAGTTGATCGGCATTTCGGCAACACGCGCCCAGACCGGATGTGGTCGCTGATTGGCTACTGCGGTTTTTTTTAGTTACCAGGTAGCAACCAGCTACCTAAGATTGGTTTGTTTACAGTGACAAAACAATGAATCCTGAAAAATTCTACCAGTTATTTCCGATATACTTCGGCATTTATCATCTATCATTGCTATTTTACCTAATTTGAAGTTAAATTGCTATGACGATTCGCGCAATTCTCTGAAGATAAGCTCTGACAATTCTATTACTCACACTATTATTCAAAAAAGCTGATCTCAACAGAACAAGGCAGTGGCATTTTAAAGTTAGTTTCTTAAATATCGAATGTAAGTCTGCACTTTTACATACTAAGACGAATTATTCCCTTCACTTGTTAAACTAGATATTGTTCAGAAACAAAGGCGCCGACTACGTGGAGGCTTGGTAGCTTGAGCCACCCCTGGAAACTGCTATGGGGGGGGGGGGGGGGGGGGTGGGGGGTTGAGCCCCCCTCTGAGAAATGTTCAAAAATATGCTCTTTATCGCTTTTTAGCTTAATTTCCTGAGTAGGCATAGTATCTTCATCTATTTTTAATGAATAGGATACAATACATCGTTAATCAAAGAACTAAACTGCGCCTTTATAACTGATAATTTAGAGAATTTGGTATGTAATTGTTTTTCATTTCTAGCTTCAGCCCCCCCCCCTACTAAAATCAAAAGTCGGCGCCTATGTCCAGAAAGACCGCAAAAAACATATTGTGGTTACGCTCAAGATACTGAGTTTTGGTCTTGAGAATTGTCGATCAACTGAGAAATTTCTCCAAAACCACTTATTTTAAACAAAACTTTGCAATAGGAACTTGGGGCCAGAACCACGATTCTAAACTGGGGCAATGTGCATGCACAGTCGACTGCCGGTCAAACAGGTCACGAGAGATTGTTGCCGGAAGCCGGTCAAGCAGACACTTCGAAAAGTAAAACTGCAAATAAGACAAGAATCTGCGCTATCTAAATTTTTGAATTCTCTTTCCGTTATAGAAATGTACGAGATAACACTGCAAAACATTTCTTTAACATTTCTAAACTTTGCAATTAATCTAAGAACTTTAGTTTTTACTTTAACGGAAACGGCTACCCGTGGGGGCACTCCCATACTTGACCAAAAGGGATGTGCCGCTCACCAGGGTATCCTTTTGCGGTAAAAATTATGTGACAGGGTGTCCTTTTCTAAAAAAAATTACGCGACAGGGTATTGTGATTGGTAAGGAATTTATGCGACAAGGTGACACAGCAAAAATTTGCATTCTACTCTGTTTCTGAGACGCGAAATTTTCATGCGATAGGGTATACCGTTGGCCCATTTTTTATGCGACAGGGTGCAGGGTGTGGAGAGGTTTTCCACACACCTCCGTCCATTCCCTAGTAAAGTTTCCCCCCCCCCGGGACGGCTACATAGCAATCGACGGCAAAATAGCGGCAGACTAATGCAGTTTGTAGCCTTTCTAAACGTGCAACTGACATACGATACGAACAACTGCCGTAGTATTGCAATGCATGCCATGCAGTACTAACAAATATCCACTTGGACAAATGGAGCTTACACAAAATACAGATATCATTAAGGGCTATGTATCTAGGTTTTTGCAACTAAGTATCACGCTAATAAGTTATTATGCTACATAGTCTTTCTTTCTTGATTTTTATTCTTTGCAATTTATAGTAATGATGGTTTATATTTAGTATATCTGTAGTTTATTATTTTTTTAAGTTTTGAGTTTGTTTTTAGCATACCTATCTCTCTGTTTCTCCTTCCATGCTATTTCTATTTCTTCTATTTTTAGAACTATGTCTGTCAACACCCTATTGTTCGGCTCCAAATATCTTATATAATATATCTTCGCTCTTTTTTCGTTTCCCATTGTGCTTCACAGTTTTACTTTGTTCTTTTCTTTCGATTCCGGTGGGACGGACGGTACTATCTTCTCCAACACTCCTTTCTCGCACCTAACCCTGTTATCTCTGTCTTTATTTAATTGCACATGTTATCCATTGTATTAGGTTTCAATTGTTCTCTGTTTTTTATTGTTTTCTCCTAATTGTATATTTTTCTTTTGTATTATTGATTATATATGCGCTCTATGTATCTGGAATGGTTATTACTGATGAGGACGAAAGTCGAAACGTTTACAAGTGAAGTATTTTCTTGAATACTTACAAATAAAGTATATTTAGTAGAACATTTATTGACAGTGTTCAGAAGAATACTATGGTATGGGTTACAGATGCTGTATTCTTGGCTGTATTTGCTAGGTTAGAATCTAAGCTTTTGGTTTAGGTAAAAGTTTTTAGGGTTGACAATGACGAAAAATGTAACGATTTCTTTAAAGAATAACCAGCTCTGCAGCTTCCAGCTGACCGAGGGGTGCTCAGCATCCGAAACTACCCAAACTACAGGCCACCTAGCTGGTAAACACAGACCAACAGAATTTTTTTTTTTATAATCCATTAAAATTAAACACAAAAATTTACAGCTACTGTGTCTGTCATGGCGGGAATAGACACTGGGTCATCGGAGTGCCCACCATGACAGACATTCACAATTCAAAGTTTACATTTTTCTGAAGGAAAACAATTTTAATGTCTGTCTCACATCTGATGTCAGACAACAACCCCTGCAGAGATCTTAGTTCAGAAGGCGAGTGCAAGTCAGTGAGCATGGGACCCCTATGTGCAGGCAAGACAACCACTACCCCCTGCCCCCACGCCACCCCAATTGGGATAGCAAGTATGAAAACAAAGGGCAGCAGCCATCCAGCCACACAGCAGGAATTCCATCCACCCATTTCCCCGCACCCACATTGTATGATAAAAATATTTGGAGTTTTAATCCCCCAACATCAAATGGGAGACAGGAATCAACTACTAACTACTACAACACAAAGAAATATAGGGGGGGGGGTTGCTGCTTTGTTTTTTTTTTAATGTGCTTCATTTGAATCTTTTCGTTGCCTTGATGTAACTAATTGTTGCTTCCATAATCATCCTATTTGCAATTTGGGTCAGATCTGGATTTCCAAATAGAATTAGATGGCATAAAGATGGTGAGTCCAGTTCTACTATGTTTAATCCAGGAATATCTGGTAAGCTGCCGAGGAGATCTCTCCTTGCTTCTTCGAAAAAATGGCAGTGCAGGAGGAAATGCTCACTATCTTCTTCAGCTCTGTCACAAAGGCAGACAGGATCTAGGCAATTGAAACTATGCCTGAATCTGTGCTCATTTAGGACACTGAACTTAAGACGCAATTTCGACAAATACCTAACGCCAACAATATCGTTTATATCGTAAATTGAATTCTTATTAGGTCTTGTCATAGCAAGTAATTTACGTTTAAACACAGCAATTTATGTTGAGTTTTTTTGTGTCATCATCAAGCAAATTCCACTCAAAAGGAGCATTGTGAAATAGGTATTCGAGTATCGCGCTGTTCTTCCAATATTTGGGTCATAACTTCTCATGTTTCGTAAATTGTAGCTTACGTTGCGCTCAGGGGGAATTTCCGCAAATAGATAAGTAGGGGAACGCGATTTTATCAAACTATAGAAATGGCACTGTGGTCTATACCATCTTCTGTGATACAAGTCCTCCCAGCCAAGTTCCCTGTAAAGACGTTCCCTGCTCGTTCCTCTCCATGCACCAGCCACTGCAAGAGCAGCAGAATACTGAGTCTGTTCTAGTCGTTGTGTAAAGTTTAAGCGCATTTGGGGATCATATTTGTGATAAATGATATCCCCATAGTCTAGATGCGGTCTAACATAAAGCTTGTATATTTGATCTAAAATGTCTCTCGAAACATATTTGGAAAGGTACCTTATCATCCCAATACCTCGCCTCGCTTTTTGTATTGCCGCTTTAATGTGACTTTGAAAATCTAGCTTTGAATCAAGAATCATGCCAAGATGCTTATGCTCGCTCTTTCTTACCACGTCATCATTGCCAAAGGAGAAAGGGGGATGGTATGGCTCAACCCTCTTGGCAGAGAAAATGACTTCTTCTGTCTTCTCAGTATTAAATTTCATTTTCCATTGCCACGCCCATAGTCGCACTCTCTCTAAATCTCGATCTAGTTCTTCTGCAGTTTTAGACTCATCATGCACAGTTGAAAAAAGCGATGTGTCCTCAGCGAAGAGCTTGATATCACTTCTTACATTCCCAACAAGATCATTAATGTATACAAGGAAAAAAAGAGGTCCCAAAACTGATCCTTGGGGAACTCCCGCCGATATGTCCTTTCATTCAGAATTTTTACCATTCAACAAGACCCGTTGCTTACGACTAGAAAGTAAATTTTTAATTAGATGTAGAAGGTTCCCATTAATTCCGTTACACTCAAGTTTATATAATAATCCCTCCTGCCATACCTTGTCAAATGCCTTAGAGAAATCTAAGAAAACAGCGCGTGTTTCCCTGCTAGGAGTTTCTTCAAAACCAGTGTAAATTTTATGAGATATGGATAATAACTGATTCATTGTTGAGTCACCAGGACGAAAACCCGACTGATGGGCAGTCAGGAGAACAATGGTACAAAGGTGATTGTATATCGTATCAATTAATAATTTTTCAAACAATTTTCCAAAAACAGGAGCAGAGAAATTGGGCGATAATTGTTTTTACATTGCCTGTTACCCTTCTTATGAACGGGGATGATGTTTGCCTTTTTCCAAATTGAAGGATACTGACCTGTTGCAAGGCATTTCTCAAAAATCATGCAAAGGGGCTCAACAATCAACAGAATATCATGATCAGATGGGAATAGGCTGGTCAGCGACAAAGAGAAAAGGAAACCTGTTCATCTTTTGTGAACAAAAAGGTTTTGTAGATATCACTGTCAATGGCGGGGGTTTCTAGTCGCCCGTCTAAAAAATTTCAAATATTTGCGAGGGGAAATTCTTCTTTCATTGAAGATTTCAAGCTTGGTAGGTAAGAAACTCGTGTTTTGAATTGCGAGAGGTGCTCGAGCAGGAGCACCCATAGGATCGTTACATTGCTAAGTGCAATCATCTTGTAAAAATTTTTTATTTGGAAAGAATTGCTTTACAAAAAAGTGATTAATGAGCAACTGTAACCTACTCTAACCACACAGTTTTTAAATTTAAATCTAGTGACATATATTGGTAGATGCTGTATAACAAAGCGCAGATTCAAATATTGTGTCTCAAGATACATACAAGTAACCCAGTAAAGCAATAGTTAGGTTTGCAAGTTGCCAAGGCTCATTGGTCGATTATTAAAAACAGTCGTTTTATCTTACCAGGTCTCTAAATTTCCCCAAAACCAACTGAATGTGCCTCTTTGAAACTTTTTGATAAATATTTGGTCTCAATATCATTATTGTTAGTGAAGCATTTAAAAGCTACACATTCCAAGTAATCAGCAAGGAAACTCCCTTTCATGAAAATGAAACCAGGCAAAGTACATGGAAGTGGAACAGCTGGAATTTGTTTTTTTCCTCCAGATAAAGGTTACTTAAGTGATTTCCAATCAAAATTCTTGATTGCTGAATTTCAATGCGCAGATGGCCTTAAAGCTTAACCTTGCTTAACCCTTTCACCCCTGGAGGGGCCAAATGGCCCAATGATGAACACCAGACAAGATGATTTTTTCAGGGGGTTATGTACAAAATGTTGTGAATGTTCTGATGGCAGTTTTCTATAATAGTTTACGCTTTTACCTAAGTTATTTGACTATGCTGCCCCCTGAAAAGCGTAGAATTATATGGGTTTTGCCAGTTGACTGAAAATAAATACGGGTGCAAAAGGGTTAAGACATGTTGTGGCGAATAGATGAAGCAGAAGGGGAAACCCACTGTCTCTCAGAATTACTGGTCAAATCTGGGCAAAACCACACTTCTTTGGAAAGACAAATTTTTTATTGGAAAACTAGACCTTTCCCTCACAGTGTGAATTTTTTCATGAAATATGGGGTTATTCTACAGAAAGAAGACCCAGTTTTACTGAGAAAAAGGTGAACTTTTTTGACTGAAGTGAATTCTGCTTGCCATAGACATGAAAGGGACTGGCCTTGGCACATCCTTATTTTGCATCAAGATTCAGTTACTACATGGTAGGTTGATGGCACGAATAAACAAGTGGAGAGTATGAGAGCTGAACCAGTATAACGGCATTGAGTGCCTGGTGCAAGGTACTTTTTGGAGAGATACAAAATGCCTAAGACGCAAGTTGGTAAACACTTCAAAATGCCTAATAAACAATACTGTTACATTAACATGAATACTGACTGTTTCACCTGGAAAGAATGGTGCACTGGTACAGGCGCATAGTACACCATATGTTTATTTAAAGTTCACACAAATGTCATTGCACAAAAAATTGCACACTGTTACAATGTCATTGAAAATGATCATAATACACCAGCCAAATAGGCAGTGGACCTAAACAAATGTGAAAACTTTGATTGCTAACAATGTATACAAACTCAAAAAAAAATGTGCACAGGTTTTGTAATTTTGATGTCCTGCATAAATTTAAATCTAATTATTTATCCATCTGAATAAAAATATACATGAAGAAAACTTGTCTGACATATTTTCAAAACTAGTTCTTGTCAATGTTAACAGTGGCAGGCCTTTATACTTATCCTAAACTCCTTTTTATATACCCCTAAAATTTAGTGCACATCACTAAAAATTCAAGTGAGCAACCAAGGTTTTGAAGTGCAAAAAAATTGGCCAAAAAGCTGCCTTAAAGCTTACCTTATCCAATCCAAAGTGGAATCTATGCCCACCTTTTTGGGAAATTGAGGAGATTTCAGATTGCTAACCAATCAAGGTTCATTCATTGATTTACCCAATCATCAAAAATTCTATTTTGAAAATTTCCAGCAAAATATCATAATTTAGTATTTTATTAAGTAACATTGTTGTCAGGAAGCTGGCGTTGTTTACTCAGGAACTGGTCATCAAAATAAAAGGTGAGACATACTTTGAACTGCTTATCATTCTTCAAAAGTGGAACTCAAGACTTTTGGTTTGGTCTTTTCAAGCTCATAATTGATATTCAGGGGCGGATTTTGAAGATTTTAGAGAGGTGTTCATAGCCTAATGCTCTTCAACCTTTTCATTGATATCTTCAACAAAACTTTTTGCCCCGTCTCTTTTAGAAACAGAACTTAATCACCTCATGATGACCTCATTTTTCTTTCTACCTCAGCCGGGGGTCTCAAAAATTGTTTTAACGCCATTGGGACTTATTCTCGACAATGGGATCTAACTGTTAGTATTAAACAAGTATGAAAATGATCCCTTATCAAGCTGGCAAACTGTATGGCAGTGAAGTATGGTGGGCATTTGAAATTAGAAACATTTCTGTCTGAAGACCTAACTTACAAACACAGAAAAGCAGTAAGTTTAGATGAGTGACCGCACACTATTGATCAAGTATCAAATTATTGACAAAAGCCTATGAGTAGAACATTGTCTCTGCATGATGTGCCGTTGAAGCCTTGTAGAAGACAAGTTATAATTTTTGATAATTTGCCCAGCATACAAAAATCTAAAAGGCTGACCTATTATCTGGTGAGAATGCTGAAATTTTGCACAAAAATTTGCAATGTCAGCTATAATGAGTAGCAAAAAACTACTGTTATCAGACACCTTGCAAATTTTGTCATAAATGCAAACAAACTTAGAGACTGGCTTAAAATTCTGACCTTGGTCCAGACTGGATGTCTCTTTAATTGAGTTTGGTTTAAAAACAAAATAGCTGCCACAAGTTGTATGAGGTGTTGCTTAAATTTTATGATGATGATGATGACTACTGACTACAAAGAAAGCGTTTTATGGAATCAAAGCAAACTTTACCAGATGACACAAAAATATTGGGGGTGTCACAACCTCCAAAACCACCAAGTAAATCTGTCCCTGTTTATGTTGTCCTTGATCAATAATTGGGAGAATTTGTGGAACTTCCATGGTTTGATATCCTATAACTGGCAGAGCCACTGCAGAAATGCAGAACCAGAAGTCCCAAACAAAGTCTCAAAAATTCAGGTGAAGGTGCCGTGCCATTTTGTTACTCAAAATTCAATTGTGGCCTTGTTGCTTAAATAGTCAAATGGATGCTCTAAATAAAGAAAACCAGAACAAAACTGTAACATATTGATTGTTGACTGAGGGGGTACTGCAGAGAATCTTATATCTGCTGCTAGAGCGGATGATTTCTGATGTCTTTGCCCCTTGGCAACTAGGTTAAAATCAGCATTTTTAGACTTTTCATTTTTAAAGAATTTTCATGCTAGGCTTTGCCTGGGTAATTTTTGGACACTATTTTGTTTCACTAATCTGTTTTCTTACCATTGTAAGTTTAATTGGCATTCTTCTGCCTCAAACTACCTCTGTGACTTCCTACAATATGGTTTTCATACTTACCAGAGATGCGGGAAGCTTCATGAAGCTGCGGGGCAGATACAGCAGAAAGGGCACCTTAAAGTAAGCGAAAGAGCCAGTACTGGAAAGGTAGGGGCTCAGGGGGCATGGCCCTTGGGAAATTTTGCCTGACTGCACCCTTTAAGCTCTTGGAAAACAAAATAACCCTCCTTTAGTGTAAATAAGAGTACCATTTTTAGGGAACATTCAATAGTAGTTTAATTACATGTTAAAAGCGCTTGATCTGGCATACCTCTCCTGAGATACAATTTCCCATCGCAGAATCACAGCTACAAACTTTTGAAAAAGTAAGGAATCCCCCCATTCCTCCCATGGCTCCATCACTGCTTGAGGTCCCAAACTTTGCTGTTTAAATAAATCAGGAATTGATGTTTAGTATGTCGTGCTGAAAGGTCCTCAGCGCAAATTGTGAGCTTGAAAGAATTGTTCTACCATAGACTGCAGATGATAAAAAACTTACTTCCAAAAAATTGATATTGTATAGACGATCCAATACGCACAAATTCTCCACTGAAAAATCATATTAGGCTTCAGATTCAAATTAACTTTCTCCCAATGTCTCACTGAATGAAAAATTTCATTTACCAATTATGTTATGTGTAGTGCAGCACTGAACAGAGATTGTGTTATCAAATATAGACATCTTTGAGGCAACCTTCAACTTTCATCAGAATGCCAATGTCCTTTTGCACTTAAACATAAATATTTTCTTTCACAACCAATAATTTCTTCCGTTATACACTGTCACTGTGTCTAATTTATAATTTCAATTTAAATGTTACTGTATTTCAATTTTTGGAAAGGCACTTTGCTGCCCCTGTACCACTGTTTCAGTTTCAGTTTAGTTTCAGTTTCATTGATTTTTAAATTCCGCTACATACAAACACTCTTTACACTTACAACAATTAAATAACTACAAGTTAAATTAACATAAAATAGATACATAAAAAGTAAATAGGAAATACATAGCACTAGAGGGTTTGTATGAAGGGGGATTCTTGTGGAGGAGCTCTCTCAGTAGCAAAGCTAATCGAGGGGAGAGCACCCCCTTACCAAATGTTCCTAAAAAGTATTATGGGTAAGTTTATAACTGTCGATGATCTGCTCTAATAGTTATTTTCAAGTAGAAATGATTTGAGTTTTTTACGAAAAATCCTGACGGATGAAGACCTTTTAATATCAGTAGGGATATCATTCCAGCATTTTGCTCCATAATAACGTATTGATCTGAGGCCATACTGGCTTGTGTTTTTCTGTGGCAAGAAAATATCATCTTTGCCCGCCTTTCTTGTACCATATTGATGAACAGATTCCACAGGAGTAAAGAAATTATGAAAACAAACAGGAGAGATTTTGAGAAGAGATTCATACATAAAACACATTAACTTTAGATGAAACAGGTCTTGCAACTTAAGAATTTTTAGGTCAGAAAAAATTGGATTAGTGTGTGAAGTATAGTGCTCAAAAGAGATTGCCCTGATTATCCTTTTCTGCAGCAAAAACACTTGGTTTATGAAGGTTTCATATGTAAGACCCCAAACTAAAATTCCATATTGCAGGAAGGATGAAAATAAAGAATTATAAAGACAGATTAAAATATCAACAGGTAAAAAGTGCCTTACTTTAAAAAATAGACCACACGTTCTAGCTAGCTTTTTAGACAGTTCAGTCAAATGAAACTTCCATGAAAGATTTTCATCCAGAAGTACTCCAAGAAACTTGACGTAACAAGTCTTTTTGACAGGAAGGTTTCCAATCCTAATATTGACAACTTCAGTGATAGAATGTTGAGGAGATTTGAAAATAATAAAATTACTCTTGTCAATATTTAGTGATAATTTGTTCACATCAAGCCACATTTTAACTTTTTTCAGTTCTTTGTTAACTGTACTTTGGAGAACATTAAGGTTTTCAGCTTCATAGTAAATATTAGTGTCATCAGCAAATAGGTAGAAAGTTAGTTTTGATGAGGATTGAGGCAGGTCATTAATGTATATTAGAAAAAGGAGAGGACCAAGGACTGAACCCTGTGGAACCCCACAAGTAACATTAAGACATCTTGAATTTGACCCATTTACTGACACATATTGCTTTCTATCTGTTAGATAGGACTCAAACCAATGTAAAACTGTTCCTCTTATTCCATAGTGTTCAAGCTTTTTCAAAAGGATATTGTGATTCACTGTGTCAAATGCCTTTTGTAAATCAATAAAAATTCCACAGCCAAATTTTTTACTGTCTAATGAATTCTTTATGGCTTCAGTTAAGCTGACCAGAGCATGGTCAATGGAATGACTAGCACGAAATCCAAATTGTAAATTGTATAATATTTTATGCTTTTCTAAAAATTTGTAGAGCCGTGTATACATGACTTTTTCAGTAATTTTGCTAAAGACAGAAAGAAGAGAAATTGGTCTATAATTAGAAGCCATAAGTGAGCAACCTTTCTTGAAAAGTGGTATTACTTTAGCCACCTTCATTTTATCTGGAAATACCCCAGTCTGAAAAGATTCATTAATAATTTGAGAAAGAGGAGAAGAGACTAATGGAGAAAGCAGTTTTAAGATTTTCATAGGAATACTGTTTGGTCCAAGAGACTTTCCAGTTTTCAGAAGAGAGATGATATCAGATATTTCATGAGGAATTGAAGGTGCAATGAAAAAGGAACTTTCAATTTTATCTCCCATAAAGTCCAACGGTGATTTTGTAGATCTTGGTATGTTTTTAGTGATATTATGAGAAACATTGACAAAAAATTTATTAAAGACATTAGCAATGACTGCAGGGTCTGAAGTGATGTTACCATTGGAATCCTTAAGTTTGTTTATAACATTAATATTACTTGATTTTTTAATACTTATAACTGATTTTATTCCTGACCACAATTCTTTCATATTTTTTCTGTTTTGTTGAAAGTAGTTGTAGAAATATTTAGCTTTATTTTCTCTAAGAGATTTTGAAACTTGGTTCCTAAACTTTTTGTAGAGCTCTTTATCAGACTGATCATTACTTTTTCTATACTTTCTAAGTAGCCAATCTCTAATACGCATCATTTTTTGTATTCTGCCATTGATCCAAGGTTTATTTCTGAATTTAATGTCTTTCTTGGAAAGCTTTTTCAATGAGCATGGTTTTTGACCAGTTCATCAAGAATGGATAAAAGTCTGTTAAATTTAGAATCTGTATCTAAAGTGTTATTATTCAAGAAGGTAAGATCAAGATTTTCAAAGTCATTTAGTAGAACTTCTGCATTGAGGTTAGAAAAATCATGCTTGTAATAATGTAGATCTTTATATGATATTGCTGCATGCTTAACAACCAAGAATTGAGGGAAATGGTCTGTTATTTGTGTCAAAATGTTACCGCTTATTGTTTCACAATCCACAGTGTTACTAAAAATATTATCAATGAGGGTTGAGGAATTTTCAGATACCCTAGATGGGTGAGTAATATAAGGAAGAAATTGGTTACAGAAAAAGAGGTTGGCATAATGTGTGGTGGGTGCATGAGAGTTATAATTCAAGAGATCAACATTGAAATCTCCAAGGATAAAAGTCTGTTTGTTGGATACAATTGGATTAGATAGGGTTTCTTGCAAATATTCATTAAAACTGTCAAGATTTGAACTTGGATGCCGATACATACAACAAAAGAGATAATTTTTACCATTTTTATTTTCAACTTCAACCCAGACTGCTTGAAAATCAGAATTGTCTTTGCTTAAATCCAATCTAGGCATTGGAATGAGACCAGATTTCACATAAAGAGCAACACCACCATTTTGACTGCGAGACTGATATGGAAAATAGCTGTACCCAGGAGCTACCCCCGCTGCCCTTGATCTTTACATTATTTTCTTTCTGTTTATGGATGATGCTCTCTTATGTCGCATTTGCTTTTCAGAGATTTACGAGCGGATATCTCCAAAAATGGCATAGAAAAAGGGATATCAATTGATATTAGCGCTCAAAGCGCCATTTTTTGCATGATTCTCATTGTTTTTCATTAACTTCAAATCGTTTCCATACTTTTGTACCCTAAGTGAAGACAACTCCTTACATTGCATGCAAGCATGCAACCAAAGCCTAGGCCTACCTCTCCTCCTTGCAGCTATCAACTTCTTTCCGCTCCATATCCTCTAGTGGTTTCTCTCTCTAAAAATTTCTGATTAGCAAATAAATGAGAAATTCAACTTTCCTTGACGGAAACCAAGTAGAATTACCTGCATTATGAGCCAGCCAAGTTATCCACGAGAATTCGCCTACAAGTTCAGGGCTGCAGCATTGCCTTACTCCACACACATTTGCTGTTGTTGTTGTTGTTTCGTTTGACAGAGCATAAAATAAGCTGTCTTTTGTACGGATTGCGGGCGGTAACTTGGTAGCCTATTTCTAGAAAGTGGTAACTCCGGCGTGGTGCACAATCTTTGACAAAATATAATGAACAATAATTGACCCAATCTCCTCTCATGCTTGAGGGCTGACTGAATAACTGATGTCAAAAAATAACTTAAATCTTTAACGATTGGTATATTAACATATTTAAAAAGTCTAGCGGAATAAAGCCAAGCAGCTAGTCATTTTCCAAAATCCAAAAAGAAATTTTAAAATCATTTTCCTAAGGAAGTGCAATTTAGAGAACAATTAAGCCAAAGTCTCTTATCAATTGTATGGAAAAATAAACGTGAATGATTGGACGATGTATAATAGATGAAAAGTTAAACTGGAAACAACATATAAAACAAGTGAACATTAAAATATCTAAAGGTATTGGTATTCTTTAAAAAATAAGACATTTTCTCCCCCAAAATACTTTAAGAACACTATATAACTCATTTATTCAATCTCATGCACTCTATGGTATATTAAATTAGGGGTGTGTAAGTAAATCGATCTTAGAACCACTAAAACGCAACTTACCAAATGCTATTAGAGTAGCTCACTTTGCTGCATATACTGCACACAGTGACCCCATCTTCGATACTGAATACTGAGTATTGAATACTGAGCTTTGATAAACTTTACAAACTTGGTCAGCAAAGTTCATGATTCAAATCAACAAGTAGACCGATTACATTACTCTTGGCCATGGATTTCAAAAAACAAGAAATCTTCATAGTTGAAATACAAGGCAGCCATCGAACCTTGATTTTTCCCTACAAGCAATATCAACCAATTTTGAAAGAAACTTTCTTACATTTGATGGTATTAAACTTTGGAACTCTTTACCACTAAATTCGAATAAAGCAAACAACAAAATATCCTCCAAAAATAAAACGAAACACCTTTTAGAAAGTCTTACCGAATTGAATTTGATGAAATAATAGCGCATGCTATAAACCTAATTTTCCCATTTCTTGATTTTAATGAAGTGTTTTTATTCATTTTTCATTTCTTTTTTATTTTACTATAAAATCATTAGCATTCTGTTATCTCATTCTTACTGTTGTTCAAAATCAAAACCAAATAAATTGTAAATGACAAATCACGTCAATTGGGCACGTGGCTTTGATAGCTCGACCCTGAGTTTTTTTTGTGTCCATCAGCTTACTTAATTATATAAATGGTTGCTCGTTTTTTAATGTTCTTATTGTAATTTTCGATTAATGCATGACTTTTAACAACTATTTGAAATGACGCGCTTTGTAATTAACGATTTTGCTGAAAAATGTTTTGTTTTGATTTGATTTGAAAAGTGAGGTCGAAACGAAAAAGAGACTCCCGTATTGAAGGTGCAGGCCATTCAAAATGGCGCGAAGTAGAAGCAGAAGCCGTGACAGAAGTCGCAGAAAACACTCGTCAAGTGACGAGTCTGATTATGATAGAAGGAAACGAAGTAGTAAAAAGAAAAAGAGACGGTCACGGTCAAGAAGCACAGACTCAGATCGTAGGAGGTACAAAAAGAGCGAGGGTAGCCGTCACCACCGATCTGGGTACGATGATGACAGGCGGGCGAGCTCTCGTTCGGAGAGAAAAGATTCAATGCAAAGAAGTAGGCAGAGAGATCGGTCAAGGGATCGTTCACCCAGTGACAAAAGTCGCCGGGAAAAAGAAGGGAGGCGGTCAGAGAAAGAGGAGACACGAGAATCCAGCAATAAAATCACATCACAGCGATCGAAAGATGCTCGAGAAAACAGCAGCCGCGACGTAGGAGACGATAAAGGACTTTCTTTAAAGGAGCGTATCGCAAAATTAGTTAGTTCATCAAGTGATAAATCTAATTTGACAACAGATTACAAGATCGACAATGAAAAAGTTGCTGAAATCGATACCCAGGGTTTTCATCAGCAAATTTTTGTTTCAAGTGCTACAAAGAAGAATTTGAATGGTAGCCAAGTGTTCAATTCAACTGCTGAAAATGAAAAGGATAGCCACGAGAGTGCAATCTTTGGTGTATCGTCACAGACAGTTAAAGCATCATCATCTTTAGCGAAATCAAATGGTTCAAATCTTTCAGAACAGCATGATTATGATGATGAAATATTTGGACCAAGTTTGTTAATTGATCAAAGGTTAAGGACAGACAGATGGCTTGAGAAATTGCAACTGATACGACAAAGAATTCTCCAAGAATCAGTTTAAGCAGGAATTCTAGAGCTAGAGGACAAGATTGGAAAGTTTGCACCTTGGAAAGAAATTTAAGCTGTTTTCAGCTGTACATGTAAAATGCTTTGCATAGTGCAGCTATGCAAATGAGTATTTTCCCCATATTTTCTACCTTCACAACCTTGAACTAGTTGTACTACAATTAATCAACCTGGTATGGAAATAGAGGGTGTGGTCATGCTGCCATATCTGTAATAAGGATGTAATTACTTTCAAATTTGTGACCAGGATGCAGTTTGCATAAAAGTCATTATTTCCTTTGATATATGCAAGATATGTATATATGTATGGATTATTCACAACATTATTTGCATTTACATATAATGATAGAAAAATCGAAAAAGTAACAATATTGAAATAAAAATTAATGGTAACCATTTCTAAATTTTATGGCAAGGGTAGCATTGAGAGTTGGAGCTGAGGTTAGTTTCATGCTCTCTAGTATCTTTAATAGAGGGAAGGGAATAGAAGGTGGTTCATGCATGTCAGCCAATTTTCAATAACATGGGGTGCTCATAGAAAGGGGATATGTGTGTAGGTCTTTTTCAATATAAAAGGGCACAATTAAAGTAGATATGGTTCTGGGCCATTTTTCAAAACAAGGCAGAGTGCTAATAGAAAGAGTTGTATTCTGGGTAAATTTTTTATTTTCAATTGTTTAGTGGTTACATCATAGGGGTGGTACCTTTTTGCTCAACTTTGTTCTGGTCATGACTGATTTGTAAAATTAAATATGAAGCAGTGTTGATAAGTAATGATGAAAGGCGGATTGTCCTGAGATTAATAAATAGGAGCCCATCTATTAGAGACACTGTAATGGTCATTTGAAGAAACTGGCCTAACAAGAGGGAAACTAGAGAGAATGGTGGTACTATTAAAAGATGCCCTTGTGTACTTGTTAGATATAGAGAAGTCACTGGGTATTACTATTTACACTAGTTATGCAAATAACAGCAATAAATGGCTTGTAATGAACAAATAAACAAAATATAAAAATAAGAGCAATTGAGTAAGCATCAACATAACAGAATCCACAAGCATAAAATGTCTGTAGATTTGGGGGGGGGGGGGTATTACCATAATGGAATTGCTTCACCCAATACTGTCTAGGAGTGCAAGGCTCCTTCAGCACTCAAATTTAGAAATATTTTTATGTTTAATGACTTACCTTTTTTTGAAAAAAGCCTGCATTTTAATTTGCATCTTGCGAATTGAAGAAGCTTCATATGCCTGAATGAAACAGCACCACAATATATTTACTTGCTCAATGCCTTTGTTATCATCTTTTGGAGATTTTCCAAGCATTTTTGATCTACCCTGTTCATAGCAGTCTTTCCTTTTTTTAAATTGTATGTTGAAGGCATGAAATTAAAGTGAGGTGTATTCAAATTAGCTGCAAATGCAATCTAGTTTAGCCATGTGCGCTGAAGGGGCTAAGTTTTGGCTATAAGGGGCTGATTGCCACAATGGGTTGATTTTTCCAAAAAGCAAGTGATGCCAATGAAAATTTCCCCAATTAATTGGAGAGGACTGATTCTGTCCCCTGGAAATACTATTACTATAGCTACTATAATATAGCATTGGCCGATGAGATTTTAGGGGGGGGGGGCTTCCATGTTTCCAGGAACTTCCCCTTTGCCAATCAAATATTCTTTTGGACAGTTGCTCCACTCAGACAGACAAATTATTGTATTAATTGTGTTACACTGCTATACCAAGAAAATTGTAGGATCCTTAGCCATTTTCAGGCCTTAGAAAATGCGAAACCTCAGGGGCTTCATCTTCAACTCTGTTCATCTTCAGGGCTTTAGGTTAAACAGAAAAGTGCACGTTCAGAGCCAGATGGGGACAGAATTTATTGCACTGTAAGATTTCCATAAAGAAGATACCCACGTCTTCCTGCCTTTACTTCTTAGAGGTACTTCTTAGAAATCAGTCTTTACAAAGAGGATCCATGGGAATTACCACAAACAATAAGAAATTCCATTGTATTTCACTTGAATCTGTACCAGATCACTATTTTGCGTGCTTCAAACAACAGGCGAATGATCGCTCTTGGACATAAGCGAAAGTAATTTAGCAAACCAAGGTACAGTTTACTATTTCTTTCATTTCTTATTCTACTTGCTTCTTGTTACACGAATCAGCAATGTTTTTTAGCTTTTCCATTTGGATTCTTGCAAAGGAGGAGATGTCAAACTTGGTCTCGGCCAACCTGTTCGTCCATCTTTGCATGCAGATAGGCCAGGCGGGACTGCACTTTCACTTTAACTTCAAAGAAGTATTCCCTTTATTCCTTTGGAATTCTTTTTTTTCTTTTTTGATAGCAGTTGTTTGGTTTGAGTAATTTCGGGGACGCCCTGCTAGACTGGATTTCGTCCAGTTTGAAGAGTATGGCCGATCTTGACAAGATCTTGGGTGCGCCAACAGTCCCGCACCTCAGGTGAGGGTGCGCTAAAACCGTACAAAAATCGTAATGTGCGCCATTGTCATACTCTGAATTCTGGCGCATTGGATTATATATCAAATGCTGTGAAAGCTTGACACATAATCGCTATTGGGACAAACAAGAGTTTACAGGGGGGCCGTGCGGATACCCCAAACATTAGGTGTTCGTATTTTCGTCATGGGATTTTTCTAATAGCAAACTCACGATGCATCTCGTATAACCCTGAAAAATTGTCACAACTGTGATAGCACTGTGCGCCAACCCTGGGCTTGACGAGAATTTGATGCATAAACGAAAGAAAATTTGTGTCGTGGCTTAGTATTTCGTGCTATTGGCAATCTTATCTTGGCAATAAAAATTCTTTCTAAAGAACTCAAGTTTTAAACTCTTTTTTTCCCTTGCTGTAAAAAGTATTTTTAAAACCATTCCATTATTACATCACAGTAGAAAATTGAACACACTCTCATTAAAAAAATGAATACTGACCGCACAACACCCCAACCTTCACCTTACACCAAACCCTAACCCTTCTGCATATGAGAAGTTAAATAAGTAAAATAATCTTAGGGGTGAAGCTCCTATTAGTGGTGATGCTGGTTTCAACAAAGAAAGGCGGGGGGGGGGAGTGATGTGTGGGGTCTGGACACACCCTTTAGATTTTGGGAAAACGCTCTTTTGAACTCAATGACACTGTTAAAGAAAAAATTAGAGAGGTCAAATCTTAACTGATCAATTTCCAAGACAGTTTGCGATTTTAAGGAGGGCAACTTAATAATGGTCTACCCCTACCTTAAATTTTGAGAAAAGTAGGAATTATTCCCCCATTCTCCCTGATGGCTCTGCCACTGGCTGCCATGGAATCCATTCTCATAAGCAGCCACTAATAAACAAGTATTCACATGCCTTAATGATAGAATAACATGCATCTCTCATTTCAAGGCCTGGTGGAATCAGTGGTGTAGAGCTTGATTAACAGCTAGGGAGGCTCATGTAGAAAGGTGCTGCACATGAGTGAATCCTACAAGGAATGCTGGGATACGTTGGAATGACCCACTAAAAACCATTGAGACTGCCAAGACCCTCGTAAAATACTCTGAGGTGCCTAATTAACGGGTCCCCGTTAATTATTGTCTTATTATTGTTTTTTCGTTTTTTTCCCAACCCTCCCTCTTTCTAGAACTTCTTGCTTATGAAAAACCTCTGATTTGAGGATTTTGGGGGGAAAAGTGATTGAGACAACCATCTTGAATGCAATGTTCTTCCCATTTCTAATCAATTTTTGCATTGTAGGTTTAAAAAAGCTTAATAATCAGAATGAGGCCAATCTTCACAGGTAGCGTGGTATGCTGTTCTTCTGCATCTCTTGCTGTTTTCTCTTTGGTGATTAATGTTAGAGACAGTGACATTTTCAGTAGTTTGTTACTCTCTCTTTCTATGAAAAGTTTGTCAGGGTCAAATGAGCTTTTGCTATTTGCATGTTTCACTATCTTTTTTCTAAGTTGCTTCTGTGCCACACACTTTTCTGCATCTGGAAATATTAGACAGTTGATCCATTACTCAATCAAGTGTATAACATGGTCACGAAACAATGTTATTGATCGTTTTGCAAACACTGCAACCAACCTTCCCAGCATGCAACACAATCCATGGATATGTTGATAAAAAGTAATCTGCCTGCTTACATGTCCAACAGCATCAGTGATGTAACTTGACACGTGAAAAATTCGGTTCAGTGGGGTATAAGGGTCTTCTTCTGCTTCGCTACCGTTCTCCCCTCCTTCAACTTGGTAATGTTCCACTGGCAGTAGTTCTTGTCTCGCATCCTCCTCCTCCATCTTCTCCTCCTCAGGTTCTGGGTCATTATAACCTGTGACCCAAGGTACCTTACAGCTTCGAAAATATTGCAAAAGGTTTCCTGTTCGTTTTGACATGGCTTGCAAACTTACTTTCAATGACGAAATGGCCTATTTTGGGTATTGTGATGTTGCTGCTTTAATCCACTTTGCCAGTTACTGAACTAACTGAACTGAACTGAGTTCGAAGAGAAATGGAATAGCAGCCGGTGCCCTGGACATGCGACCAGCATCTCTTTTTAAACTGAATAAATTTTTTATATTTATCGTTTTTTCATTGAAAACAAATGGAGAAAATCAAAAATTCTTAGGAAGGCTAAAGCCCCCCCCCCCCCCCCCATAACAACCACGCAAAAATGACAGCTCTACACCACTGTGTGGAATGGCTAGGTAGATTGGGGACACAGTCACCAGACAATCTGCATCAGGCAGCAGGGGTTGTTGAGATTACGATGATGATATTGATATGCACTGCAACAAAAAACTAAGGCTATGTCTATGATGACAATGATAAGTGGCAAAGAGCAGCTTGCCTTGCTGAGAAGTCCTTTTGTTTGAATACATAGCATATCTGAAAAGAACTCAGGAGCAATGAATGATGTTGTGCCCATTAAAATTTCAATAAAACTCACAGGTTTTACTGTATCACTGACATGTTTTATTGCATAATCTATAAAGGGGAATGATTTCTGGGTGTGTCTACCATCTTCAAAATTCTCGGGGGCAGTATAAAGATTGAATAAAATTCCATGGGGTCTTCCCAATCAAGTTTTTCTATGGATATTAAACCTGTGTACATAACCCTTCCCGACAAACTCTCTTTATCATTTAAGGATGTGAAAATTTCTCAAGGGGTTTGTTTGAGTTGTGTTTAATTATCCAGGGAAGAGGGTAACCAAACCACGAACATTACTTTTAAACTCTAGTGTACATGGCCTAATTTCAGAACGATGAGGAAATTTCATCTAGTTGCCGTTCCACAACAGAAAAGTAGTGTCAAGCCAACGTCACAGGCAAATCTTTTTCAGCAAACTGCATTTTCAATCAATTCGTTAATCTAATGTCTAAGAGCTCATCATACAAGCTAAAAGAAGTATTGACCAAAAACTTTTAGCTACTTTCAGCAACAAAATTGGCGATTATTTGCCAAAAAGTAAGGCTATAGCCTTGCATTTTGGCCGAAATTTGACCCGAACAAAAACTGAAAAACTTTGGTGAAAAAATTCAGCAAGAAAAGGGCAATTTCTGGGCATGAAGTAAGGCTATGGACTTCCATTTTCTTGGAAAAGGGTTGATCAGAAAATTTTGTTATTTAGCCTCAAAATGAGGGAGAGAATATAATGCAAAGTTTAGCCAGAAAGTAGGCCTATTGGCTAAATCCATTTCTTTAACAAAAGTGGTTAGGGAACAATTGACTCAAAGCTGTAGAGAAAAAGTTCTAAAAACAATTGCGATACCAATAAACTACCTTCATAAGAAAACAAATTAGAATATACTAACGAAAGTCATAAAATAAAGTCATTTTGGACTAATTTTTACTTTGAAAATATCAAAGAGCTAGACAACTTACGCTCTCTAAATTTGCATTTAATGCCTTTAATTTAGGTACTTTGTATATATCTTTAGATATTCAGTTATTTAAACCAATGTTCAAAACTTGGATTGTACACTTTGAGGGTGCTCGTTCAGAAAATCTCTAATTGTTTTCCACGAATTCTCCTGTGCAGCAGAGTGTTGTTCTGTCTTACCACCCCATAGACAATAGATACCAGCGTCTCTATGAAAGGACATCTTACACATGGGCATGTACGGGACTTCGATCAAATGACCTGTCCCTGGGTAATCTAATCTTGTCAAGGCCGGCCTCTTGTGCAGTGCTAGTCTCGCTTCCATTCTTGTGGCATTTTCAGTTACATTGGCGCTCATGTCATCATTCCCGCCAATCAAAAGAATCTTACCTTTAATCTTCTCCACTTCAATCTCAATGCTTGTAATGTCTGAAGCGTCATGGTCAATGAAGTCTCTTAGATAGAGAGAGTCTCCGTACAATATTACACCATCGTTAACACTTAATTTCTTGTCACGACCAATTATTCTATCCTTATACTTAACAGGAGTAAGAATTATATGAGGGGACGAAATAGCGACAACAACTGAAACTAAAGGGCAATCTGCTGCAACTTGCAATGCAATTTGTCCTCCATATGACACTCCAATAAACCCGATCCCATTTTGATAAACTTTTTCATATGTTGCCAGCCATTGCACTGCCTCGATAAAGTATTCCAGTTCGAGGTTGTAGTAGGTAGCAGGCAGATCTTCGTGAGCAAAAAAAGCTAATGCTAATACCACAAAACCATGCGATGCAAGAATGGCAGCTCGGTATTCAAGAAGACCACCATGGCTTCCAAAGATGTCGACGACCCCTAATATAGATTAAAGGACAGAAATATAGTAACAGGAGGACATTTGAGGGGTAGATAAGTGGTCAAAGTGCGATTCTGCGAATCTAGAACCTAAAGGCACAGGCTTTAGCGCCCCAGGCAAACGTAAGCTTCATAGCCGCAAGACCCCCAGCCTGGGTTCAAAATCAAATTGCTTGCTTGCAAGCTGAGAGCAGGATCTCATAAAAACATCAAGTGTAAATAACCGAAGTGTCAAAAATTTGTACAATGTCTGATCGCGTCTCTAAGCCCACGAGTTGGTATGCGGGGAACAGTATGTTGAACAGCCAATGCAGCAGTAGAGACATAGAATGGTAGCAAAGAACAAAAAGGTCATAATTGGCACAGATGCAAGAGATTTCAATCAAGGTGACCTTGCATGACTAGGGAAGGTGTGTCCTAGTTTAGGCCCAAACATGGCGGCCATTTAGGCCCTAATTTTGAAGACGAACATGTCTAAAAATCAAAGATGGACAGCGATGATGTATTACCTAGCATGTTAATATAAAAATATCTTATAAACAAATCAATATCTTATCCACATCCTCAAGTGAAAAGAGAGGGCCAAGAAGGACCCTATCCCAAGTCCACGCGGTTACCAACCAAAAACTACAACCTAGCCTTCTCAGGCTTGACATTTGCCCGAAAAAATTCCCTAAGTGACTTCCAAGAATGCTCCTGCGCAGCAGATTGCTCCTTTACATTGCCACCCCATATAAATAAGTTCTGATAGAGTGACGAAAACGATACTGAACACATTGGCATGTATGGGATTTCAATTAAGTGACCTGTCCCAGGGTAATCTAAGCGCATCAATCCTTGCCTCTTGTGCATGGCAAGCCTCTTTTCTATTCTATTGGCAGCTTCAGTTGTATTAATGCTTTGGTCGTCATCTCCGCATATCAGTAAACATTTTCCTTTTATTTTCTCTACTTCGATTTCATTTTTCACAGCCTCTTCAGAATCATAATCTAAATAATCTCTAGTAATGATTGCATCACCATCAACCACTTTTACATTATCAGTACCCGACTCTGTTTTATAGCCGATACCTTGGCCCATGTAGGTGACAGGTACAAAGACTGAATGAAATGGTGAAATGGCAACAGCAGCAGAAACTAAAGGGCTTTCAGCTGCTACTTGCAATGCGATTTGTGCTCCATAGGACACTCCAACAATCCCAACCCCATTTTGATAAACTTTGTCATGTTTTGCCAGCCAATGTGCAGCCTCGATAAAATACTCTAACTCAAGGTTTATCATACTGTCAGGCAGATCTTTGTATGCATAAAATGCCAATGCAAATACCACAAAATCGTATGATGCAAGAATGGCAGCTCGGTATTCCAGAAGACCACCATGACCTCCAAACATATCGATCACGCCTGGTAATCAAAATAAAGCTATGGTATCAAGAAACGGAAATAGTTTTAACACTTCTTAGGCTATCAGTTGGTTATCTAGTTGAGATACCAAAAACTGTTCGGAATGGTTTATTTAAATTAAAACTGGTGCTTTCCAACGAGGCAAACTAAAGGATAGAGAACGCAAAGAAAAAATAGAGAACACAGAAAAATCTGGAAACCACAAATTTTGACAAGAGCCAGTTTTTTATATCTGAAATATTTATATAAAAAGCTGCATGCAAAAAGCATACAAAAATAACTAATTTTAACAAAAGCTAATACAAACTACTTTATATAAAATATTACAAATTTCTCAATTTGTATCAAGCATTAATTTTGGAATTCTAGAAGCTGAAACAGACATTAGGATTGACTGTCAAAGATGGCTGCTCTCTACGTCCCTTTAAGGTTCTACTAACTACTGAGTTTTACAAAGATATATAAAACAAGATTCCTTTTTTTCAATTAAACTTTTATTCAAATTAATTCGCAACAACATCTATGAAAATCAGCAAAACTATGTACGTGATTCGGCGAAACTGACGAGACTAACGAAAGCATGACTAGATGTTATTTTTTTGCATGAAGTTTCCTTTACCTAATCCACATTGGCTGACAATTTTGAAGTAATTCAGCACCTACTCCGGACTGATGCTCTAGTGTAAGGCTTTCCATTTCTAACAATGTTTCCTTTAATTCTTTGTCATGCATTAAAAAAACAACTTGTCTCGGATCATGTTTTCCTTTTCTGCAAATTCGCATTGATTTGCAAGCTTTTCTACATTAGTAATATAATCAACCAATTCCTGTCCCTCAGAACGTTGAGGACACCAAAATTTATATCTACTCAACACCAATCTCTTTTCTCCTTCTAAATGTTCAATCGCTGTTTCCACGAATGCCAGTTTTCAGAAACATTGCCACTAAGTGATAAAGGATCAGGTCTACGAAAATTAGAGGACAAGCAAAATGCAAGCAAAATCGACATTTGAGTTGGTTGTACGCGGCCTCGATGCATGATAAGGACAAAGCTGTCTTGTTTTCACCGCTCCCGGGCGTCTAAGACTAAGACATTCAGCAAGTATTTCGCTAACCACACAGGTTTTCACGGGACTTGCAGAAGGTTTATAAGGTCTATTATTATTGGCTCTATTCGAATTATCTGATTTGCAAAACGATAAGGATATAAATCCAAGCCCTACTTATCAATAGTATGCTTGCATTCCCTCAAAACATGAATCGACCAATCAACGATGATCTTGTAAAACTTCTGCAATACTGCTTTGCACTCCTGTCACCATGTAATGTTCTTGTTGTTGCAAGGGCATAATATAGAATTAAAACTAGGTTTTCGTTTTCGTCCTGCAAAGCTCAAGCAAATCAACGACAGACAGAAAATTAGTAAACAACTCATTATAAAACGAGAATCATAAAAGCGTAACGTCGCATGAAAACTCTTTTTTCGACGTTAATAAATGAACATAATAACAATTACCTGGGAATCTCCCGTTTCCTTTTGGCACGAACAAAGTTCCACGCATCCGCCCAACACTGATTTCATGTCGTTCAACATTTTCTGATAAATACGTCCGCAAAATCGTTGCATTTGCAAGTTGCATTGGCAGTTTCGCAGTTGCTTCCTTCGGGCTTGATGCCTTGCCATCGGACATCACATGACCATCAAACAGCGATACCTTGAATTCCATGTGCCTAGTCACGTCCCATGTGGTAAATCGTACCCCTTTTCTTTGACCAGGGACTGGCAGCATGCTCCAAAACAATCCCATGCCATCAATGCCTTTATACGTGCCTCCAAAAGATGCATCATTCGCAACATTTACTGTCCCTTGCATGTTCGCGATAAAATGGCCGTAGGACTCGTAATAGATCGGTTTACCGGTTGTCTGCATAAGGTCAACTCGGAGAGTAACATTTTGAAAAGGACGTAAATTAACAACCTTTATTTCTATGCGTTTATCAACCAGTACTGGTCTTGCTGGTGTAATAATCATCGGGGCTTTTGACATCGCCATTGCACGTACACCCCGCGCGCCAACACCTTGCTTCGCTATCCTCAGTTAGACCACAGAATATTCTGTGGTTAGACATTCTATTCGACATCCGATTAGACAAGCTTGAAAATCTACGGACATCCCCGATAGGGCATACTGGAATAACCAGGCCCAGGACCGGTGGGACCGAACCCCAGGGGAATGCCCTTTTCCTCGCTTTAAAGAAAACAATGCATAGGTCACAATTTCTTTCTAATGATCACGGTTTTGACTGAATCTTAAGCCGGTTTTCCGCTTTTAGTAAATGCTCAAGCGGTTCAACGGTTTTCGTTAAATATCTAGGCAGTTATACAGTTTTTGAGCCTTTCCTACTATACGATTTTGTGGCGGCCAAGGGTACGGGTCTGAAAGTGGCCAACATACAGGGGCGTCGTGGGTAGGATCTTATAGGAGGGGCACAAATCAATGATTTTCCGACAAGGGATTACATTAAAATCCAATGACGTCATCACACGCATGCGCAGTGTATTGCAGGCATCTAACAGTTAAAAAGAGGTCATGTATACCCGTTTTGGTGACGTCAAATCACAGTGTACATATATAACTTCAATTCAAGTCATTCGCCCGGCGTGGCCACTGCTGGTTAAAAGTTTAAGCATGCTTGTCCAGGAAATGTTCTGGAGATACCCATTTCTATCTGTAAAAAAGACCTCTTTCTCTACTATGTTTGGTGCTAAGCAATCCTATTCTTTGAGAAATAAAATTAGGTTAACTGTCCCGTTTGACATCCAGTATAGAAGGTAATTTCATGTTCAAACTTAGTGGCTAGTTGTTTGTTGCATTATGATGAACTGTTAAAAAATCCTCAAAATAAAAATATTTTTGTTTTTATACCATAGAAATAAGTAAAAGTAATTTAAGGCAATTAAAATACAGACTTGCATTTTTAAGAGGAACAAAAACTTTCAAGTTGGTGTTTTGAGATAGCATGAGGTTTCAATCTAATAAATCAATCTTCCAAGTAAAACATAATTTTAGAGCAAATGGCGTGAAAACATAAGTTCAAGATTTGGTTTGTTTGGTTACTGCTGCAGCATTTCAAAGCATTTTTTTCCTAGATTTCCAGATGTATTGAAAGCTAACCCCTTTTTTCTGGTTTCTCTGCCCTTGGATTTTGCAGAAATATTGTCCCTTTCTCAGGGATTTCCTGGACAAACAAGTTTATACTATTACCTGGAAGTAGCCACGCCGGGGTCATTCGGAAGAAATCACTTTTGTAGACTCAAATAAAATAGAGTTTGAAGAATACTTTATTTGTTTTTATCGATATTTAACTTCCATCGATATCAGTATTTGTTAGTCTTTGTGTTGTACATAGCAGATTTGTTGCATTAACTATAATCAGGGCCGAAGTCAATGGGTTCCGAGCGCCCCACCCCCCACGGACCACAAGGTGTCATTTCGTCGGAAATTAGACCTGATTTAAAGTCAATTGTCGGATATTTTATCGGAATTTGTCGGAAATTTTGTCGTTCTAGTCGGAGATGGCTGGATTCGTCCCTGACCAAAATCCACAAAGTCATGAATCGCAACAAAAAATCATGACTTGCCTTTACATAATCCGTAAGTGATAGTATACAACCCTACAAAAACCATAATAAATATCATAAGCCGAACCCAGGCCGGCTCTTTCGTCGGAAATTTGTCCTGATTTTAACATTAATTTAAACAATAGTTTTTGTTCTGTAAACAATGAGGCATTTGTTTGAGTCAATTGTCGGAAATTTTGTCAGAAATTTTGTCATTCTTGCCCCTCTGTTCGAAGATGCCTGAGCCGAACGGATCACAAATTTCCCTGAGAATACGAGAGTGCAGAGTGCTTCCTAGGATGTTTCTTAGCATTGTAATGGTTTTTCTTTGCAAGAGCTATTGACAGGTCAAAAGGATAGTTATACTGCGTACATTAAAAAGTAATGCTTTTAATGAAGTTTTAGGCTATTTAAAACACATACTATAACTTGCATAAACCTCTGGGAATGATGGGTGTTATGCAGTTAAAAAGGGTGTTGTCCCAAAAAGTTTAGTATTCAGCTGTTGGGCCCCAACCAGGGCAATGTAGCCTTTGATGTTCATGTGGATCTTGGTGCCTCCCCTGTCCTTCTAAAAATGACATTTACCTAAAAGAATTTTTGTTTAAAATTTTTCGGAGGGCTACAGCCCTAGAGCCCCTAGAAAGTAAGGCCTTTAACATACATCATTTTTAATTTGTTTGGTTAGGTTAACAAGAAAAAACTGCTTTGTAAGGCTAAGGAATTATTACTGTATGTTCAGTGCTTTAATAGTCATGAATTTAAGAAATTCAAAAGCCATGGCAAAATTTTTAGCAAGACCATTTGCCTCCTAAAAGTGAGATGGAAATGATGTGACTATGGTACAAACCACTCAGAGAAAAGCGAGGTTTGTAGGCTATTTCTCCAACCTCATTTTATATCATTGTCAATACAATCAACCTATTAAGAAGTCAAAGATTAAGCCTAGCATTTTAGTACCATGAAAGTCATGAAGCAGTTTGAAATTTGGTCAATTTCTAATGTAATCTTACACTTTGGTAGGCAAAGAGATCTGGGGTACAGCATATCTATTTTCCCTCAATTCCTTGGGCAAAGGATTAATGAAAAAAGGCATAATTTTTAATTTAAAGGGTGCTCAGTGTTTCCAAGGAACTTAATACCTTATCCTCAATGACACCCTGCTTATGAAGATGAAACAAAATCCAGTTACCATGTGATATGTTTAAGACTGCAAATAAAACATGGCATATTGAAATGGGAGCAATGTATCTTAGATACAACTAGTATGATACTGTTATCAAGAACCTTTCTGACAAAATCAGTGACAAGGTACTGAACATGTCAGTGTTCCCCTACACTTGTAGATACCACTTCATCTTGATATATTTCTTTTCTTTGTTACTTTTTATTTGCATATATTCAATCAGCAATTGCTATGCAAATGTTTTATCATAATATATTACTTAAAGGGGCTAATGAAAGATAAATTCTTTGCAGGCATGCTTGAAATTTATCAAGCCTAGGCCTACAAGCAAAAAGGAATATATAAATAATGATGTTCTGCAATTGTTGTTTTTCTGGTCAAATCACTGATACATAAGTGGCATGAATAGTACATGTTTTTCATTTTAGCCTACCACACCTTAAACCGAATGCAAGCAAGTTCTTGAATAATGAAGTGAAATTTGTTTCCTCACTAAAACAGTGTGCCTCTTGGGCGTGTACGCATATCTGCCACTAAGGCTACCAGTGGCGAATCTAATGGGTCCAGAGCTGGGTTCTGGTGGGGGTACTGGGGGTAAAGCCCCCAGAAGCCCCTGAATATTTTGCATTTTTTGAGGCCTGAAAATGGCTTAGTATCTAAACTTTTCTTTCCTTATTGCATTAAAACATAAGAAATACAATAATTTATCTTTCTGAGTCTTAAACTAATATCCAAATAATATTTAAGTGGCAATGGGGGGTTTCTGGAAACCCGCAAACTAAATTCGCCTCTGGAGGTACAAACGCGACTTGAAGAAAGCTCTCGTTTTCGTAGACATATATTGCAGCTTTTTAAAATCTTCTCGTCATCCGTTCACTGGTCAGAATGACATCGCATTAGGATGATTTTTCAGGCTTACGGTTAGGCCACTCTGATGAGTATGGCCAGTGCACGTAGAAGATTAAATCAAAGGTTCGTTATGTGCACGCCTGAAAAGCAGTTTTGCACGCCCACACACTAATAGGACTGAAATGAAATTTGCTCGGGGCCATGCCCTCTACACCCACCCTTCGGAACTCCCATGTCAGATGGCCATTAAATGCCGACTAATACTGAAAATTCGATTTTTTAAAAATATTTATGCTTATCTGCTTTCATGATTTCTTTCTTTCAACTTCTCAACTGATTATAACTCTTCTTGTTATGAAGATTTGTTGTACGTGTGTTTGGCTTACAATAAAAACCTGGATAAAAGAACCTTGCTCAAATACGAATCTACAGCCTGAAATCTCTAATTTGCTCATTTATTTTTAAGAACCTTTGACCCTGACTTTGAAATAGAGTTTAAATGATCCTAATGATAAAGTAGGTAATGAGGTAAGAAAACTGATGGTTTTTTAGATGGCACAGAAAAGGTATATCGTCTTTATCAAGAGGGGTTATGAAACAAAACATCAAGCTATTTATCACCAAAACATTAAATATTAAAAAACAAACAGTCCTTTAAGTTTTAGTTTTTTTGCAAAAGGAAATACTTTTCAATGAAGTTTATCCTTTCCTATCAGGTTTAACTGAAAGACGATCTAAAACTTTGCTTCCGTGGCTGTATTTCTTTATTGCACGACCTTTGTGATCAAGAAAAACAGGCAATTGATGAGGCTTTAGACCTGCATCTTGATCTCCTTTTATGTAAAGTGCTGCAACTTCCTTTATGGTTTCCTGGCATTGCAGGGGCATTGGAAAACACCAGTCGACAACTGTTCTTTGGACAAGGGTATCATTCAGTTGTCCACCTGACATTGTTTGGCTACCCATGACAGAATAGTAAGACTCGACCACTGCTTCTGTCCCACTCATGGCTAACGCAATATCTAGAGCAATACACAGCTCTTTCTTTACTGCACTGTAATTCAATTCATTGTTGTAAAATGAAGCAAATGCTGCAGTCTCGCTGAATCTTGACAAGCAAACATGGTCTTTATATTCAAATTGATACAAGTCTTCCAGCTTGTGTATTTCTTGCGAGATTGTAAAATTTGCTGGTCGTTCCGACATATGATTTCCCTTCACTGGCTGGAACCATGATTGTCTACACCGAGCAAAATCATCCCAAACAACTTTATAGACAGTATGCTTGAAGGGACTCATCACTATGCTGGACAAATCTGGATGGAGGGACAATTCCTCATTTTCAACTGCAAGAGCTTTCATATGAGGCAGTTCACAAATGTATGAGAAGAATTCTTCAAATTCATCCTTCCCGCGGTTCTCAATCTTTGCTCTCATGGAAGCCGTGATTCGCCCTCCACTGTTTTTAAATATTTTCAAAATATCAGGGATGCGGAAACGTCTCAATGCGTGTGCAGCTTCGGGCGTATTGCTAATGTACTTCTGGTCAATCTTTTAAGAAATTACTGTATACAATTTCTCCATCTCTTGTAAGCATTCACCTGCCTCTCTGTAGTGCCAAGTAACCAATTTTTGCTTTTTCTTTTTTGTTTTCTTTTTAGTATTTTTATCATCACACTTCTCATCAACTTCCTGTCCTTGGTCTTCAACTAACCACCCATGATTTAGCTGAACATTCTTAAACATTCAATCTTCAATTTCTTCCACTGTTAGGGCTACGTAGTGCTTGTGCAACTTCGGGAAAAGCTGACTATTCAATACTGGTTTCTTTATATCAACGAGTTGCATTGCTATATTTTTCTGCACCTCTGTTAGCATATTTTTAACTCGTGGCCACCATACTGTTATTGACCATAAGTACTGGTCAAGTGACTGAGACTTAACCATCATTTCCATGATGGGTGAAAGAATGTCAATGATGCCACATAGATCAATGCAAAAGTCCCGACCTTTGACCAAGTATCTCATTTCTTCACATTCATCTTCAGTTTCTCTCATTGCAGTGAAAGCTTTTGCAAGTGCCTCATAACTGTCATATACACTTGTGAACTGATTAAATGCACTGCTGAAAAAGCGTGTTGTTGAAAATGTTTTGGCAACATTTGCTTTCAGATTGTGCTCCTTTGCATATCCTTTATACTCTGCGTAGCCTCTTCCTCGACCAAACATGCTCTGGAACTTGTTTGTTCGTTTGATCAAAACTCGCAAGCATTTTCCAGCTTCTTCTTTTTCCCGCACTCCTGTCATTTCGCAGTCTAGATAATGTGCTGTATCCCACGGCAAAACAAAGAATTTGCTTGCACCGTTGTTTTGTTTGTCAAGAAAGCCTGGCTCCTTTACCTTATGAATTGCATTTCGTAGTGTGTGTTGAAATTTAGCAGCTTGATATTGTCCATCTGTATGATGCGCCACAAGATACGAAAGTGAACTATTTGGAAGCTTTAACGTGTTTGACAATGATGCAAGGACTTGCTCTGCAAGTTCTGAAGCAGTACCTCCCGCAAGATGTTCTTCTTCAAAATGATACACTGGTGGAGCATCAACAGGAATTGCAATTTTTTTACCATTGACAGTTACCGTGATCATTACGGCATGGTTTGAAATGTGGGCTGGTGTTGATTTGTCTGAAGTGGTACTAAAATGAGGAGGAATGCCTGTTGATGGTAAGGGTGTCAAAAGCAATTCCCTTGTCTTTTTCAAAATGTAAGCGTAAAATGCTGTGACCATTGCCTTCATTTGTTTTTTTCCCATGACCTAGGTCTCCTACCTCTGAGCCACAACTGGCAAGCAAACCAATCATGTTTTCATAGTGCAAAGAAGCAGTTTTTGTCTTCACAACAGTAAAAGCAGCATGTAACTGATTGCTCATGACTAGCTTCAGCTTCTCGTAAATTTTGCTTCTTTGCTTTTGCGCCACTAAAGCTCTGTAATGGGAAAGACCCCCATTTCTTGTCGTTGAACACCCTACGTGATCAAGCATCATTCTTTTGTAGTTGTACCACTTTTGATTGTGGCCCAACATCAAAGCTTCAACTTTATCTTTATTTAGAGCAATCCCCGTTGAGAATGTATTACCTGCATTCACTTTTCAGTGAGCAACTGAGGTATCAGTTCTGCAAGGATCAATTTTACGCAATGAGGGTTGATTCTCGTACAACTGCTCAAAACAAACTTCACATCGTAAGATCCCACCATCGATATTGTTTGCATACTATTTCACTCCTGTCCCATCAATCTCTAGCAGGCAAGTGGCATCTTGCATTGCTTTTAATGCTGAACCTGACTCGGTCGTTTTAATCAAGTTTTCTTCAGCTTTTGGAGTATCAGGAGAAATCTGCATTCTAGCGATTAAAATATCCAACTTCGCTTGAATTTCTCTTATCTCGTCGTTGGGATTATCATTTTATGTGGTTGCTGCAATATTTAATGTTGACTGAATTAGTGGAACATCAGAAATTTTCCTTTTTTCTGCAGTCGCGATAGTCTCATCAATTTGGTCGGATAATTCACTATCTGATGATGCAATAGCTGATGCTATATTTTGTAGAACAGTTGAGTATGTATTTTTAGACTTTTCTTGGGCAGTTTTTTTAAGTGGTTCACTCATTTTTTCACATTCGTTGGCCTTTTTAGATATTTCCTTTTCTGTCGTCTCATGACTCAATTTTCCTTTCTTTTCATCTTGTTTTTGTGCAGCTACAACTAAGTGATGGTCACTCCGAAGAATGTCTTTTCCAATGTCATAATTTTTGTCATTTTTATGGCAAGAATTTGCACGTCTAGATGCTTTGTTGAAAAATTACCCCTGGACAGTAATTTGTTGCATTTCATGCAATAATGATCATCCCTTTGCAGTTTTCGTTTTTTAACAGTTAGCTCATTTGATTTAATACCATTGCCTTGTGACGTTGAAAAATAATCAAAGAAGCTTTTGCTGACCCCAATCCAAGTGAATAAAGTAGACTTTTCCTGACTTTCACCTGTCTTCGTCTTCTTTTTTGGTGGCATTTTTTCGCTTTTTTCCTTCAATCAAGAACTGTATGTAACTGTGATTTGTTTTTCTCTCTTTTATATGTGTTTGGCGCCTTTTTGCAGGCTTATACGCAAGCGCAGAATAAAATTATTGTGTGATGTCATAACCATTGTTTTTGCTAACCGAAATGACATCGCACCGGCATCGTGTAAACGGGACTCAAAAAATCACACACCGGCATGGTTTGACACCGGTGTCATATCGAGCCGGCGTCGTACCGGCATCGTGTAAACGGGGCATCAACTCCTGTAGCACAATAGTGATGAGTCTAGAAATTTTGAAATTTCAAGGTGTTATATATTTTCCGCCCATGATAATTCGAAAAATGTCAAATTTTGTGAAAGATTGAAAGTTGGCCAACCTGACGAGAGTTTGCACGCCTGACTGAGACTTTTCACGAAGTGCGCACGCGTGCGTCTAAGGCCTCTGCACGCGCATGATCTTGTCGGGAATGGACATCCTTCTCAGACGTTAGGCCCATCGATCGACCTGAGCCTGCCACAGTCCTTCCTTTCCTTTAGCTGGAAAGAATTTTGTCTGCAGGTTAGATGATCCAACAAACTATGCATTTTTACGTTTCTTAAGGCACCCATGAAGTAGAACTTTTTATTCAGCAGCTATTTTCTTGTCTTATTTTGAAGGACACTGCGGCGCTGCGCTTGCCGCCATTGCAAATAGACGGGAATGGGCATTCCCCTGGGGTCCGGTCCGTTGGGTTCCGGTCCTACTGGTCCTGGTTCTGGTTCTTCCAGTATGCCCCCCGATAGTTTCACATAAAAAAACCTTTAAGAGATAAATTAAAAATTTTATCAGAAACCGCTATTAAAATTCCTCTTGTAATTTCACTGACAATTTTAATTTTCAGCGATCTAAAAGTTTGAGGGGAGGGGAGGTAAAATCGAGCGAAGGAAAAGAGAATGGGGCTCTAGGGAAAATTGATAAAGCACGCCCCACTTAGAAGCAAGGAATTGAGTATTTCGGAAGCCATATTCTCTTGTACATCCTATATTAGAAGTTAAATCCCAGGGCAAGTTTAAACAAAGCAGACTACGTGAAATACTTTGAGAAATGTTGAAGAAAACTTGTATATTATGAAAAACACGACGCTTGCTTCCAGTTTTTGGCTGTTCTAATTCAACAAATCTTCCAAAACTGAGGTTTCTGTTGTCTTAGCGACAGGTACATTGGCACTGTTGATAAAAGACGAAGACATTTCATATCTTTGTAAAAATATGCACTCCATATGACACTCCAGCAATCCCAACCCCATTTTGATAAACTTTGTCATGTTTTGCCAGCCAATGTGCAGCCTCGATAAAATACTCTAACTCAAGGTTTATCATACTGTCAGGCAGATCTTTGTATGCATAAAATGCCAATGCTAATATCACAAAACCATGTGATACAAGAAGGGCAGCTAGGTATTCCAGAAGACCACCATGACTTCCAAACATATCGATCACGCCTGGTAATCAAAATAAAGCCATGGCATCAGGAAAAAGAAACAGTTTTAACATGTCTTAGGCAATCAGTCCATCATTTATTAACTCGGATTTAGTTAAGGTACCAACGTCTGATGGGATTGGTTTGTTTAAATCAAAACGTTGAGTAGATACGAAAATGAAAAATAGCAAATTACATAAGTTTCTTTGCACTTTCAACCAATGTAGGATTGTGTCTTATAATCTGTCTCTTAAAAAAAATACAAAAAAATACGCGCATTGGCCAGTTTGAAGAGTATGGCCGATCTTGACAAGATATTGGGTGCGCCAACAGTCCCGCACCTTAGGTAACAGTGCACTAAAACCGTACAAAAATCGTAAGGTGTGCCACTACACTATGGGTACCATTGCGCAAAACTAAGAACTTCAAAATCTGATGGATCACCCAGGTGCGTTTTCTTAGGCACTTTAGAAGTATCTTGGGTGCGCAATTGCCATACTCTGCATTCTGGGATTTCATCGCAGTTTTTCACAAGATCTCGGGGAGCGCACTAAAGTTTAGCTTGCGTCACAGACGGTGAATTAGGAAATTTATAACTTTCGCATTTCACCGTCTGTGACTCAGGCTAACTCAAGTTGTGCCACTGTGCTGGGGTAGTAAAGGCGTATGCTCCGTGAAGTATGAACATTTGATAAAGACTTTTCTGTGTTGCTTTGTTTATTCTCCTGTAGCTAATGATTTATGAACTGTTAAAGTGAATTTTTCAATGCGGCAAATACCCACCTGAAACTCATATGATACATGACTAGATTTGACACCCTATGAATGTTAGTCGCTGTACTATCCAGCAGGAACACTGTAATTCCAAACAAATTAACCCTGTGTACCTCAATCCGGTGAGTTAAGTGGCAGAGAATTCGCCAAAAAGTTTTTAATTTTTTAGTGAAGAGATTGATTCACCTTGAAAAAATTGGATGGGTGGAAAGAGCTTTCGTTTATGCTATCTCTAATAAAAGAGGATAAAGTTGGCTACATAAATGCATTTTTTAAAAAATATGTAAAAACCTTATTGATGTGTCAGTATGGACCAATTTTTTTTTGTTTTGAATCCTCAGCAAGGAGAGGAGTGAGTGAATGCTCTTCAGTCAAAACAAAAAGCCAGTTATACGCATCATTTCCTATCCTTGCTGGTTTTTAATAGGTTAATCGACTGGTATTATCAACGGTAATTGCAATCTGAAGAACAGTTCGGTGCAGAAAATATTTCAGTTGAAAATGCCATAGTTATAATAGCTTTTAGGACTATCTTTGAAAAAAGTGGAGGGGCTATAGCCCCTGCTAGCCCAAATGCTTCGCGGAGCCATGGTTCGATGGAAAGTAAGAACCCTCCTTCAGAGCCATGCTTGCTCATTTTGAATCATTTCCTATCGACAAGATTTTGGTTTTTCGTCATTGAAAGGAAGTGGAATGGGGCCTCAAGGAACAAAACGTAGCAAAGTTTTGATAAGATAATTTAGTACCAAGAGGGTGCACTTCAAGTTTCTACGGGGTCTACGGGAGGGGGAGGGGGTCTATCCGATAATTATTGGTAAAGAATTTTTTTTTTCGGTACCTGATTTAAAGCAAGTCCTTATGATAGTTGATTTACAAAGTTGGGAATTTGATACTTATGGGCTCAAACAAAACCAGTTACAATATACAGGCTGAAAATTATTGTGGATTAGATTCTGACTCGAAACCTCAAATCTTCTCTAGGAAAACGACAATTCATTTGAGGAATGACAAACACAACATTGGAAATAGAATTTCAAGTTAAACTTATTTAAGTCTACAATTGCAACTGCTAGCACGGAAGGTTGGCGAATTTGAACAGTACGAAAAAGGGAAAAGTGGACTTGACAGTTTTTTTCGGTGTAAATTGCTATGAAATCTAGTTTCTTACAAGCTACGTTGCAAGATTTTGTGTTTTTAATATCTTTGGGCCTCGTAAAAAATATTTAGTTGATAATTCTGGGCCTGTGAAATTTGATTTGATTCTTTTAAGTGAATTTTGGAAATAGTGGGCGGACCCCAATCTATAAAATGTTTAACGACCCCCTGGGGTTTAGTAAATGCGTAATCGATTGTATCAATAATCAGAGAAGAACGATTAAATAAATTCTGCCCTGATCTGGCTCTGAACGTGTGCCATTTCTGTTTTACCTAAATCCTGGCCTGGATGTCGTCTGCCTAAGCCAAAGCTGGTAATAAAATGACTTGCATAGATTTCCTGATGTGGATGATTAGAGCAATAAACTGAATGATAAATGTCAATTCTCTCCTAAAATCTTTCCACTCTCTTCGTTCAAATCTTGCTATGAATGTGGCTAAAGAAATTCCATCGATATTGCTGCCAGGCCCGGTCGCATTGTTGTCCTCATTCGATGAAAAGACTAAGGGATCGCCTTGTTATTTCTGCTTAAAATCAACAGATACTGTGTATCGCCTTGAAAACACCAGAATACGTCACTCGCCCCAGGCTCTTGTATAACGACCTACCCTTAAACCCCCCCCCCCCTAGAAATAGCATTTACAAGCCACAGATCGAAATACTAATGTCATTTTCGCAATTAACGATGTTCATTTGTTCAAAATAGCAAATAAAAAAATTTCGATTTTTTCATTTCACTGGCACTTTTGTCCAATTCATAGAGATACTTCGAATTTCACCGTCTGTGACGACGATTTCGTCATCAGTTGTTATGTCACTTGTTTTATTTATGTAATTTTGTGATGCTATGTTAGTCGTTATCTCTTTATACCTCATTTGTTCTTTCTTTCCTTTGTTTGTTCTTTGATCCTATTCTCAATGTCATATTGTTGTTATTGCCGAAAGCAATTTTCTTTACATCATTCGTTTATGCCCTGTTCTTTATGACATTTCTTTAACTTTTCTCCCGAGGAAGAACCTAGAAGTAAAGCTACTGTAAGAATGGCAACCACGGCAGTACAACGTGACACTGAATGTAAAGACCCAAAATCTGGTGGTTTGAAAGCGAGGATAACGCATTTATTCAAGAACGATTCGATGAGCGATTTTACATTCATCATTGATGAGCAGAGAATTCCAGTTCATAAGCTTATTCTGTCTTCAAGCAGTTCCGTGTTTTATGTCATGTTCTATGGAGCATATTCTACTCCAAGCAAGGAAATTGAGATGAATGGAATCTGTTATGATCATTTCTTGGAATTTCTAAGGTTCATTTATACAGATGAAGCTTGCTTGTCTTGGCAAAATGTTTTTGAAGTGCTTGAGCTGTCCAAGCAGTATATCATTCCATCACTCTCTGAAAAATGTCGCCAATTTATAACATGTAAACCTACCGTGGACAATGTTCTGGCTGTTTTGAATCGCTCAGAACTTCTTATGGATAAAGAATTGACAAATGTGTGTCTGAAAATCATTGCATACAAGACGCGTAATGTTGTCAATAAAGATTCTTTTCTTGATCTTTCTTTAGCAGCACTTGAAATGATACTTGCTTTGGAAAATCCTAAGATACTCGAAGTTGATCTATTCCTTGCAGTTGACAAATGGTGCAGTCACCAACTAAACAAAGAACCCCAAAAGAATTCAGGAAAAACGAAGAGAAATGTGATTGGTGAAGCCATCAAACATATCCGCTTTCCAACGATGTCTATGCAAGATTTTTCGAAGCATTGTATATACTCAGATTTGCTGACAGACCAGGAAATAAAGGACGTAATGCATATTATCTCTTTGCGTGAAAAAGATCAAAAAGAAGACGTGCTAGAGAGAGTACCGTTTCCAAAGAATCCACGGCGAGGCTATCAGCAAACTCATAGAAGACGCGACGTGGATGAGGACTGACCTCCTGTAAAAGTCGATGTCAAGCCTTATCCAATCACATTACCATTAATGTGCATCTATCACGTATTGCTGTATGTAATGACGAAATTACTATTCTCCTAACCTCTGAGGAGGCAAATCGAGTACAAGTCTTCCATATCGATTGTAACAAAAAATTTAACTTTCTCCTTATAAATTGTAGCATCCCTGTCTTCCCCACTCATTGTTTTGAAAATCAACCCCTTTCCCGTTAGTTTAAGAGGTCAGAAATTTATCTAAGTTTCAACTAAAGAAAATTCTGTATTTCTTCATGCTCTCTTCATTATATTCCTATCTTAATTACTCGTTGATACAATCTCATGCAAACTCTAATGCAAAGCTCCAGCAAACTCTATCAAAAACATGTACGCTATAACACTACGATATTACGATATTACCACGTTGCAACCAATGAAAATAAACTAATAGAACACGGCATCTTTATATTAACAAACGAAATGATTATATGAGTAAGTGATCAAAAAGAAACTATTAATCAAAACGATTGAAATTTATATGATGATAGGCAGATAAGTAATGCGCCTCAGCAGTTTCCACACATTCATTACTTTCCTATTCGTAATTACTAGGGATTTAGAGACCTTTTGAGGACAGAGAATATAGAATATAAAGATCAAAACGTGTTTAAGTCAGCCTTGAGTCATTAAAAATCTTAAGCAATGCTTGGCATGACAAGCAGAAACGCTAGCTTCGCCACTGGGCATCGCGCCTAAAAATTTTGACTAGACTGAGCTTTGAATACAATGTTTATTAAGATACTACTGTTTGCTTCTTATCTTTAATTATTATATAATTGGTGTTATATTTCATTTTGCGTCTTAATTAATAAACTACTTTTGTTGTAATTACTTCTAAGTTGGAAGCATCTTCCCCATGGCCGTCAAGAGCCAGTGTGGGCCTGCATTTCATTGCACTGGGCCCCAGTGAGCAATCAATTTTTATTTGAACAAAACTTTTGCGGGCCCCGAACCTCTGACCCCGCATACCCCCCCTCCCCCCCTCTCTCGACGGTCCTGATCTTCCCCAAGAGTAATAAATTACGAAGCTGCATTTTACTCTGCAGAATCAGCATTTTGTTCTGCTCACTCGGCAAACTTAATACTTTTTAGAATTGTTTGTAGCACTGGCCCTGGCTTTATTACAGGCACTACTTCAGAGCGCAAACTGAGACCTGAAACTAATATTCGTAGTTTAGACATAACCTAACCAAAGATGTAAAAAAAGAAGCAAAGATCTATCTATATATAGCGGAGGTATAATCCGTGAATAGAACAACTGGATATAAATGGTTGACTTTTGCCTGACTTTAAAGGGTAGAAACCCTAAGAAATGTGGCTACATTTCAACAAAAATACATTACAATATTTAAATAAAGCCAGGATCTATGTCTTGGTCAGGAAGGCTGATATCAAAGTGAAAAATCAATTTTTCTATTTTTACCGTCCTAAATGGTGTTGTTCGACTGTACTTTTTTACAGTGGGCCAAAATGAAAGTAACCTTATGTTTTATTTATTGGCAACAATTTCTCAACATCAGTCTCTTGTGACAGAAGACTTCTCTCGACGGTTTGGGGTATGCTTTTTAACACAACCAACATTTGAATTGCCATTTGCGCATAATTAAGGATTTGGCATTCATTGAAAACCACATGAAATTAAACTTCTGAATCCAAAAGAAAGACCTGTTACAACATTTGCTCATATTTCAAACAACTGAACACATATGTTTTAGACATTGCGACACCAGTTCTTCGTTGATGACGCAACCTCAAAATTGCGATAATAGGGAAGTGTTTGTGCAGGGGTGGCGCCAGGATTTGCCCGACGGGGGGGGGGGGGGGGTCTGGGTTCCCTGACAGGGGGGGCTAAATAACAAAATAGAGGGTATCTTTCTGTGGGCTAACACTCCCCGATGAGTAGGCTACAGTCTTTTAAAAAGTATTCCTGAAGGCTCGCTTAAAAATGTCGACAGAGACATTTGAATTAGTCTGCTTTACATATTGATTGCAAAGATACGAATAAATATTGTTGAAAAAGCAATGAGGAACACAACAAAATTAAAAAATTCACATTAAGTGACGAGATACCCAGGCAAAAGGCAGTTCACAATGGAATATAGTTTGAGCGTTTCCCCACAGAGACCCATGACCTTGAATATTTTAGAAAACTTTCATACTGCTGCGCTCATACTACCAAGTTTTATTTACCTCATGAGCAAAAACATACATTTCTTTTGTGTATTTGTGGAAACAAGGCTAAAAACGGCAGATTTACGGAATCTGGATATCTTTTTTTGTTTATAATCACATTGTCATACATGCACAGGATATTTTGTATTCCCCCTAGGTTCTACATTCTGAAAGCAGCTTTCGACAAATTAGATAATCCATCCTCTAAAAATAGCAGGGGCATGTGAACCCCAGCCAGCCCCGTTCTTGGATAGCAGCAGCCATCCATTGAGCTTGTTTTTGCGCTTGCATTATGGTCTCCTCTTATATTTGCGAAAGTGGTCATTGGGGATTTCTGCAAATTTTACATTAATTTCTTCGCTTCCAAATAAGCTTGAATTTTTTGGGAAATACTTGGGTTGCTTTAAGAGTTTTTTGCCACTTTCCACGGTCTTTATCTAGCTGCATATTAAGTTGTTGATAAAATCTCCTTACATTTTCACATAGTTTAGGATAGAAATTGTTAATAGCAGCAGCAGAAGTCTGCATCCTGTATAAATATTCGTCTTATCATCATTATCAGATACCATATCGTAGCAGGATCCCAATTTCACTTCAAGCAGGGAAGCTATATGTAGCGTATCTGGGTTCGACAGAGTTAACTCTGAGAGACGACAACCGTAATGTCAGTAAGCGTATTTATATTTCAAAGTAGGAAGCAAATACTAAAACTATTGCGCAGCAAAGCAACTTATAAATACGAAACGGTCACGAGATACAACAATGGATTGCCTATGTAAATCATGCGTGCAACCCAACATAAAGACATTAACTAGAACATTAAACGGAACTGCGACAAAACACGAACACACATTTAAGCATGAAATACCTATTACGTCATTACTATTATTATACAATTGCTACATATACATAACGTCCGATTTTATGCTTCACCCTCATCCAGTTGCCTGTTGCCACTACTTTCCAGGCCATCACAAATGTATCACTATATACTGATCTTCCTAGCTTTGCAAGTTATTCAATGATAAAGGGGGCGCTTCGAAAGAAACCTTCAGACCAACATATCACGCAAGGTTCGTGAGTTAAAAAGGGCTCTAAAACAGGAATATAAAGAAACTAGATTTATAAATCTCTCTCTACAAGTATATTCGGTACTCTCTCCTCTCTGCCTTCAAATTTTCTTGATTTGTTTCAAGATTTGAACATAATCAGCAACCATCAAAACCACATCTTTAGGAAAATTACAAATATCGCGATCGAGGCACATAATACATTTTTATGCTGCCTAAACAAAGAACGGAGAATGCGTGAACTGCTGAACTTCTAAACGAATTTTGTTATCGGTAGAAATTGTAACGGTAAATAGTCAGTTGTAAACCTCCTTACTTTAACGAGAGTTACACTTGTTTTGTAATAAATATTGATGATATGGAGACTCAAAATAAGTTATTAACATATATACCATGCGGGGACTGACTCAAAGTTAGGGACTTCAATAGGATTTAGTTCCACCGTTTAGGCTAATGCAAGGTGTTTAGTGGCGTGAACTAACCTGTTTTCAATCTGTTAATTAAAAAACCGCCAATTATCCCGCTTTGTAAATGGCTACTTTTCATCAGCTGTGACATTGCAATGTGGTATGCCGCAAGGATCCAATTTTGGTCCGCTTCTTTTCATTTAACATTTGAATGATTTTTAGAACTGTACTGAAAAACTTCGTCTTTGTATATATTCTGATGAATGGAGCATCTCATTTTATTCTACCGACGTAAGAACACGATTTGGTATCACCTAGTGGAATTGTTTGAATTCCGTACAAACGAAGATTGGGCAAGGCAAAATCAGGCCCGAGGCCACGGGGGGGGGGGGGTCGATTTGATATTATCTCTTCTGTCTATGTTTGCCTGTTATTGGCTTCGAAGTAATGGAAATGTATAGTATCGTAGCTTTTTGTCTTGTATAACCATTGTTTTGAAAGGAAAATCACAACGAACCCTCCACAAAGCTTTATGCATTAGCAAAAGAATACCACCCTTCCGTTTCGAAAATTTAGTGTCCTTCAAAGGTACATCATGGGGTTGGGCTTAAGCCCCCCTAAAAATGTCTGCTGGTCTCGTGGCTGGGCACAATATCCTCAGTTTAAAAGGCAAAATGAAGTTAAGCTCAATGCCATGTGAAAGGTAGAAGTAAGCACCAAAAGAAATTAGATGCATTTCACGAGGCAAGTGTTGAAAGCCCCCATCAGAAAAAAATATTAGTAAGGGATACCGTAAGATAGATAGATAGAGCAAAAGTACTGATTGTTAATGCAGTATACAAGAACGACATGAGATCAGTCTTACCACAATTAAAACGATTATTTTAGCAGATGCAATTGTTGTTTTCCAATCAGTAGCAGCGCCAAGGTGGGTTTGGGGGGATGCGTCCCCCCCCCCAGTTGTCTCCAAGATTGATTTTCCAATTCGTCGAAATCCGAACAGAAAATGGCCGGGGGAGGGGGGGGGTGAACGAAGTTGTGTAAGTTCCTTTTCGTTTATAATTCCTTATATTGGATTAAAATGCTGTGACAGTAGCAAGCGTCACTCTTTACAGTAAGTGAGGACCAATCTGTTAGAGAAAGGGCGCTTTCTGATGGGCGTGGTTAAAAAAAATGAGCGTGGTACAAAAAAATCCCCCCTCGCTCTACAAGTCCCCCCCCCACTTTGTGATGGCTGGCGCCGCCACTGTTTCCAATGAATACTGTGTAAAAAGTGGAAGGCCATGGTGCCCCCTTCGTCGGAGACCCTAAAAATAATTTAAGGTTATCGCAGATGTGATGTGAGTACCCCATAAAAAAGTTTTTGTGACCCTTCTGTGCCTGGAATAGTGTCCCAACCGTAGAAAACAATCCCATGAGCTTCATTCAAAAGAAAAGTGAAATGAAACCTACTATCGATCAGCGATTAATTCAATTGCTAAAGACAAATTTTCCTGTAAGAATTATAACAATAGATTAAGTTTATATAATTATTATTAAGTTAAGGTTCACCTTCTATTATTGTGAATATCATGGTATTCTGCGTAAAAGCATATTTTAAGAGCAAAGAAGACATATTTGAACAATGTGTCCACGGGAAAAGCTCCCCTGCTACTTTCCCTGCGATGGTCACCAAAGACCCCATCAGTTTTAGACCTTTAAATATTTCAGCCATCTCGTTATGCAGGGAAATGTTTCCGGTGGCCCTTAAAAATCCTGGGGTAGATAAAATTGCCACGCCGACCCCAATTTTACATTTACAATTTTACATTATAAAAAGGGCAATTTGTCGATCTTCCACACTTTGCTTCGCCCCTTCAGGTGGCATATCAAGTCGACCAGGAAGGTGTTATTTACCATTTGTGTAATCTCATTCTCATGCGAAACAAAACGTATCTCTTTGTGCATTCCCCTGTGTGAGTCATATCCGCAGAGGAGAATTAAAACTCGTTTTATCTAAATAATTATTGTATTTGTAAGAGTGAGGTTGAAGCAAAAAGGCAGCAATGGAGGACAAACAACACAACGTTAAAGCTCCAAGGCTTGTTAAGATGGCTAAAGGCGACAAAGGGTATGGATTTAACTTGCATGGCGAACGTGGTGTCGTAGGCCAGTTCATAAGCGCCGTTGACAACGGAGGACCTGCACAGTTAGGTGGCTTATGCGTCGGTGATCGGGTTGTTGAAGTAAATGGTGTTAATGTTGAGGCTGCTACCCACGCCCAAGTTGTGGCAAAAATCAAAGAAGCCACGAGCGAAACTGTACTGCTTGTTGTCGACAAAGTTACAGATGACTATCTCAAACAGCATAACATTCCAATTACGGCAGACTTGGCGAAGAACGGGGAAATAAAAGTTGAAGTATCCACTGAAAAACAAACATCGAACGACGAGGAAATTAAAGTTGATAATGCACAGGTAAAAGAATCTAAAAATGTCGAAGAGGACGAGGAGGTAGGAATGTCTGTCGAGGATTACTTGAAAATGTACGGTGAAGATGAAGTGAAGCCTGCTGAGACGCAGGAGGAAGTAACTGTGAAGGACGCTAGCTCAGAACAGGAAGCAGTCTCGGAGGCAATACGCACCAGCGAAGAAACTCCACCAGCCACAGAAGAAAAAGGAAATAAAACAGAAGACCAACCTGAGGTTGAAAAAGTTGTAGCAACTTCAGAGCCAGAGGAGAAGCAAGTTGAACAGAAGATCAAAATGACACCTCCAGAAGAACCCCCACCAACACCTCCATCAGAAAGAGTTGAGCCCCCTAAAGAGCCAGAGCCTGCTAAAGAGCCAGAGCCTGCTAAAGTGGAAGAAAAAACAGCAGCAGAAGAGCCAGTAAAACAGGTCTATGCCACACAGAAGGAACAAGAACCAGTCAATGTAGAAGTACCAGCAGAACCAGGAAAGCAGGAGGCACCAATGCTGAAAAAGAGTGCTGCGCTGCCAAAGCCAAAAAGAAAAGAAATTAAAGAGAAAAAAGGTGCAGACTGGGCATCTAGAGCAGCTATATTTAATAATCTCTAAGGTATGCATTTTTAGAAGAGCCAAATGAATATTGGGTTATATGATGGAAGCTTAAGCGTGTTTGTATTTAAGGTTTTTAAAATTGCTTTGTTTCCATGTACTTAGATTTAAAGTGTTGCAGCTGCTGCAGTTTTATCCATTTCAATACAAAAAATAAAAGTTCAAAAATTTAGAGAAACAATGCCTGTTTACCTTGTTGCAGTGCACCAAGTTAAGAAATTCATGTGTGGAAGGTAATAATTTTGGCCTAAAGTTGCAAGTGATGTTGCCAGTGCTACAATTTTTCATGAAATCCTTGGGCATATCCACATAAATTTTCACAATTTGTATTACCTCAACAAGCTTCTTTTCTCGCTTATCTTTGCAAGCAAGTTAAGCCAAAATTATTATTAAGCAATTCAAAGAAAAGTTAAGCAATGAACTGCAAAATGGTGCAAAATGCTACACAATTCAATCCTAATTGTAGGTCAGACACAAATGAAATGTGATTTGTCAATTCAATAATAATGCTTTTTTTAACTTGTAAAATGTAGGACTGCCTCAGTCTTAATGGCTGTGAAAAGTAACAATATCAGTTTGAAATTGCAATTTTGTAGCCTTCATCCCAAACCATGATAGTATGAAAAAGCATGGTCTGTGCAAACTTTATAACATTATCATTTTGGGAACTGCTCTAGTAGCATCATCCAGGGGTATAACTCAAGGCCTGAATTGTTCTTTCCTTACACAACACATAACACAGCTTGAAGGTTGAAGATCAAAAAAAAGGTTGTGACATATGAATCAAATATTTGAAACACAAAAAATATGGCAAATGAAGCTAAATGCAACCCATCAGTCCTTTAATTGCAAGATATATAATTTGAAAAAATCAAGGTTGTCCATATAATCTTCTTTGTCATATAGGTTAAAAAAGGTGCTATCAATGAAATAAAGACCAAAGATGGAAGACAGATGCCAGCTTATTGTACTGCTTTTTTGATTAGCTATAGATAAGATAAAAATTGCAGATAGGAAAAGCAAACCATTAGTTCAATGCCCAAGCAAAGGGGCTGCTGAAAGAATATACAATTGAGTATACATTTGACTCAAGCCTCTAAAGTTTTATTTGATGCATTTTTTTTTGTTTTTTTTGCATATTTTTCAGACCAAAAAAATACCTCTTCAGGAAAACATAGGATGTTAAGAACAGATGTTGTTTTTGCACATACCTCTACCAATATTTTGATAATGGTTCCCATAAAATAATTAACTAGCTGTCATGCATAAACTTAAAGGCAATTTATTGGCTATCAAAGTGCAAAATGGACTATTTTTCAGTACTACTTTCTTAAGAAGGCCTTCATTGATGTAAATTGCAACATTAAACAAAGCATCTAGAACATTAAGGCTGTTTCTAAACAGTTTCCATGCGACTTTATTTTATGCACCATAAGATAATTCCCATTAGCCACTTCAATTCTTAGTTGGGAAACTTAAAAACTTGGTCGTATACAATCACGTCAATTTTTAAATGTTATAATTTACAAATGTCATTATCCTGTATGCATGTTACTACACCATATTATATATACATTATCTGATTGCATGTTTTTGATGGAAAGTTAAAGCAAGTAAATTTTGGTTCTGAAGGTACATGGTCTCCTATCATGCATTCTCAGCTCTACAGAATTCAGTAGCTCAAATGCCAGCTCCCTAGGCACGACTTTGCAAAAGTCTAATAGCTTTAGCTGTATTACAGTAATAAGTCACATTTTAAGGAAGCATTGTGTCCTGTTTTACAAGACAAGTATATGCGAATCAGAAGGCATTTCAATACAGATCTTGATTTGCAGTTAAGGGTAGCTGCAAACAATATTATGCTACTTGAAAAATTGAAACAAATGCAGTCAGAAATGTGACTAACTTGATCTTGTACATATTTGTAGGTTTTTCATATTATAGCTACTATATCTTTGCTGTAAGGATCCATTTATTGCAGGCTATATTATTCAACATGTTTTATTATAGTTTTATTACATTTCATGTATCATCAACATCATCTTCATCATCTTCATCATAATCATTATCATCATTATCATCATCATCATCATAATCATTATCATCATCATCGTCATCATCATCATCATCATAATCATCATCATCATCATCATCATCATCATCATCATCATCATCATCATCATCATCATCATCATCATCATCAGCAAGAGCAATACTGTATCACGTGTTTGCAGACAAGCTAATATGCCATCATCATCACAATCATCTTAATCACGATAAATCAATAATCATCAATCATTGATCCTCCGCCGATGCGTCAGCCAACATTGGCTTGCTACTCCCTTATATAGTTCAAATTAATTCTCAAAGGCAATTCCCACAAATTAATTATTTCCATTTGTTCCGGTGTGGAAAGCATGTGCTCAAAACCCCATCATTTACGTCTGTCTTTGATATGACATTGATGTATAGATGTGTTGTTACTGCTTGCTATGCTACCTCGCGGTTATAAATAAATTTTGTTAAACAGCCCCGGTAAGGTTGTCTTTTATAATCAGATTTCCTTGTAATTTAATTATCAAACAGATTTTTGCTGAATTTAATTGACATTTTCATTGGAATATCTTAATTTTAAAGTTGTACCGTTATTGAAATTTATTGATGCACTGTATTTTCTTTTCGAGAATTGTCTTTTTTTGCTTCAAACAACTAAAGAATCATTTGGAAAAACAGATACATTGTTGACTTCGACTTAAAGCTATTTTCGAAGGCCCCTTCGAATAATTTAAGATCAGTTCCAGTTCCCATTAGGTTCGACAAACTCCAATATTGGTGGCCCTGGTGGGAATTTGATGATAAACATGATGATTTGACATGTTATGTACGACTGTTTGGGTTTGGAAAAAAGGGGGATGTATGTTTCTCGCTTGCGGTTGGTACAGACATCTAGATTGGAAGTATTCTTATAATAAACAGCTTGTAAGAAACGGTAGGCTCTGAAAAAAGTTGTTTCTCAAAGCTGGTTCAGCAACACGAGATGTTAGTTTCATGTTGAATACTTAGTTGATTATTGTTCGAATTGACACATTGAATCATTTTATCTCTGAATGTGAGTTCTGCAAATACTTATATGAAATGATACTTTTTACTGCAAATTGGAAGCAAGTTAAAAGAATTCATTATCCAGAAAATTTAAGTAACATGTAAGAAACGTTTGGTAGCGAATGGCCCAAAAATTTAATTAAGAAACTGCCTACCAACCTTAGTTTCTTATAAAAAATACATGTAGTCTCAAATCTAACAGTAAGTTCTAACAGAAAGCGTCGCTTAAGGGAGCCTATCTCTTGTTCTTTTGGCTGGTGAGAGAAAGCCCGAAATATCTGCATAGACGGTGAGTTAAGAACGGTTTTGAAATATTCAGCGAGGATTACAATGCTTAGTCATGGCGCAACGTAGCTTTAGAGGCCTTCGCTCAGGTGCTATGGACCCTGTGACCACTCGAGAGTATAGTTTCAGGCATAAAACAGAAAGGAAAGTTTGAAGATTGAACAAAGCTCCATTTGGTGAGATTATTGCGGGTAGCGACAATGTCTAGGTACCGGATTGTTAAACTGTAGATATGTTTGGCATTTTACATTAGACTTTTAACCACGTGGGATTTAATGTTGAGAGAGAATTATAAAAAAAAGCCTTGTGATATTAAGGTATTTTTATAGACGTTCTGTAAGTTCGAAACGCGCTGCTTCGAGGCCTTCTTTGGGATTCCAATAAACATCATACGGAATATCCTAGTGTTTTTTAAAGAGTTTGTTCTCACAAGGTGAGATTATGTGAGCGTTACGAATACTGCCACTGCATGAATCTACCAGATATAGGCTGAAAGTTCCGACCAAAAATGTTTGACATTATCATTCTACTTAGAATGGCACCAACGTGGAGAACGAGCCACTTACAAACCTTTATAGGGGTGATATGGGAACAAGATTATCAAGGTTTTGTACAATCCAAATTGTTTGGTATTCCATGATGGAAAAATTTCATTTTATATTTGTATAATTACCACACAAACCTGTTCAGGTAGATTGTATGCCTAGTTGCAGCGAATAAAAGATAATTATTAATAAAAAAAAAGTTTAAGCAATTATTCTTATTTTTCAAGTAAATTTAAGCAAGTTATATAATTTTAGCGGCAAAATATAAAGTTGAGCATATGATTATGAAGGGAAATTTAGTGAGCAAGTAGTTGAGATGCGTTTTGTCAAAATTTGGTTCGTAACATATTTCCACAAAAAAATGCGAGGAAGGACGAAAAATGCCGAGTAAACCCAAAAGAAGATTCACGAATGCAACAAAGCACTAGATCAGGCAAGTTTAGAGATCAGCGGTTCGCATTTAGCATGTTTGCTTTCTGCATTGATAATTAGGGTTTTTTCAAATCCTTAAGTTAACTCATGTAATAATAATAAACTTTTGCTACTACTTCTTGATCGAACGAAGAAAAATAAAAACAAAAACTACCAGTTTGTCAAAACTGCAATGATTCATCATAATTTACTCATTCTCTTCACTACGAAGTTTAGCATTGACATTAGTAACTTTGATTGCTAGCTGTTGGGCACGCTCAACAATGTCTTTTCTCTTTCGGCTGGAGACATTGTGTGCTATTTCGGCAGCGTAACTTCCTTTTTGCATCATTAGAAGTTCCAATTCCTGTAATGGAAAAGAGTGTGTTATTCGACCGAAAACGATATGGGGCACAAAAATTACGTTGGAAAGAAAAAGAGGCGGACGAAGAAGAAAGGACTTGAGAAAACACGACGGAAAAAAAAGGGTGGGTTAAACAGGGTGGAAATGAAAGGGGTATGATTATGAAGAAAATTAAGAAGGAAATGACGGATAAGAAAAGGAGAAAGAAGATGAAAAGGCCCAAAACAAAGACTGAGAAGAGGAAGAATATGAGGAAGGAGTCGAAGGAAAGAATAGGAAGAAGGGAAAATGTAGATGATGATGAAGATGAAGAATAAAAAACGATCTAACTGAAAACAGAAGAAGATGCTGAGGAAAATGAAGAAGTAGATGATGCAGAAAATGAGCAGGGAGGGGAGGAGATGAGGAAAAAATTTCGGGACTAGGTAGTCTCAGGGTTATTGAAAGGGTTAGGGGTTTGGCATTTAGTTAATAATATAGGCCTTGTTACTGTCTTCATTGTTAATGACTATGCATGAGCACATTGACTGACAGACATTCAGGTTTTCATGTGCCCTTTTCCAAGCTGGAATAAACCTCGTTTTCAAACGCTTTACATAAGAGAGTATGTTATTATAATTAGATAATAATTAGTATTTGACAGACTTTTAATTGAATAAACTATGTATTTTTACAGACAAAAGCAAATTATATGCTGACTGCCACTAGTAAGGTGCATGGTTGTATGATTATTTTTAAATGAAAAGAGATGAAAGTTTCAAAAAAATTATTATCATTATTATCATTATCTGTTCCATTCTGAAAATCACTTTCATTAGGCAAGTACAGTACCATAAAAGTGACAGTACCTTAGGAACAAAGTAATATATCTCTGTTGCTTGATGCTGATTATTATTAGGACAAACAACAGCATTAACTAGAGAAAGCAACCCTTTGGGTTCATTGCAGTGGGATACAAAAACAAAACCATCAACCACGCACAGGATACAAGATATGTAACACATCTTAACCCATAATAGTGATATTCCTTAACCTACAATGCCTTGCAAAATGGTTAATCTCAACCCACTATATCTTGCCTTAGCCTACATTGCCTTGCAAAATGGTTAATCTCAACCCACTATATCTTGCCTTAGCCTACAGTGCCTCGGAGCAAGAGACACAATTTGATGTTGTTTCTAAGTTAGAATTTGACTTTAATAAAAATTATATATTTATATGGTGATGCAATAAACATCAGCTTAAAAGAAGGGTTCATTGAAGAAAGAGATTTTATTTCTATTCATATTACTCTGTTTTTACACTTTATAACAGCTCTTTCATTGCATGTGTTATCTGCGGGAAACATAATTCTTCCTGGGAGATGACTTGCACAACAACGACCCCATTCCTTGGTACAATTCTTCCATTCAAAAAAAATTTGATAAAATTTTTTGGGTGATAATTAAGTGCAACTTATCTTTGATCAATTTTAATCAACAATCCATCATTATGTCTTAGAATAACACAATAGCACAATAAGACAAAGTCCTGAGTAAAAACCTTCCCACTCTTATATGTGCCATGGTGCTATTAAGCTACAAAACTGCAAGGTTCATGATGACCGAACAGATTGGGAATATAACCTAGCATATCAAACGTATTTTCTCTCAAAAAATTTCTCACAATACCAAATGTAATATAATGACCTAAGGAAAGAAAAGCTGCGTAACAGTTGCAGATGAATAACCACCCACATACAACATTCCCCTTCCCATGGTTTTCACTTCAAAACCAGATGATTATCTTTATCCATTTAAAAAGCATCCGAACCCGTACCTTAACATTGTGGATGACAAACTTCTTAAAACCATCAGGCATCATGTGTCTTGTCTTTTTGTTGCTGCCATATCCAATGCTTGGCATTAAGTATTGACCTTTAAATTTTCTTCTAACTCTGTTGTCAATACCCTTTGGTTTCCTCCAGTTTGGCTGCAACAAAAACGTTTCACGGCGTTAAGCATTTGCTACATAAAAGTTGCATGCAATAAAACTCAATGGAAGAATTAAAATATTTGTTATATTTGTGAGCAAACACAGTTGCAATGTGAAACAGTGCTTACCGTAAATGATTGATTTAGCCCCCTGGGGCTTACTTGCCAAAATCACTTTAAAGAATGGGGGCTTATTCGGGAGGGGGGCTTATTCGGGAGGGGGGCTTATTTGGGAGTTGGGGCTTAATCAATCATTTACTGTATCTATATTAATTATATACCATATAAATATATATATGAAATCTTCTGAAGATGTGTTATTGCATTATCAGGGCAAAATATTAGTATTAGTATTCACCATTAAATTTCAATATTTAATTCTATTAAGGTTATTATTTCTGGTCTTTTTGGTATGCCTAATAACTTGTCTTCTGTTTACTTGCTAAAGCTTTAATGCAGAGGTTTGTCCCAAAATCTTGGCTCATTTGCAAGTATCTCCTTCTGAAAACTGTTTTCATCACGTTGGTCTGCTCCTGCTGACTAGGCAAAGGTGGAGCCAGAAAGACTAAGTCCTGGCTGCCTCTACAAGCACAATACTTTCATCTTTGCCAAGTTTTTAGGGCCACTTACAAGTATATAATCCAGGTTTTGACATTGTGATATTTTATTGGAAATGAAATAGGACCCTTCCATAGTAGAAAACATGTAACTTATGCCAGAGTTAAACGATATGCCATTCCTTGCAAACTCTGTCACTGGAGCTTGGCTTTGACCCTGGAGGACCCTTGAGATTCATTAACCAATTGGCCTTTTATATGCAGGTAGACATTCTCAATGATGTTGAGAAGTTTGTAGATAGGTTTTGGTGAAAAACGAGTGGGAGCATTGTCTTGTAAAAAAGAATGATATATACCATGTTTATATGCAATACGCCATTTAACTTTGTTTGTGATATCAAATTCTTAAAACCTGTGATGGTTATCAATTCCATTCCTTTACCCCTAATGTCAATGTTTATAGTGAACCACTTTACCTCAAACGCTGAAAATATTTGATTCAACCATCTTGAATATTCTTGCAATGGTAGAGAAATGATATTAACCAAGATTCAAAATTTGTCTTGCTTAAAAAAGATTGTTTCTTCTCAAGTTTATGATAAATGCCTACTATTCCTTAGGTAATTCTCTTGTTTTTGCAATTACAACTGTTCTGCAAAACCATGAGGAGACAATGTACTTTTGTTCAGCAGAAAGGGCTTCTAACTATGTTGAGTGCAGCACAAACACGGCTCAAAAATGACTTTTGTTGTCATATAATGTCCTTGATATTTTTTCCCTAATAGCAATATAAGTAGTGGTATTTTCCTTGCCTCTCACATGCAGAATAACCATAAGTACATCTCAATACTTTCCTGACCTTGCATCAAAAAAACTAGGTTTGCATGTACAAGGTTCATCATCATATTGGCATTGCATATCCAGTCCAGAATCAAGGTAAAATGCAAATCAAACAAAGCTTTTGGGGTGTAACATTCATAATATGCTTTTGGCTGAATTCCATGTTTAGTCCATGTCAAGACCCATGTAAACTTTGTTGTATGCCTGCGTGCAATAACTAGTCTGTGCAGTCTCTTGTGTGCATCTTGACAATATGCAAAAATGATAAAAAAACTATGGTTGCAAAAGTTAGCAAATGAAGATTGAGCCACACATCTGTATCTTTCTTTTCATAAACAGTGAAATTGTGTTCAAGTTGGTCTGTTCTGCTGCTATGGGAATGCATGGTGAGGGCATGTAAGTGAGGAAAATCATGGAAAACTTGTTTATGGTGCACATGGTAATGATTCCAGTAGGGTCCAAACCAGATATCACATCAATACTTGCAAAATTACGCCAATATCACATCAAATATGGTTGAAAAACTAAAGTATCCATAAAAATGGACATGTACAAATATGTTGCCGTATAAGAGGCACAAAACGTCAAATAATCTTCAATTATTACCTTTAACTTGTCATATCTGTCCGATTGATGACGAATAAATTTTTTTGTTCTCTTTTTAACAATGGTTCTTTTTACGGTTGGCACAACCATTTTGCTACAATCAACAAGTAAAATAATTAAAAGTCTATGACTGAGATGTGCTAAAACTATCACAGGTTCTCTTTACCGTTGGCACAATCATTTTGCTACAAGCAACAAGTGAAATAATTAAAAGTCTATGACTAAGATGTGCTAAAACTATCATCCAAATGACAAAATAAGGTTCCTGGGTCGCCACTTTAATATGACATGGACCGACAGGCCTTACTACTTTATTGTAAAATCTTGAATACATAAGACAGAAAAAACCTTAATTAATTAAAAACTTTTAGCAAAAACGCATATAGTATGAGGATTAGGGTGTATTCTAAAGATTCAACAGTCTGGCTACCTTGTTGCTGATACTTCGTTGAATTTTGCAGCGAGAAAAGGCCGTTCGGTGGATGGGTTTTGTAAAAGAGGCTGCCTCGTTTGAAGTTGCAGCATGTGAACGCCATACAAAAGAAACTTTCTGAAGGAATTGGACCCAGAATTGAGGTATTCCACGTTTTGTTTTGTAAATAGATGCTCTTGAGTTAATGTATACGATATTTTGCTAATGTGCAGGATAAAACTAGGTGATACCAAAGATGCAGACTCATATCAGTTGCAACTTTCTCTTTCGGCCCCCCTTGCCTTTGATTCGAGCCTTACTAGGTATGCTAGTGACTAGTCCAGTGCTTCTCAGATCGGGTTCACATACCTCGTAAAATGCACTGTTTATTGCAACATTTGTTGTAAAGCATCTGGATTCAATTCGCAAAAGGAATATAAACAAATACCAGTCTGCAGAGTGTCGCAAATGCATGCACGCACAAGACAATTTGCAGCTGGTCGAAGTGCACCCCAAAAAATTAGGCCTTGCACCAGTATTGAAAGTATGGCAGTTGCACACCCGAGTTAATTTAAGTAAATTTCCACTTCACACTTGATAAAATGGGCGTGTTTGAAACAACAGGGCGTGGCATGGGTGTGATAAGGGCGTGGTCAAACGCATTCTACAAAAAAACAAAAAAATTCAATTTAACTAGGGTCGTCATCGAGTTCTTTCGTTTCTGAAAGATGAAGCCCTTTCTAGTAGCTACTCCCGTTTTTCAAGCAATAACTCAACTTTTTGAAGAATATTTAGAATGGCGTTTTCCTCAGAATCATCAGGTGAGAGAATTAAGCGTTGGCTAAAACATTATTTGTACGAAGCTAAATCATAACAATTGCTAAGCCATTTCAATATGTTTCTTAATGATACGGTTTCAAGTAAGGGAGTGTCTCAGTAACTTTTGGCTGTTGGGTTCTTATACCAGTTTTTATATATAAAAAGCAACTCCCGTTGCTACCCTTTTGAGGAGACAACTGTGTGTGCTCCTCCGCAACTCTTTCTGCCAGACAGAACACCAACCGCACCATTATTTGATGAATATTTGCAAAGATGAGGAAGAGATAAAAACAGGGCTGTTATGCAACCAAAATGATCACACTGACATACAGGTAATAGCTTGAAAGCGAGGGAGGAAAAGTGCAAAAGTTTCCCTAAAGCCCTTGCCCCGATTCTGGTTTGCCAAATGTGTACAAACCATATCGACCACATTGCACATGGGAGGTGCACACTTCGTTGTATTGCACACTTGCACACTTGGAAATTTTGGTTGCACACCCGAGATCTCGGTGAAAAGTGCCATACTTTCCATACTGGGCCTTGCACGTGCGCATTGTATAATTAAAGCCTATATATAGGTTCTTATTCCACTACATGCGACTTATGCAGAATATGAAATACAATGAAATAGAAATGAAATACTATGATACTATGATATACTATGATGATACAAATAAAATGACAAGTAAATACAAAAAATATAAAAACAAAATAGAAATTAAAAAGTACAAAGGGAAATTAAAAAGCAAATGGCATGTAGGAGCTCTTGCAACAGATAAACTAATCAAAGGGAGAACCCTCTCCCCCATCCTAGGATATTAGGGTGTTAAGAAATTAGTGAGTTGGTTGTTTAACTTGTGAATTTATTTTATGTAGTCTTAGAAAGATAAGTGTGCATATAAAAAAGCATTGGTAAATCAAGGAACATTGGAAAAAAGCTTTGTATCCTTTTATGAAAAAGCAAATGAAATGTGACATAAAATATAGGAGCTGCATACCTTCTTGTTGAGGGCAAGGTTTGAGTTGTATTATCATTTCTTTCAATTATCTAAACACAGAACAGGCCAAAACCTACAAAACAGGCCCTGTTGTACAATGATTGAGCAATAAGATATTAAAAAGAAGATTCCTCCAATGCTCTAAAATGATATCTAATTTCTCCATTTTTTGAAGCAGTCGCACATATATTGAAAATGTCAACAGTGGAAGCAATAAAATATGAGAATGGAAAGCTTCATATTCTGAACCAGTTGCTTCTACCAAAGGAAACAGTATTTGAGGAAATAAGAAATGCAGAAGATGGATGGCATGCAATAAAGGAAATGAAGGTGCTTTGTTTTGATATGATTTATGATTAGACTCTAAAGCAATGACAGACAATGTCCAACATAAATATGTGAAAGTGATCTTTCTGTCTTTCTATTATACTTATCATTATTGAAATTCTTAGAGGAGCTACCAAAATTGGCAAACATTTGAAATTAAAAATGGAAGTTTCTTGATTTGAAAACCATGCAAGCTGTCTTGACTACTATCATATCCCCTGTGATCTGCCAATTTAGAATTTTTATGAAGGCACTAACAGAAGAATAACAATTATTGTTGGTCTAAATTCTAGCTGCTGGGTTTTGAACCTTTTTGCTGCAAATGCAACTTAGTCCCCCCCAGACCAAACTGTCAACTTTTCCAATTTAAATCCGATGTCTTCAGTGACCGCCATCGCAACAAAATTTAGCAAGACTTCCACAAGCTTTAATTCACGAAATTGAGTTAACGTTATATTTTCACGATCTATTCAGACAAAGAATGCGTGTTCTAGGCCCACCACTTGTTTAAATGTTACAGTGAAGATCCAGACAAAATAAACGATCGGTTTTGTATAAACATAACACAACTTCAAGATAAAGCTAATATTCAAAGACTAGGTAACATAAACGTGTTCATAGCATGAAGCATACGAAAGCATATCGGAAGACAAGTTCTAAGCGTCAATCACTTAACAAACAGGGGTCAACATAATAATAGATAGTTCATATTATTCTAACACAAACAGCAGTAATTTATGGAGTTGCAGTTTAGGGATCCCACAATACATTTTATAGAGAGTATCCTGTTGCAGGAACTTCTTGGCATATTTAACAAATCCAATTGCATAGGAGGCCCTAGATTGTATAAAATGGGTATGACCTTACCAAGTAAGATGTTTGTCAATTTGCGCTCCTAGATATTTGAAATCTTCTAAATATTTGAAAACTTTAGTAAATGCAATGACTGTTTATTGCCATGAAGTGATTTCCTTAAAGAATTAAGGTCTTTGTTAAGTGTCACATTCAGATTGTTGATACTCCATCAGTAATGGAATGCTGGTACCATCATAATGCATGGTCATCTGGCAGGTCTCCAGCCAGAACTGAAGATTATTGAAACAGCCTATAGAAAGAAGAGGTCCAATACAGGATCCTTGAGGAACACCATAGTAGATTGCTGTTCCTGAAAAAACACCAATGACTTTGCAAAAGAGGGTGAGCCTTAAACTCTTCCTTTACCTTTTGCTGCTGTTGAAACTAAATTTAATATATTTTTTGCTAGATTCGAGGTGCTCCAGCAATTGCTGTCCTTGGTTGTTTAAGCTTAGCTGTAGACATATCAAACAAAGACTTTGAGTCTAAAGAACATTTCACCAAGTATGTAGCAGAAAAATTAGATTACTTGGTAACAGCGAGGGTGACCGCCGTGAATATAGCAAGAGCTGCTGTAGATTTGAAGGCAAAGATTTCAAAGCAGTCATTGAAATCCACAAACGTCATTGACCTGAGGAGCTATTTGGTCAAGGAAATCGAAGAAATGCTCCAAAATGACATTGATGATAATATGAAGATTGGTAATTTTGGACGAGAACACATTATGAAATCTTTCACTGATGGAAAAATTAAAATTTTGACCCATTGTAATACTGGATCACTTGCGACTGTGAAATATGGCACAGCACTAGGTGTTATAAGATGTCTTCATGAAAAAGGTTTGTCCTTTTTATGTTAATGAGTCTGAATAATGTTGTATACATGCGGTCATGGGTAACTAATAGAATGTTTTTCTTGATGAACAATTGTTTTAACAAGAACATGTTAGAATTTGGAGTAACACAAGTAAACTATCAATAGACATCATAGGAGAGCAAGCTATTGTTTGGTCTCTATTTCTATTTCCTCCATTTTCTATAAGTTGTTTGACTAATCTTTAAAGAGCAAGGTAAGACTGGTCATTCAACTTGTAAGGCCTTTAAAACCTTTTTCAAATTAATGAAGCTTGATTCTTACTGGTGCATGTATAAGCTGTTTATCCTCCTCAATATCATCTTTTGGAATGCAAAACTAACCTGTATTGCAGTTTCATGAGTTACATTTTTGATGTAAGAGATGTGCATTATCGCTTGTGAAATAAATAAATAAATAAATAAATGCATATATTTTGGTCATCAACTCCAAATAATTTTATCATCATCTTGGTAGCCAACCCATTTACCACAAGGACAATTGCGGTTACGGAGACATCCGTGGGAACATTTACCATTTCATTGATTTCAGTCAGACATATTAATTATACTTTTATCGAATGCCATAGAAGTATTGTGATATCCCTTTGGGATTAAAATTTTTTCGGTTATCATGGATACAGATCTTCGGCCAAGGTGATAGACCATATTGTATACATTCATTACGTCGATAAGAAGTATGTTATTTTGGTTGACTTTGTCCCGCAAAAACTCAATTTATTAAATTGACCTTAAGATCTCAATAGAAAAGGTGTAAAATAACTCTTGAAAATTCTCGACTATTTCGGTAGAAACAAGGGTAATAGATTCCTCACCATTATTTACAGGTAACCAGAATTTTTACATCATGCAAAATTGAGTGGATCCATTTTGATCCGTCCCCAATTACGAAAAAACTATTCTTTATAATTTATTATTGATATTTGTATCAGTGCAAAGCCTATTGTCAATGCAAGTATCTTCCGGCTCCCGTCACAGATGGGCCTTTCGTCAGCACCAGAGCAGCCCTATGCGATATAGTTTAGGTCTGCCGTTTGTACCAAGAAGCCATGCTCGTTTGCGTCTGATCCATTTGTATCTCTTGTGCATACACAAATAGGGGCGTTTTTCATTCGTTTCATCTTAATTAATTTCTTTACATTTCATTTCCTCTTTCATTATTTAAGCAATTAACCCCTATTATAATCTTGAGGTTAATATTTAAACCCAATAAAGCACGGCTCGACCATGAACAACCAAGGTCAACATTCTGACAGACAAACCAGATTGATATATCTAGAACGCGTTCGTTTTCTCTCTTGGACTCTTCAAAAGGAGAAGGTGCCACGCACGTCTATCCTCTTTTCACTTGGTTTTTGATCTGTGGTACGAAATAGTTATTCAGTAATTTTGGTATGCTAAGTCGTGTTTCTGATTTTTCTGGCAGTTTTGATAGTCTGTTTTTTGTAAAGGTTGATCTTTCATTATCAGTATCATCTTCGCAGTTCTTTAACAACCTCAAACTGTTTATTGAAATTCAACCTGGATACATTCCATGGCAAATTGTTTGTTTTGAACAGGAAATCTAGAGCACGCCTTCTGTACAGAAACAAGGCCTTACAACCAGGGAGCTAGACTGACTGCTTATGAACTCGTTTATGACAAGATACCATCGACGCTTATCGTTGATTCTGCTGTTTCCCTTCTTATGGCAAAGCACAAACTGGCGGCAGTTGTCGTGGGAGCTGATAGAGTTGTATCCAATGGTGACACCGCCAATAAAATTGGAACATATCAATTGGCCATTGCAGGTAACTCCAATAGACTAATTGAATAGGAGAGATTTCCTGATCATTATAGAAGCAAAATACCAAAAGTTCTAGATGCCTAAATTTTAATAACGCACAGGGCTAAATACAGCTTTTACGGTATATGACGCATAAATCGTGTAGCGCATTGGATAGGAGAGAGTTAAGATGGAGAGGAGATAATCATAATATAAGCAAGCAGAACGTATGGTCAACAGCACTAAGACTTCTACTGATCTAATGCGCAACAGAATAACTTATGAATATAAACATTGTTCATTTGCCCGGGGGGGGGGGTACTTAGTATATTTTGCTGACGGGATGTGCACTCCTTTCCGGGTATCGATTTCGCTTCTTTTTTCTAAGACCGGGTATCGAATTAGAGCACTTTTTCTAAAGCCGGTTGCCGATGGGGAAATTTTGCAAGAGTAGGGGTGTTTTTTACGTTTTAGAGTCTACTTTTCGCCGATTTTTTCTACAGCCGGGTACCATTTGTAGGAGGAAATTCTAGAGCCGGGGTCAAAAAAATTTTCTAGGAGTGCACACCCCCGTACTATTTTAAGTCAAGTACCCCCCTCCCCGGGTTCATTTGGTATTAACAATCAGCTGCTTATGTAATTTATGCGTTAATACAAGATACAATAACTTGCAATCAAACACTAAGACCTTACCAGACCATCAAACAGAACTACAAAAAAAACATGAACACACATAAGCATAACATAATCTAAAAATAGTATAACACAATCATCACAATAGCATGCATCAAGGTTGTTATGAATTTGTGGCGAATTATTTTACAGCAAAGTTCCACAATGTCCCATTCTACGTGGCTGCACCTACAACTACCATCGATTTCAATTTAAAAACTGGCGACGAGATTGTTATTGAAGAAAGAAACACTGAAGAAATAACACATGTCAATGGGGTACGTCGTGCTGCAGATGGAATTAATTGCTTTAATCCTGCTTTTGATGTTACGCCTGCATCTCTCATTACTGGAGGAATTATCACTGAGTTTGGCGTGTTTCAAGCTAACGAACTTGTGTCAAAATTGAAGCAATTGATCGTAGCTAAATGAAATCTTCTAACATTTAGGGATCAATCAACCGAAAGGAAGACCATTTTAAGGCTCTTTGGATCGTACCCAGAGTGCTAAATTCACGACAAGGGAATATCAATAGCGATGGTTCCATCAATTAGCAACCTTAGCTTTAAAAGAAAGCTATATTTGTATTTACAGCCCCTACCTAGAATTAGTACCCTGCCAAATATCTCCAAATTAGATTAATTCAAAAGGTGCCTATTCGAAGACGTCCGGTTATAAGGCAAATAACGGATTTTCAGCCAATACCACTTTTAGATATATCGCATCTAAAAAGTAGTAATAGCTCCATTAGCTATCTCTGACATTTACATATAGTTCATTATCCTACCTTCCTACAAAACACCCTCACTCCCGGGTAGAGGGCAACACCAGTGGCAAAGTAAAAGATAAAAGCATTTTTTAAGGGTAGTAAGAACAGTTCTCCCTGCTATAGGCATCCCCGCTCCCCTTAATTTTTCAGTAAAGGTTTAGAATAAATCAAAACCTGGTTAGAGGTGCTTTTGTAACAGTTGAATGATCTTCATCCGATGATTGAATTAGATTTTTGAATTGTCAGTCGTGGTCATCTAATATTTGTTTACGTGTCTGACTGAATAGCTGTTGATTCCATCTTAACAGGAAGACGTTCTCCTTGCATTCTTGATTAACAGTAGTACTTCTGTTGACGGAAGTCGTTGTAGTATGAAAGCGTAGTACCAAATACAGCGTGGTATCAAAATTCGTCAGTTACACTGTTCTCGCAATGTTCGCGAATCAAACAATCACGCCTGCTCCCATATGGTTGCCGATTGTCGCGGAACCATTTCGGTGACACCGCGGTGCACCGTGCAGCCAATTACCACTGCTTTCACATTGCAACTCGCAACATTCTTCCATGCCAATCCAGCTTTATGATGGGTCATCAACATCAATACTAGATTGACCCACGTGTTAAGAAGGCTCAGTCATTAGCATGGAGGCATTGTTCAGCATATTAGGGTATACACTATCGTTTAAATATGACCCAAAGCCCTTAAGGAAAATAAGTAACAGAAAAGCCTTATCACGGGGAACGACCAATGTCACGAGGAAACAAAGTGAATATGAAAAACAACGAGCGCGTTTTTTTAAACACGTTTCAAACACAACATATAAAAGAAAAATACAAGTAATGTCTATTGTGATGTATAAAATGGATAGCGTTAAAAACATAATCAAAATAATGAATGCATGAAAGGGTATTTGCGATGATAGAGTGGATGAGATGAACGAATTAAATAAAACCGCTGATTCTGAGTTATCTGCAGTATGAGGCGCTACACACGATTGCAGTTGACGTTATTTTTCGCTTGGCCGCATAAAAAGTGGGAAATTTCAATTATGAATAAGAAATCATAAGTTTTAATGCATCCTCAGGATTTCTTCAAGGAACCCATTTACCGGCCGCAAGGCAAGAACCTTGAGGTTGATAGACATGCATCCATACTACTCCCCTGCACAGGATTACGATAAAAATAATTCACTGAAAACTTTGGGGTCACAGAAAAACTATAAAACAATAAAACACTGACGTGAGGACAAAAGCCCTGTTCAGCGAAACAGAAAAATGGTACGACAAGATTATTAAACTATCGAATGCCAATTTTGCACGTGACCTATACAATGCGTTGCCATTGGATAACGATCTATTGTTAGTTGCTTTTGTTGTGTTGCAAGTACAAAGTTTTCACCTCGCAGCAACCTTTTAACGTAGTAATTCTATATAATAACTAACTATAATATGTGGCCTAAGCTTTCATTTCAAATGATCAACAATTTCATACGCATTAGGTTTCCGTTTCTAGGCTGTTGGAGTGTTTTCAAAATAGCTTAACATAACTACACAGTTGAAAAACTGCTTGGTACAGCAAATTCCTAAATTTGAATGAAAAGGAAAGCTCAAAATTTAAGATCAAAAGCTATGTTAGTAGGGAGACAACACTTTTGACTGACCACTTTTCATTTGACAAATCAGTATTTGCTAGCCAACTGCTAAAATAGGGATTAAACAGAGCATATTTTTGAATGAGGGGCTATTAAAGATTGGGCAGGCCATTTTGGGCATGGTCACTCAAGTTCATGTTTGTGCCCGTTAGAAGTTGATAAAAAGGTCAAGTCATGGCAAGGCTTTGTGATAAGGATGATGGCCACGGGAACACAAGTACAATAGCCCCTTGCATATTTCAATAGTAAGGTATGCCTTGAACACAACCTATTGCCAAAAAGGTGTGGGCACCCCAGCCCCCCCCCCCCCCCAACTCCAGCATGCCTGTAAATAAATAAGTCACAGCAAAAGAACTAAATGTTCATAGATTTTTCCAAAAATTGGGATCCATAGACATTTTTCTTTCAAAATTAGTGTACCAAGATTTTAAGACACTAAGTGGAATGTAATTCTCTGTTGGATTTGGAACCATTGCCTGTTGCGTTGTTGCAAAGGAAGCTACAAAATTGAACAGACTGTGCAGCATTTTTTGAGTGAATTCAACAAATGCAACGACATTAGAAGGGATGGTGCTGGTCTCCGGCATCTGATTTGCAATCTCTGCTAATGGTTCTAGTGATATTCCTAACTGTGCCATTGTATGATCATCGGGATCTGACATCGGAAATGGGTTGTGTCCACCCTCTAGCAGCTTGACCTTTGAATAAAAAGTTTGTGAAAAATTTGTGAAATGATTTGATATAAATATCATATATACAATCATATAAACAAAAATTATTACTTAAGTTAAGCATTCAGGCCTCTGCGTTCAGGTGGATAACTTGGGCTTTGCCCTGTTTTTATTTATTTTCCTGAAGCTTTTGACAATGAGCAAAGTGTTCAAACTGACAGACAAAACAAACAGAATGCAAACAAACCTTTGATATTTTGAAAATTGCACTTGGTTTGTCATTTGAAATATATCCTAGCAAATGCCAGCTTGTTTGCATTTTTGGCCAACAAAAATAGACTGATCCACCGAAGCCATCAGGAAAAGGCTGAGTTCCAGTTAAGAAAATGACTACATGGTTAATGCTTTCACAGTCAGGTAGGTTGAAGACAACTTGTTTCTCGTTAATTTGGGTAAATTCAGTTGTAACCTAGGAAATAAAAACCATTTGAATAGCAGTTCTCTAAAAATTTAATTTAACCAATCCATTTCATTTGCTGAACTTAATCGCAAATTGCTTCTTATTGATTTGAGGAAATTTAGATTGTCATGAAGAAGGAAATATAATACTGTTGTTTTATTCTAAGTTTGGTACTAGGGTATCTCACTTAAGAGTGTTAATCAGCCCATTACTGACCAGGCCTTATATAACACCACATAGTTGAAAGTTCAGTTCAGTTTTGTGTGTCTTCTATAATTCTACTGCATTGACAAGAGAATCGGACTGGAAAATATAATTTCGCTACGCATAGCAGCGAGCAGCATTATTTTGCCCGCTGTGACATGGGAGCTGAAGCAAAAATGGGGCAAGCAAAACAATCAGTCATGGCAAAAAAGACAGGTTGTGAGATGCTTGATGTGTGTTGCAAAGAAAAATGAATCTAGTGAATAAATTTAATGGCATGTGGTAAAAAATAGACCACAGGGTACTATTGTTTCTCTTTTATTAGATAATTTTTGGTAATTTTTGTCTAACTACCTTATTATTTCCCCTTTTATCCCCAGGAGATCCTTAGCTAGGCAGTAAGATGAAACACAAAACCTGTGTGTTGTGCAGTTAACTCTGATTACTGCAAGCAGATCATTTAAATGTGCAAGCATAAGGAAACCTGGTTGTGACTTCAAGGTACCCAATGGTTGCATAGCTGTGAATACCGTTGTGCATTCCAGCCTGGCATGAGGCATATGAACTCATTTTAGCCTACTATTTCATCTTACATATGAAGGATGAAGGTATTGAGAAATGAGTGGCACAATAAATATCTCAATTCACTTTGAAGATTTCAGATATGACATAAGCTCAAAATAGAATGAGGTTGTGGGCTTAAACAAGCAAATACATATATTGCCAACTCTAGAGAAATACCCATGATACCTACAATACCCCCCAAAAGTGTTGGAACGCCATGCTCGTTTTGTTGATGCACTCTCTCCCCTCCCCCCCCCTATACAATGTTGTAATATGATTATAAAATAAATGAAAATGGAGAAATGAGTTGGAAAAGTGCATCACATGTCTTGGAACATGTTCATCCTTCTCCTCAACATTGTTTGAGGGGGGAAGGGGGGCTGTCTGCTAGAAATTTACAATATGGTGGAAAATATAAATGTGCAGCCAATGGAAACCTGCAGTTCCAACTACTTTTGGCGGCCATTGTAGCAATTTCCATGGTGCTCTAAGATCTACTTGGAAACAAGATACTTGAAAACTTGGCCACACGAACAGCTGCCATCTCAGCCCCCACCAAAAATTTCACCTGCAGCCAGGCAACAGATTTCAGGATAAACTTATCCTTGCTGCAGATAGGCCTAGAGCCATATGATTTGTAATAAATTTCCAAGCTAAAAAAGGGGTTGCTTGCAAGAAATGCAAAACTTATGAAGTGCTCATTAAGAGAGACAGAAATAATTGAAATTTCGTATTTTATCATTAGGGACACGTTTCTTCATTTAACAGTGGATTGGGCCATGCGATTCTTGGGGTGTTCGCTGTAGGCCCTGATGCTGATCTCACACATTCACAACAAGGGTTCCATTCCAGCAATAAACATCTAAACACAAAATTTGTAGCTTTTTTAGTCTACTTATCTACTTACTAATCTTCCAGAAACAAGGCAGCCAAACATTCCAGCCATTTCTACAATTTCCTTGCAGTTTCTTCATTCGCTTTGTCCCTTCCAACCTCAGAAATGTGAGCGCGGCTTAATCGCCTCGTAGTCATGTTGAGCCTCGTATCAAGTCAGTAAGCATTTTTGCATTAGTGAAAAGGGACCAAGATGGCGACGCTTGAAGATAAAGAAATTTGGAAAGATGCCGAGGTTATTAGCACATTTTACTAACTTTTGATGCAAATTTTTACAGCTCAGATAAGACAACGGTAAAATCTATGCTTATAGGATGCGGGAGTATCTTCAGGTATTAAGCGAGGGGAGGGTTCAAATGTAATGGTCGAGAAAAAATTTAGAATTACAAATCAGAGGTTTTGTCAACATAACATTGCTCACAATTATTAGCTTTTTTTCTGAAAATGGGTGGAATTTTATCATTCAATAAATTCAGTCTGTATTCAATTGACTTCGCTTGGAGGACACAAATTTTTCTGTATTGAGCTTGTCAAATTTCGAATGCCAGACATAAATTACATCTAGGAATTAGTGACAACGACATCAATTATGATGTTTTGCACAATTGAATGTGTTCTCGAGTTGTAATAATTTTATGATTAATGTTATTTACAAGTGAAGGACAGACTAGATCTGCTAGGAATGCTCTTGTGCCAGGTTGGAAAATATGCTGTGTTTGCCTACGTGTAGTTGTGACCAAAAAATTTTTCCGCTGCGGCGTGCGAGCAAAGCCAATTTCGCATCGCCATGCGGCAAAATCTAAGGAGTTGCTAGCAAAACTGAGTCAATATTTAATGAGCTCTGTTTGTTATTACCCCTTTTCCTTCTTATTAGTACTTCATTCCAATTGAACCAGCCCCCCATTGTTTGCCATCACAATGTTTATTTAAAAAAAGGCCTTTAATCCCTATATTGTACAACTTCATGTAAAAAAATAAGGTGCAACAATGGTAGGGGGCGGTGGGACACATCGACATCAAAGGAAAGTGTAGCTACAAGCAGATGCAAGTTTTCCAGACAGGCTCTTGTGTGAATAAAAGGAACTGTCTATTTGTGCCAGTTTGGGAGGAAGAGACAATCTGTTGTAGGGTACACTGACTCTTAATGAGCAAATTGATGAAAGTGAAGCAAACAAAACCATTTTATTAATTCAAACACAACCTAATTTTATTATCATTGTTTCTAGACAATTTTCTATAACATAGTTTTTAATGGAACCTTTTTTGTTTTATGTATCTTTGTTTAGCATACACCAAAGACTATAGCCACTTTTGTTTTATAAGTATTGTCAGCATCACTGTTAAACCTATGTTTTAGAGAACTTTGTTGTCTTTTGCTGCTTTTCCTCTAAAGGCAAAATTGCCACGCATAAATTGTTATTGAATTTTTAGGAGGACCTTGGTGCTGATGTACTCAAGATGTCCACAGAGGAAATTATCAGTCGTATCAGGCTATTGGACAATGAAGTCAAGGTAGTGTACTTTCTGAAGTGTGAAACCTTGTGAGAATCATTTTTATCACTTTTTGAAAGTATGTTTACAGGGATCTAAACACTTAAGAAATTGTTGATTGTCCCTTTAAAAAAAGTCATTACCACAAATCTTTCACAGAATTTGGAGAAATTTTTTTCTTTGGGGGAGGGGTGTTGGGTGGTTGACTCATGTGAAGCTGTAATGAATTGCATGCAGGGGGATAATTAGAATTACCTGCAAGAAAACTATTAAAAGAATAAAAGCATCATCAATAATGACTCATATGTTTTAGTTTTACATTCTTGGATGAATATTATGTTCAAAAATCATGTTTTTGCTCCATTCTGAGTAACTCGGTTAAGCCCCCATGAAAGATTATTAAATAACAATATTTGCATGCAAGGACAAGTATTTATTCAAAAGTAGCAGTTTGAAAGGGGCTTGTTTGAGGGGCCATCTGAGACTTTTTGGCAATAAAAGGTTTGATAAAAACAGTTTTTTGCTTGACGAGGGTCAGCAAATTTTACTTCCTTCAAAGCAGCTCAATTTGTAATTATATTTGTTTTTTTGTATTAATAGATAATGAAAAGTGAAATTATGAGGGTCAGCCATGAACAGCAAGCCATGAAAGATAAAATTAAGGTAAGTGATTATAAAAATATCTAATATTAAAGGCCATTGGCTTTATTGGAATTTTGTTGTAGTTACATGAACAGCTGGAATAAATGAAAAATGAACGGAATAGCCAAAATTATTACAGCAATATTTTAGAAATTAATATTTTCTTGAGGAAACATCGATAATATTTTGAATATATATATATTTTTATAACTTGTTTAGCATTCTGAAGAACCTTGACTTGATAGGGGAAAATATTCACAAATATAGATATATTTTCAACCTGTTTTGTTTTCCCAACTGAATATGGTACTGTCAATAGAAAAAATGATTTTCAGCAATAAAATATAAACAATGGAGGATAATGATAGGATGTTGCTGCTAGTATATATGATTATTGTTGATTCCAAGTTAAATTGTTTAGAAAAGTGTTAAAATGTTCTCTACCAAAAAGGAGTATTTAACATAGGACTTAAGAGTTGATATTTTCAAGCTCAAGTCCTGGGATTTCTGGAAGCTCGCCAGCAAGATTGCTAAGCATCCTAGATCTCCATTTGTAGTTATACCTGTTCTCTATTAAAGGAAAATACAGAGAAGATAAAAGTGAACAAGACATTGCCATACCTTGTTTCCAATGTAATAGAGGTAAGATCATTTTTGCTTCAACTAAGAAACACTATATTAATAAAAGAATCTCAGTCTATACACACTTTTTTATAAGGACACCTAATTTTTTTCTCTGAGCCTCAGAATTTTTATTTTCTTTAGTTATGAATTGGGTCCTTAGCAACATAAATTCATATAGAAAAGTTACAAGCCACAGATATATCTGTATTTTATTTACAATTACCTTTGAACCATGTAAGGTTGTTTAACTGAAAAGTTGTTCGTAACTCAGATTTCATGTAAAAAGGAGAATATGAACATTCTCAGAGATCAATTTTTTCTCTCTATGTTGAGATTAATTTTTCCTTACTCATCCTTTGGTCTATTTGGAATTAATCACTAACTTATTTGCCTTTCAGCTTCTTGATGTTGATCCTGAAGATCAGGTATGTACTAGACCCCTCATTACAGGGGGACTGTCCATAAGTAATTTGTTAGACCTTAGGTCAATTTTTGATGAACATTAATATGTGTCAGAAAGTAAAATGTTTTTGATGTCATTTGCAATAGAGTTTAGTATGTTTAAAAAGGTGTGTAGAGAAAACTGGTAATGATGCTTAGTTATCTGTTGATGATGCCATTAATACATACTGTCCAATAGCACATACCAAGTAAGAGCTTTGTATACCATCTCTAATATTTGCCATAGGCTACTGAGGAATATCTTTTAATTCTGGGGTTAGGGTAATTACCCTCCAAACCCCTTTATTTCTACTACTGGCTCAATGGTTTCAGTGCAACTTCTTCGAATCAGCATATGAAGTTTGACATCTTCTTGAAGTGAGTTGCATTGGGAGGGGGGGGGGAGTGGCAGGGTATAGCTCGCCTGTCTAACTATGAATATATCGCCTTCTTGCCTTTAAAAATGCGCAGTGGAGGGATTTTTTCCCACAGGGTTGGCATTTTTGCGCGTTTGGCAGGGCAAATTAAATAGTTGATTTATCCAGAAGAAAAGTGCCATCATTTTCTAAAGACCACTTAGAACACCTTGGGACTGCAGACTTACTGCTGTATCAGGCACCAAGGTGAATTTTCCCTATTAATGGTCCTATTACTTAATAAAGTAAGAAATGAATAGGCCGTTTGTAGGATCAATGAACAAATACAGGAACAACGGAAAACAGTGAAAAGCAAGATTATATGTGATTGAAAATATTAAATAAATACCATGTATGCTATTTGTATCAGGAAGCCTCACATGCCGGGGCGAAATATAAGTATATTCACTTCTATATTTTGATATTAATCTCCTACTTTCAATCACATCGTCTTGCTTTTCGCTGTTTTCCATTGTACCTGTATTTGTTGCTGATAAAATATGCCTTTGTCTAGCATTGCAGCTCTTCTCATGCCCGTTACTAACATAAACTCAATATCTTAAACTTTCTAAATGACTTGATAATTTTATGTTTGTCATGTTCATACCACGAAACTTTCCTACTTATTTAAGTTACATATTATTACAAATAACATATTATCGCATCGGATAATAATGTACTTCCTGATATTTTAATGGATGACCTTCGTTCCGGTAGAAATGACCATTGATACAAGCTTTTTGTCATAATTTTATGTGTCTTTAAGTTTCAATTTAACATTTTCGTTGATCCAAGATAACCTTAGTTGAAAATAGCCTTAGTTGAAAAACCACTCCCTGTCACTTCTACCGAATTTTAAAGTATTGATTTGTTGCACATAGCCAGAAGAAGATGGAGCTAACGTCGATCTGGATTCACAGAGGAAAGGAAAATGTGCTGTTATTAAAACCTCAACACGCCAGGTAGTGATCTTAACCATTCTATATTTCATTGGATTTTTATCTTTTATATATTTCAATTTATATAAAATAGCATGCATGTCACAAGTTTGTGATGAAAGCAGTAGATTATTTTATTTCATGGTCATGATTCATAGTTTTATTTTCATTTAATTATTGATCAATGTCAAATTAAATCTAATATATATTTATATCTAATTTACAGACAAAGTTACATGTAAAAAATTGCATTTTATCACTACATTACAGAAGTAGAACTTCACTGAAATATTCCAAGGCCGTATTAAACAGGGGCTGACTAAGAAAGAAATCTCAATGTAGGTTAACTTATCGAGAGGTACCCCCTTCTCGAAAAATGAGAAGAAGGGAACAAGAAGATATCTAAATTTGTAACAAAAAGGTATTAACCAGATAAACCTCATAGAAATAAGACAAAGAAGCAATGAAATAGGGTTTCCATTTAGACCGAAAAATTGCGATCGAGTATTTTAGAATTTTGGGCCAAATTATTTCACTGTTTTGAGTGGACAGAATGATTTTCATTTCAAAGAGAGTAATTATCTCCCCTAGTGGTCTTGCGTGTCTTAATTCTATTACCAGAAGAGTTAGGATTGAAATAGTTATGACCAACAGATTTGAGCGAGAAAATTTGGTTATAAACTAATATTAGGATAAATAATTTAAATAATACTATCTTCAACGGCGATAAAGCCTTTTTGGATTGAAATAAGTATTACCTTTCTTAACAGTTTATAAATGTAAATCATTGTTCGTTTGTAGACTTACTTTCTACCGGTCATTGGTCTTGTTGAACCAGAAAAACTCAAGCCGGGTGATTTAGTGGTAAGTAAACAATTTTTTCAAAATCAAATTTATTTTCAAGCTAATACACTTTCGTCAAGAAAGACAATGACTAAAGGCTAAGTAATTATCTTCGTTCACCTTTAAGTATTTTTCTGATAAGCACATATTCTCATTATTGGCACTCGGGTCCCCGTGGCGTTTATAAGAAAGGAATTTTGAAAAGCAGGCGCTTATTCCACACATCTGAATTAACAAGCGAGTCAACAAGAAGTTGTATTTACAACATGAGAACTTTTAAGAAAAAAAGATCATTTGAATTAAGGAGTATCCGCGGTAATAGCCGTTCATCGGAACGAATGATCCTTGCGATAAGAATCGATCCATCAACGACTACCGGAACAACGCTAAACGGTGGTAAAGATAGTTTAGTTTTTTCGGCCTGGCATACGATGCTTCTTCATAGTAATGCGATATAGCAGTTGGCATTTGTGTATTTATATGTATTTGTAGATGTATTTACTTAAATACTTTTATATCCCTTTCCTATTGTCAATCACATATCATCGTGTTTTTCACCCTTTTACGTTGTCCTCTTGCTCGTTTCCAATTCATGGAAATATCCTAACGTTCAACATTTTCTTTTTGCTCCTCAGGGTGTCAACAAAGATTCTTACCTTATATTGGAAACTTTGCCTGCAGAGTGGGTTCACTTTCTTTGTTTAAACACAAATTGTTCTTGTTTATTCTTCAGGCTACTTTAAGTGCATGAAAATCATTATTAAATTACTTCAACTTTGTTTAATTCAACTTATTAACGATTAACATCCCTGTTGGTCCTACCTATTACTATAAATGCCATTACTATTAAAAATGAACAATATTACAGTTTCAGCCCACAAAAACTGTAAATAATGTTGACAAAATGTAAGTTTCTTTTATGAAACGGTACATTTTGTATTTTATTATCAGTTGACAAACATCCTCCAATAAAGGATTATGCATGCTATACCATACAATAAAAGTAAAATTAAATTTTGAATTAAAATAAAGCATTGCTTGAAAGTAAAAGACGCGGTGTTTTCAGCATATAATAGTTATCAAAACGTCTTATTTTATGTCATCAACAATTTTAGCCAAAGTATTTTGTCACTTTTAAGTCTAATGGGAAAAGCTTCTACGTTTATTAATGCATTGCCAAAAAAGAGTTGTTGACTTTAATGTGTAAGGAATTGACGAACTTATTTGCTCTCCCTATTACTATTATTAATAGCCAAGTAAATAGTGCCCCTAGTCCACAAAAGCCTTTGATAATAACTTCAAGTTTGGTACAGTGAATAACACATTTATATTTTATGCTCAGTTGATAAGAATCTCTGTTTATTTTACAATAATCTTTTCAAGGTATGACGCTCGTGTTAAGGCGATGGAGGTAGATGAAAGACCGACTGAAAAATATTCAGACATAGGTGGCTTAGATCAACAAATTCAAGAGGTAAATCAAATTGTTTTGATTATATATCATGTTGCAGTTGATGAACAACACCTTTTTAATGTTTATTAGCCTTAAAGCTGGACGTGTTGGTGTAAAAAAAAATATCCCAAATGGCGATTTTGGTATGGATAAAGATGTGTGAAAATTGCATCAGATAACGTCGTTCAAAAGGCAGAAAATCTAGACTTGCTAATAGAAGTAAGTTTATCACAGCCTGTGCCAACAAGCTCTCTTTCTGGCCCTCAATGAGACTGTTTGTCTGAAACACCTGAACGCTTGTGAGAAATTTTTAAGATTTTTTACGCAATTTAGATTAGTTCTGGGCTAATAACGATGGCAATCGTCGGAAAGTCATGCCAACTGATATCACTGCTGATGTCGGCTCTGGCGTTGATGGCAACACAGATATCAAAATTTGAGCTTGAAATGTCCAATTCTTTCTAATTTCTTCTGCTTATATGTCAACAACTACAAAGTCATTGGCAGGGAGGTACTTACCTTCAATGCCAGATAGGTATAAGACATCAACATTTGTGTGTCCTCATGTTCTAAGGTGTTTTCTTAGTTTCATCAATTCATATCACTTTTATCAACACCATGAATATCTGCTACTACCACCAAAATCCGCACCAGAGGCCGTTTCACCCAGCCTCGCGCCAAATGTCTTTCGCTGCATACTTTTTATGGTGAATATTTTTATACATAATATGTTGAATAAATCAAAGGCAAAGACCAAGTTAAATGAAGCAATTTTAGATAATTTAGGTTTATGATTGTATTTTACTGTTATGATCCACAATTTTTGCTAATTTTTCATGTTTCTTTTTGTCATAGCTGATTGAAGCAATTGTACTACCAATGACTCACAAAGAAAGATTTGAAAGGCTTGGTATCCAGCCACCTAAAGGTGCGTGAAAAATTTCTCACTAAGTATTACCATTATTCTCCGTGTTTTTGCAGCAGAACTGAAGGCCAAAATCTAGGAAGTTCCTTGGTAGACGGTTGCCTAAAGTTGTTGGATCTGAGAGTAAAATTCTATCAAATTTATCAAAAGCGTGCGTAAACGTTATATGCTATTCAGCACCATTACAGTTAAGCACCTGATATTGATTGTCATGCTATGAATCATAATACTGTTAATATCATGCAAAATCAGTGTCCTAACTGTATCAATGCGGTTTTATAATTTGCTGCTTCAAATGCATTTGAAAACATCATCATCATCATCAACATCATCATCATCATCATCAACATCATCATCATCACCATCATCATCATCACCATCATCACCATCATCATCATCACCATCATCACCATCAGCATCATCATCATCATCATCATCAGCATCATCATCATCATCATCATCATTATCATCATCAACATCATCATCATCAATCAATCACAATCAACCATCATCAATCATCATCAATCATCATCAATCATCATCAATCGTTATCAGTCATCAACAGTTAATCGCCATTATCATCATGACCATATATCCTTGATGTTGATTGTTGTTTTAGCTCTTTCTCAATTATTTCAAGCTTCCTGTCCTCAACTGCATTTAGATTTTACCCAAGTTCCGTGGATGTATAACTAGTAATCCTTGTATAATGATTATTTTGTACATGTATTTTTAGGAGTTCTTTTGTATGGTCCACCTGGAACAGGTAAAACGCTTCTTGCCAGAGCTTGCGCTGCAGAGACAAAAGTAAGCAAGTAATTGTGATTATTCTGAAGTGACGAATTTTTCTTATTCTTTGTAATAGTTGATTGTTTACATCATTGATAAGCCCGCCGCCGAAGATTGGTCAAAGATTTCCCTGCAAGCTGCAGTACTGGGTCAAAAATATATTGTAATCTATAAGTAGCCGCCCTTATAATGATCCCGCGGGATGGGGCCAAGGGCGGTAAGGTATCTAACAGATTTAAAGTGTTTCTTTTCTCGATTGTTTTTACACAGTGCTAGCAACAAAGAGAAATCTGCATTATTCATATTCTCAGAATAAGTTGGGAAGTGGTTACTTTTGCTACCATTTACGTATGGCTATATTTCGGTCCATGAAGGATAAGAATGTTTTGACATTAAGGCAAGTTTTTATGCAAATATTTAACGTTAATCCTTTTTGCAGGCAACGTACTTGAAATTGGCAGGACCGCAGCTCGTACAGGTGCGTAACAATTGATCTGCTTTGTATTTTTGCATAACATTTATAAGGACGTTTGTATACAAGCGTTTCATAGTTTATGCAATTTGAGTTAAGTCGAAGAGAAGCATCTTGCTTTATTAGATGAAGATCGCAATAGCTACGTATTACGTGGTTAAATGTCTTTAGAAAATAATATTACCTCACTGTCTTTAGTATTTAGACATCAGGAAACCAAAAGAAAGAGAAACGTATATTTCTGAATTTGACAAAATCAAATATTTTTTTCGACGCAATACCATTTCGTCTATGGATTTAAGTATTGAATGTAGTTATCAATTTTGCCATGAAGGGGCTTATTGCATTGAGGCAACAATATTGCATTAACTTTGCTGAGAATATAACTTTTAACTGCATTAGGAGCATGACAGAGCAAGAAGTAGTGTTCCGTTGTATCAACACAATCTTTTATTGCACGCAAGGGGTTCAAGGTTTCTCTGAAATATCCTTAGATTTATAGAAGTTCAGCTTGCTTATTCCTAGCCTGCACGCAGACTTAACAGTGTACTGCTGCGAAGGAGAGGGGAAAATAGACTCTAGAGAAGGACTGATAATCGTCAATAGCGTTTCCTTGAATATGTTTACAGAGCTGGATAATCTTATATCTGGTTTAGCTTATCCCATTCGGATAAGCAGTTGGGATAAACACAAATTCTTTTCGCCCTGATAGCAAGGACGCGCAATGGTTCCCGTTACAAGATCAAAACTACCCGTTGGCTTTGAAAACATTCTAAAATGATAAGAATAAAGAGACCCGAGAGTTTCCGATTTGTCCACATAAAATATGCAAGTCAAAAAAGCAAATATAATTGCACTAGTTTGCATAAAATTGTTTGATATGGTGAGAGGCGGTCGTGTGCCATATCGTATGGTGGCTAGCAAGCGCATAGGACCCGGGCTAGAATGTAAGGTTTGCCACCGTGGCCAGATCGCCCTTGGATATCCTATAATATTGGTAAATTCTATGTTTCAATTCATTTTATCATAATGCTTAACTTTCAAATTGTTAAGGACACTTTAAACCCTTTTGACAAAGTACACTTATGTTTGTCATAGAAATTGTAAGAAACTAATGATAAAATTTTGAGATGTTAATTTATCTTTATTGGTTTGTAAAATGGTGCCCCTGAATGTTGAAGAATGATAAGGTGTATTTGTATTTTGCCCTATAAAATATTGTTTCCATTAAATAATTTTCTACCCTCTTTAGATGTTCATTGGAGATGGTGCAAAATTAGTGCGAGATGCCTTTAATCTAGCCAAGGAAAAAGCCCCTGCTATTATATTCATAGATGAATTGGATGCTATCGGAACAAAGGTAGTGTTAATCATATTAAATTCATTTTGGTTCAACTGTAAACATTAAGAGTTCACGAAACAGGTGAAACATAACGCTGGATGCAGAAAAGTACGTTTACATGCAATGATAAACATTCTATGATAAAGACTAGAGCAGTATCAACTACCTTATTGTGGATGAGCTGAAAATGAAACCATATGATTAATCATCATACTTATCATCATCATCATCATTATGATTTTTAAAATCCTCCCACTAAGTACAACACAATACTCTAGTAAAGAGAAAAAGATGAAAATAGAGAAATGCTGAATTCTTAAAGTGGGATCTCTAAAGTAGATCTACTAACAAGAAGGTCGTCCACCCTTAAGCTGTTGCGCATGGACTGTTCAAATGTCTGTATTACAATCATATCAAGCCTTTACGCAAGTTCCATTGCAATTATATTGCATTTAAGGGATGAAATTTTAGAGACTTTTGATCAAATTTTAGAAAGCTTTTGCACTATTCGCCAAGCCACCGCTTTGGCATAAAAGTATCATGGAAATGAAGGATCATTTCAAAAGCGAGGCATTAAAATGTGAAGTCAAAAGCTTTCTTTATGTCTCCAGATGGGTTTTTGAATTTGTCATTCACATCCCTCAGAGTATGGAAACGTTTGATGATAAAAATTCTGATACGTCATTGTCATGATTCAATTTTTCTAAACTGCGGAATACTTTGTTTATAGCGTTTTGATAGTGAAAAAGCCGGAGATAGGGAGGTGCAAAGGACTATGTTGGAACTGCTTAATCAATTAGATGGATTTAGCTCAACAACAAACATCAAAGTCATTGCAGCAACAAACAGAGTGGATATTTTAGATCCGGCCTTGCTACGTTCAGGTATGAGGTTTTGATGGGTGCATTGTGGAAACAGTCATTTATAACTCAGGGTATAAAATTAGGTTAGAATGGATGGAGGTATAAAAGCTGATTAAACGGATATTGGAGGTCTGATGTGTGGAATTTTTGGAAGGATTATGGAACCTGTTAATGTGCTACTTGTATCTCAAAATGCATCATCTTTAACTTCGCATCTACCCGTGTAACATTATTGAGTGTTTCCCTAATTCTAGTGCACTTTTGTTTTTTCACGCTAAGATACTTGTTAGATGTTAGATAAAGGTTATTAAAAAGCAATGGGAAGGCACTTATAGGCAACAGAATTTGGCAAGATTTCCATTTGTAAAGAGGCTAGAATTAGTCAGTATATGATTTAGATATTACATCTTTTAAGCAAAGTTTAAGACACCTTTAACTTAGCGACATTCGTTGCTTTTAAGACATTAAATGGCCCTTTTTCTTTTTTATTAATTCTATGACAATTTCCTAATATTTACGATCTGTTCATTGCTTTTAAGGTCGTTTGGATAGGAAAATTGAATTTCCAAATCCAACTGAGGAAGCAAGAGCTCATATTCTTCAAATTCACTCGAGGAAAATGAATGTCGGGTACTTGATTTATGTTATTTTTGTACTTTTCTGATGCAGATTTACAATAAGGTTCATGCTGCACTGTTAAATTCTCCTCTAGCGTCTCAGAGCGTCCATGATAATAGATTCGTTAATCTCGATAGTCTCGATGCTGATTGGTTAAAAAAGCAAAGATGGTTGTTTCTAGTCCTCTTCGAATTAATCATGAAACAGACTTTTTACTGAAAAAGGCGTGATTTTTACCTTGTGTTTCTGATATATCCAAAGAGGACTGGAAATCATCAAATTTCCTTTGCTCTTTCAACCAATCAACATCGATCAAGATTGGCCCTAAGATCTTTCTTTGTTTCAATTTGCTGGTCATTCCATTTTTGTTATTGATTTAACCGCCGCGAGCTTTTTAAATTTGGGGTCAGGAACTTTGCAAAGCTGCGCTTCCATATATCCTTGTACTGTTGAAAATAAGAACGATAAAAAATAGAAACATATCTTTCTTTTTCATTGATTTGACATCATTCAGTGGCAACGGCATTACATGAGGAAGATGGCACTAAAATGAGGAAACATTATTTTTGTATACCCTGTTGGGAAGTGAAGTTTAAGAATAAATCTGAGAGCAAGGACGAATACAAAGAAAATCCATATTTGCTTATTTTCTGCATCAATAACGATTGACATATTGATAAACAAGTTAAAATTATGACACAGCCAGGAAAAGAGAAACAACTTTAAGGCATATAGACAGACTCATGTACCCATATAGACACAAATACTTGTCTATCAGTTTTAAAATCTTACTAGCTGTTTCACTGTTTAAAGTTGTTTATCAATATGTCAATCGTACGTAATGAAGAAAACGATCAGTTATGTTTTTTGTTGTCGTCCTGCTAACTTTTAATACTTTTCTTCTGAGAATATGTGTGTCAGATAATGGTGACAAGTCTTCTGAACAACAAATTGCAGATCAATCCTACGTAAGAAAGAATGGTTGACTAGGATTGGTCAATCGGTCTCTATTCAACACTCCTATGTGAAGAGTTCAAAGGAGAAGTCGCACTTTTGCTGACACAATAAACGAAATCCACTGATTAAATGGATGACCTTACTTGCCCAAAACAGTCGCTTTTCAACAGTTTTTGAGTTCATACTTTTTTTTTTAGACAAAAAGTAAACTTTGAAGAACTTGCTAGATGTACTGATGACTTTAATGGTGCCATGTTGAAAGCAGTTTGCGTTGAAGCTGTAAGTCAGTTACGCCATGTTTACATTCAGTTCTATGTTTTAATGTCATGCCAATGTGGCCTTTCATATTTAGTTCGATATGCCAATACCCTTAGAATATTGCTATTTTTGCGCTTAGGTTTTTGCATGGAAAAGGTAAATCCTGGAATAAAATAGCAGGCTGTCTACCGGATTCTTGAGGAATGCTTGCGACGATGTATGCTCTCATATGTCATATTACACTATACTTTGAACAAGCACCGTGTGTTGGGGCGACACATAAGTGCAAAATTATAATCGTATCTTATTTACCTCGTATTCCTGCCGCTCTGTGTTGTGTTGTATTGTACTCATTATGTTTCATTATTTGCCGCCATCCGCAACATAGCGTGAAGAAAATAACCGTTTATGCTTGAAATTTCCCCTTGGTATTTTTTTCTTTTCTGTTCTGTTCTTTGCATTTCTTTCCGTTTCTTTTCTACTATGTTCTCATCTGTTCTTTTCTTATCGGTTTTTTCCTACTCTCTTTTCCTCTCTTGCCAATTCATTTGACACATTTTTAGAAAGTTGAGAAACATATGACCTTTTGATAAGACGAGCAACAAACTCGAACTTTTCAATTTTGCATTTTTTTGTCAAAGCTTACTGCTGAGCATCGATCTCAGTTTTGACCATCGATGCACCGTGAAACCAACTGCTCACATCACTCATATTTACCTGCCTACCCATGTACTAAGAATTAATTATTACAGGCTACCAACTTTTTAAATATGTCATATTATTTTCATTATTGTTATTATTATTTTTAGAAGGTCCTGGTTGGCGTCGAGTCTCCTACCAGCCGTTTCAATCGTTCTTTTACAACCTCTCTTACATTTTTTTTCTAAACACTTTTATCTTTCTTTCCTTTTTTATACCTTCATCTCTTCCACTTGGCTTCGCATAAACCATGATCTGACCCCTCCCCTGAAATTCATTCATTCAGCCCCCTCTAATTGTGTTTGCTAGTTTATCAATCAACGTTTTAATTTTTTCAGGGTATGATCGCATTAAGAAGAGAGGCCACAGAATTGGAGCATGAAGATTACATGGAGGGTAAGCCTGTGCTTTCTTGCTGTAAATGATTTATGCACACGCCTTGTTGGTCAAATGTAGCTAAAAAGGATTTTATAACGAAGTTTTGAAGTTTTATAATGATACACCTGCCATAGATAATGAGCTACCAGTATCAGATCGTTTTGGTAACGACTCAATACGATCTTAAGGGTTACTGATACAATCTAAAGAGATTCAACTGCAGTGCACAGGTTTGATAGGGCTTTATGTTTTTGTCATCATAGTTGTTCTTGTGTCATGTTAATCTTCATGTTGTTGCGTGATGCATATTTTCATAAGTGCGTGTCACAAGCTGCATGTCAAAGTCTTTAAGGAGCTTGCCCTTCTAATATGTTTTCACAGAACCGTTTTCAAATCAAACCTTTTCCAGTAGCATTTTTGTTTCATGCCTTTTCCTAACGCGTTCCCCTGTAAAAGGAAGGCCAAAACGGCATTGTTTTGTATCCTGGCGTCATGGTCACGCGGCAAAATGATTGAAGTTAGCTTATTATGTGGCACAAGCCGTACGAGTTTTATGCAACGTTCAAAGTGTGACATGCATTATGTTTCGAGTCAGCCTTAAGCTTGACTATTAGGAATGTTCTCGAATCACATGCACTGACATCATGAACTGTTTTTCTTAGGCATAATGGAAGTACAAGCAAAGAAGAAGACGAACCTTATGTATTATGCTTAGTTGATAAACTGACATTATTATTAGCATTTCTTTAAAAACAGCGTTTAAATGCCATGTTATTTGCAAAGGCTTTGATAACAAATTAGTCTTTGAATCAAAATGAATCAATTAGAGGATTGACTTCGGTGAATTTTGTTTTAATTGGTTCTTCACCTTAACCATGAAGATAGAATGGTGTTGAATTTAAACCACTAATTATACTGTTTACAAACTGAAACACCTCTGAAAGCATTAGATCCTGACGGCACCGCGACCACCACATCTGAATAAGTGGGAAATTTTGACAGTTACATTATGCTACAAATAATTACCGTTTAAATAACTGGGTGGTTGAAGCGAAACGGGACTTAACAGCAAATCACTTACAATTGAGTTGGATGGACGAGAAAAGTAGCCCTGATAAAATTGAACAGATTCTTGTCCTGATGATAGATTGAATGGTACACATAGATACTGAGCCGATACGATAAAACAGCAGAAATTGTTACTCCCTTTCATTACCATTATCTGCATCGCACATTGAATTTATGTTGTCTTTGAATTTCTGAGTTAAAGTCTTTGAACTGTTATTGGTTCTTGGTGGGGAAGAGATGTAATTTTAGGGGATTCCCTTGGGTCTCGGACTTGGGCCTATCGCAAAGTCTATTCATTTTGTTATATATACACAAAGTAATGCAAAGAAATGCTTGCCAATACCTCCTACTTGATCCCAGCAAGAAGTAAAAATGTGTATTATGCGCGCGCATGTTGCTAGAGCCATTGTGACTATGCTAGAGCCGAGGCGAGGCTACTAGAGAGCTCCTATGTCATATCTTTTTGGCTCAATATCAACAGGAATCTTGCCGTCCACAATCGCCTTGAACGCTATGACATATAACTTTGAAATTTCCCGCCAAGCAACTACACCTGACGTCAACATCAAGATCTAGTGGCACAGATTGTCTCCTCATCTCGAAATTATACCACCATGATGATAAGTCTCAAATAAAACAAACGGTAAAATATTTGAGAGTTATTTGATTCTCTCATCATCTGGTAATTTTGACCCGAAAAATTTTTCCCAATATTGCACAGCTTAGAGTTGTATGTGTTAACGACGACGATGTAGCAATAAAACGCAATATTTCATAAATTGCTCACCAACACCACCATTTTCTTCACATGTTGAGCTCTACCTCCAGAGAAGTTTGTGTAAAGGCATGAGCCATGTTTACACTACATAAACTAACCCGGGGCGAACCCGAGTTAGTTTAACCCGAGTTAGATTTTTGTAGTGTAAACGCAACTAACCCGGGTTCGCCCCAAGTTCGACCCACTTTAAACTGACCCTGCATCGGAGGTAGGTTCGCCCCGGGCTAGTTGTTATCAACGTAGTGTAAACGCAAATCAGGGTCGAACCCGGGGCAGTTTTACAGCTAGCGCATGCGTATTTCCTTTCAAAATAAACAACTGCGCCTATGCAACAAAACTTGACTGAATGTATACAAACAACTGTATTGGAAATCAAAATCAAAATTTTGCTAAAACGAGCATGGAAACTGTTGACAGAGGTTCAAATTGGACAGTCGAGTAAGTTTTTCTGCTGATATGCATCTGGGCGACGGAAAGATCCAACAGCTATTAGATAGACCGATAGTGATTCGATACTTCCTGTCAACTCTTCGTTTTTCTTCATCCACCCTTCTTGACAAAGAGCGTCTTATAAAATAAAACTGCACCGCTAACGTTAGCATCTTTCAAAGAAAGATCTGTCTGCAAAATTCCAACCCCGCAAGTTGCCAATCTATCGCCATTTTGAAGTATCCTGCGTTGTTGCTGCCGTGATGCAGGGCAAAGCGCGAAACGATCTTCTGCTGTGTAAATGCAACAGGGTTCGCCCCGGGTTAACCTAACTCGGGTTCGCCCCGGGTTAGATTGTATAGTGTAAACAGGGCTATGGTCTAGTTCTTTTTTTGCAAAACATGTTTTCATATTCCGGTGGTTTCCAAGAATGTATACACTATTACCGTAGGTACAGAAAGATGTTTCCACGCATTGGTGTTAATGAAACAGCTTCTTCTGCGACATCTTGGCGCGTCAAAAGATGTTGACAACAGAATCCCACGTGTGGTTTGGGAGCACGGAGACGAATGCGGTGCGATCGGGAGGAATAACCGGCACCGCTAAGTTTTAGGCCCGCAGCCGCGCTCAAAATTATTATGCTTATCTGGCCTACGCTAAAGGGGAGGCAGCAATAGGGGACAATCACTGCTTATTGATAAAAACAAAGATCTGTTGTCTGTGATCTTATAAAGAGCAGAATTAAGAATGAAGAGTTTAAGGCCATGCCCCATCGCGAAGGTACATTAAAAAGAGCCCTGAATGTCCTGCCGGTAGCATGCGTCATGCAAGCATCCATTCCGGGTCGTAGGGTGTCAAAAGCGGGCATATTATTTAATCCTAAGACTCCCCTCGTACCAGACAACTTGTTCTCATTTTGGAACATGGTCGTCGGATAGTGTGGAAATCCATGTGTCATGCGCCAAGTACGGCGATTTTCTAATTTCACCCTCTTTGACGCAGAATGAAAAAAAGCAATTTGTTGTTGGCCTGAAATCTTTATTCTTGTAATAATCATCTAATTTAAATTGAATTACGAAAAAATAAACGCTGGTTATACACACTTGTTTTGGTTTTTAAGTGACGTTCAAAACTAATTCTTTTGTTAATTGTACAACTCATTTTTGAGATAAAATTCCTCGTATCCGTAAATGAATATAAACCTTCAATTGTATCTTTTTATATGCATAGATTGTCTCACTTCAGCTTTTAAATGCACAAAAAATTGAAGTCTTGGGCCCAAAACGTCTTAAATTGCAATTAATTCTATAATTATTTGAAGTCAAGTTTTTGCAATTATTGGTGTGTTCCACTAAAAATAGGCATTTGAAAATAAAACAACTCCAAACAGGGACGCACATCAGGGGGGAAGAGGTGTCAATCCTCCAGAATTTTCTGAGTGAGATGAAAAATGTTTTATAAAGAAAATTGGTCTACGATACTGCAAAAACCTAAACACTTGGAAAAATACAAAACAAACAATACTGAAGACTGAAACTGAAAACTGAATTTTTGAAAGTCAGCCCGGAACACATCAGCAGAAAAATTCATTTACTTGCAGGTTAAATTTTCTTCACGCAGTCGGTCCCAAATAGAGTTTATCATAAAAATCGACCCAGCTAGAGTACACAACTCAACCAAAAGCTTGGATGTGCGCCCCTGAATTACGAAATACCTAAAGATGAATCCATTTGGGAAAATTTCACGTGTAAACTTTAATACGTACGTCCTTCTAAAACTATTACCTAAAAGAATACAGATGCACCAGTGCCTTGATAAAAAGCTTTGATAATTACGCTAAAAAGTTGTTATTCTGGAACCAGAATGAAAAATATCACCTTCAAGGAAGCATTGAGGAGGGGGGGGGGGCGGCATTCTTTGAAAGGCACTTTACCACAAACTATATCCTTTAAAACTGTTGAAAATCAATTAAATTTGTGTCACATAGAAGTAAAGTGATAGTAGAAATGCTATAAATAACAACAGAGATATGAGCTGGTAAAGTCAAAAATCTGACTTTTACAACTTTTCGCAAAGGCAGAAAATTTTCCAACAAAATTGACTTTCTAATTGTCCATTCTAAATCAATTAGTCGAAAAATGTTTATGGAATTGAGTAGGGCACTTCTTGTCTCTCTGCCCCCCCCCCCTGGAAAAGGGCAAGAGGAGCAGCTGCCCCCTTGCCACCCTCTTCCGGCATCGCTGAATACCGTTGGGTTACAGCAGATAGGGTAAACTATTCATCTTTCGGTTGGCATTAAAGGATTTGAAAAATGATATGGGGCAATCACGTGACAATCTCTAAGTCGTGGAGCGGGTTTATGGACTTTTTGGCACACAAACATGTTGCGGATGATACATAAGACGTACCCGCAATACTGGGCCGTTTGCTAGGCGTAAAGGAAATGACGATGGAAGAAAGGCAGGGACAAAGTTGAACGGTAAAACAGGACAATTTAAAGTAATAATTCTGCTGAAAAATCGCCTAGGCATATGAGAGCAGTAAACAAAATAATTCCAACCCTCCCCCTAAGGATAGCATTTGAATGTGTCAAGAAAGGATCGTCTCTGATTTCTAATGGAGTAGGGGGAAAAGATGTTCATTATTGCACAAAAAAATTATATTCAAATGCAGGTAAAATTTCCAACTTTAAATATGAGTAGGATCAAAGCTACAGTTTTCCAATTGCTTAGCAGATAACAGTGCAGTATTTTTTCATTATTTTCAGCAATTTCCCCAATCCATAATTGAGAATTGAACACTACCAGTTGATAAGATATGTATTCTATTAGATCTAGTAACCAAAAGAAATTGTGAATAATCTTTTCCTTCGATTGATAAAACTGAGAAATAATTTCTCAATCTTATATTCTACCTAAAAATAATCAATTTCATCTACATAACATCGTCCTTTAATGATTTGAAATAGAGTAAAATAATTCCATGGATACATATATATATATATATATAAATAATAATACTCTAGCAAACCCAATATAAGCGTAGTTACTACTTGTCATTTTTTGATTGATAAAACTGAGAAATGATTTCCCACGCTTTTGGTGCCATAAATCCGTGTGGAGGATCGGCCCCCTCTCTTGCCAATTTGCGCATTCTTGTTCCAGATATAAAATCAAAGTCATCTTTCTGTTCAGGATTGAAAAACTCCATCTTCTCTGCCTTTTTGTTGTAAGCTGCCACCCTGAAGGGTATGACCTCGAGATGCGTTAGGCCTGGTGCCATAGTTAAAACCTTTAGCGGAAAAAAACAGTGAGGTTTAGAAATTATGAATACTCGAAAATTCATTTAAGACAATTGAAAATAATGCAGCTCAAAAATATTGAAATGGAATAAAATGGAAATGATAAAAAAAAATTTGAATAGCATATAATAGAGTAAAAAGAGCAAGAAGTAGCTCCTAGGCTTGAATATATCCAAGATATTCTCTGCCGATTTATCTGCTACAAACTATTTCCTGGCCTATTTATAAGAACTTTTCTAGCTGGGTCTTTTTCTTCAAAAAAGATATTTCAGTTATAAATAATACGTTCTATGTCGCAACAAACAATGATGATGGTAGGAATTGCAACAAAACAGATAAAGATGATATAACACAGGTAACACAGATAACATGTGTAACACGGGTAAGACAACGTTCTTTATATTCCATAAAGAAGAAAAAATCTCGGTTTTGAGACGAAATTAACTGAAGCTAAAGAGAGAGAATTTCCAATCGCTATAGAAGTACTTTACCAAGTGTATAAAACAAAATTGATAGCTGCACCTTTTGATCACAAAAAGCCGCAGCAAAAAAGCAGAAAGTATAACTATTAACATTTATAATTAAAGTTTGGGATTGGTAATTGTAAGGAAGGTTACCTTGCTACCATGGGTTGGTTCATATAAATCCATGTTTGGTAAATCAGGGTGTGGAAGCCCAGCAGGATCTCTTCCAACGATGTAGAAAGTTGCACCGGCAGCAATGCGGGCTTTGCAATGCCATTGAACCTGAAAAAGAATAACAGTTACATGCAACATTTATGCCACAGTAAAAGCCACAATCCAAAAGTTCGAAACAGAATCGGAACCTTTCTCTACAAGCTGTATGGATATTCAGGAGAAATTGGGAGGGAGAATTCAGCTTGACAGCTGCCAGAAACCAAGCCTGGCTTAACAAAATAATAAAACAAACAAGCAAACAAACAAACAAGCAAATAAACAAGCAAACAAACAAACAAACGAAGAAAACCAGCATATTACAACCATTACTTGTCAAGAAGCTAAGACTCTTGATGTTATGTTCAGTTATATTCAAATGAACAAAACATATAGTCTTATTTAGTGCATATGTTTAGACATGTGAATGAAAAGTTATGTACACATGTAGATGTGCAAACGTGTATACATATCAATCGAAATATATTGCATTGTATCGCATTGTATTGCATTCCGTTTATTCAATTAGAGCTTTCTTTATCATTTTATTGCATTTTAATTCAAATAACAAAAAAGTCCAGCATATATATTTCTAAATCAGGAATTTTAGGACAGGCTGGTAGCGCAGATATTTAGCAAATTACTGCTGGCATTAGAAGCAGAGACACAGTTACGTTTTGCAGGTTTTATGTGTGAAATAAACACAAGAGTTATAACTGCTGGATCACGCGACATTTTGCAACCAATCATTTCTTCACATCGTACCTCTGGTATTAACCTTGCTGAAATTAACTTAGGGAAACATGACTTTAGAGCCGAAAAATCTGGGAAATAAAGCAAGTGGCTACTTTCAGTTTCTCTTTATTTCATTTCATTTCATTTCATTTCAAATTAATTAAGTTCATATCATTTGATATTGTACTACCTTTATTGCATTTTACAGCATTGTGTTTCACGATAATTGAGTCAATTATACTGAATCGTCTTATTGCATCCTTATTGGAAGCTTTTATTATCAGAAAGGCTATAAAAATTAAAATAATATACCTCAGTTGGTCCAGCGTACATCATTGGCGATGGGAATATCGCTAGGACAGTATTATCCGGATCCAAAACTCCTTCTTCAAGAACTGCTAAATGTTGTTTAATTCTCACAGCTAGTGGAACATCGTCATCTTTGGTCCATCCGCCCAATGGATGCAGCAACAACAATGGGCGTTTGAATCCTCTTTCTGTAAGCCTACGATGTGTGTCCTGCAAACAAGCAATATAAAAAGTAAGCATTTCATTTGACTTTGGCAGCGATAATCACTTGCAGTCAACGTTAAAAGTTTGCAACTGCATTGGAACTGGCAAACATGGCCTCTGATATAAAAGAAGTTAAGGAAATTAAATGTAGATAGTTGTAATCGAGCTGATCCATTTTAGTGATACTTCACTACATACTTCAATGCATGCAGCCGCTAAAAATGCTTAAATATTGAATACAAGATTGTTGACAGTAATATGCCGTTCATCGCATCAAAAGATATGTGATTGAAAATAGTAAATGAATATTAATATATCAACGTAAAGATGCTGAAAATCGGGACCGGCATACGTGGGGTCCTCAGAGTGATAGCATGAATAATAAGTAACTAAAAATATTAGCATGAATAGTTTTCATTATCAATATTCTTGTCTATTTTTGAAGATTTTTTTTATCATTCCTTAGCATGAATGGCTTCAGAGACACATTTTTAATGCATACCTGCATAAGTAATGCATGGCCATTGTGAATAGGATTTCTAAGCTGGAATGCAAACACCGCATCAGCATCACGCCTCACAAATTCAGCACGAAGCTCATTCGGCTTTAGACGATACTTGTCCAATCCATCACCCCATCTGATTTCCCCAAGGACGTCCAATTTCCCACCGACGAGCCAATCCCCTGATTCATAAATCATCTGAAAACAAAATAAAGGCATCAAGGATGCATTTCCATACCCACCATCATCCTCGTAATTCAATACACATTTACAATACAGCTCTTAGGGCCGATAAAAATTTTTGGGCAAATAGTCTTTTTTCTCATTGAGGTAATTTGCATTCGGGTATAACCGGGAAAAAAGGCAGAAGAACTGTGTGCTGCACATGTTAAATCTATTTTAAGAAATCAAATGAAGACATTATACGCAACATGGATTTTTGCTTAAGAAGTAGTGAACGCATGGGTCTTTTAACTCATACTTTGCAATTAATCCTTTTTTTCTGTTCCAAAGTTATATCTAGACTATCGCAACAACTACAACCATAACTGAAGTTGCTCGCACGGACACCTCGTACGTTGTGTCCAAGTGTCATTTACTTGTTTTAGAGGAAGAGTCTTCAATGGGTAAAAAACAGCGTGTAATTACCTTGATATAGGGATGTTTCTTGCTATTACAACCAAACTGTCTGCAGCATCTTTCTTCTTTTCTATGCGCAAAAAATTGAGGATCCCTAATGATGGCCACTGGCCTGCCATCATATTCAAGGGCAAATGATTTGCAATTGCTGAGCCGTTGCTTGTCTTCTGTTTGCACTGGCAATACGATTGGAACAGATTGATTGATGTTGTCGCCTACAATGCATATTGAATTCGTCAACACGTGTGGACCAGCAAAAGGTTTGCGCGAAACCAAAAAAGACCAAATGAAATTACAATACAGCACTTTCCCTTTGCGGTTGTCCCTTTATATGTATCCATAAAAAAACTAAGGCTACGCCTATGGTGACCAAGCTGACTGGCACAGAGCTCCTATTCTCCACCCTTTGTAATACCCCCTGCAAAACCGATTATTCTCTTCTTTACAGCAAAAACAGTCGATTTTTCGCTTCAAAAACCTTCTATACTTCATAATTTTCTTGTCAAAAACGGATGATTCTAAGCAGGTTCTGCACCGTCTGTTCCGCTTTATTTTATATGATGAAAAGTGACTTACTATCTTGGAAGCAGTTGAAGTGAATTGCTTGCAAAAATTCTCTTTCATTCATGAATCCCTTGAGGGGAGATGCCCATCCTTCGGCAAGCACTTGCACCCATTGCATATCAAGCTAAAATTTCATTAGGATACAATGAATAAGGGAGAAAATTCAATGATGAATTCAGTTATCAGAAATACATAAAATCCAGTAATGATGGTGAATAAAGTTTAGAATAAAAAGTGAACTAATATTCCAAAGAAATGAAACAACTATAATCAGTTGCAAAATTATTGGAACCCAAGTACAAAAACATGAGAATGGGCATAACTTTCCCTCTATTGGAATTATGATGATCATATCGATAACATGGTGTGTTACCCCCGAGCAGAGATTGATGCAGAACTATCAATCTGAATTTAATCGTAATCTTCTTGCCATTGGCAGCATTTCTTTATTATTTTATTAAGCATCATGCTTGCAAAGTCTTTCAGCTTTTGTTTTTCATGAAATTCATGGAGTAAAAGGTGTTTTTTTGTTGACTCTATGCTTCGAAAGGGCTAAATATCTGCAGAATTCCAACACCCTTGACCATCTGCTAATGTTGATTGCACATGATTACGTTTGGTCTTCTAAGTATTTCTGGCGCCACCGAACAAAACTTCGAGAGACTTTCGTAATGATTAAAACAATCACAAAGTATTACAGTTAGTATAACACTGCCGCTAAATTATACAAAATGCAATAAATTTGAAGGCAAGTGGAAACAGTCAAACATCCTTTGTTTTTTTTAACCAATTATCTTGCATGGCATCATCATTATGTTGAAAAATGACGCAAAAGTAATCAAAATGAATGTTTAATGAGGGCATTATTAAAAAACATTCATTGAGATGTTTTGAAAACAAGACAAAAGCAGGTGATAATCTTTTCAAATATAAGCTAATAGCATTAAAAGAAGCACCTGAAGTTTGAAGAAAAAAAACCTTGACAAAGACAAATGGGCTGAACCCAATTCTTGAGACGTTAAATATTATCTCAAATAGTTTAAAAGACGAAGCTGGAAGAAACAAATAATGATGAATAAGATAAACGAGATTAAAAGAGATAGGACTGCCAGAGAAGGAAGGAAGAAGGAGAATAAAGAGTAAATAGCGCGACAAAAACAAACGAACGGACAAACAGAGACAGGATAGAAGGACAAAAAAATAGACGAAAAAGGAACAGAGGGATGAATTACAAAGACAAGAGACAGAGACAGAGACAGAGACAGAGACAGAGACAGAGACAGAGACAGAGACAGAGACAGAGACAGAGACAGAGACAGAGACAGAGACAGAGAGACAAGGGAAAGAGAGACAATAGACAGAAAGAAAAGGACAGAGAGACAAAAAGACAAGGGACAGAGACAAGGAACAGAGAGACAGAAGAAAGAAAGACAAAAAAATTGACTAAATGCGAAGAAACGGCATAGAATTCATTTATGAGAATGCACAGATCCGAATGCAAAATATAACTTAGTATGCATTAGTTACTTTAACCAAAAACCAAACAATGCCAAGATCTTTTCCCTGGTTACATACTCTTTGTGAAGGAAGATCTAGAATACATTTAACGATGAATTGCGCATGACTTAGTCCCTATTAAGAGTTTAATACTATTCATATTATGCAGTGTTCTAGAAGTTGCAAGCAACATAATTGAAACTAAATTCACTAATCCAACTCCTTTCAAAAAGCTGCTTGAAAAATCCTTTCTAGCTTAACGCATATAAGTCCTAGCAAGTGAATTAAATAACATTCTAATTTACAACTAATAACAGTCATCTAGTTTGTTATTGTGAGATTAAAAACGAGAATTAACATTTGCAATTAACAAATTTTCATAATCTTAGGCTTTTAAAACCTTTTTAGCAAGGTGGCAGATTCACTAGTTATGAAAGTGCGTTAATATGGAAGGATTTTACTGATCATTCGAGATGAAGCATTTCAGTAAGGCTATGATCCTCATTAACCTTGGATTTTAAAATAGATCAAAATAAAGAAAACTTCAAATCATGGCCGAATTCCAAAGGAATTCTATTTTATCAGCATCCCTCTCAAATTAGTTTGGTGACAAAGAAAAGCGGGATTCATTTAAAAAACGATGAAAACGATGAAAGGAAGAACTAGAAAAAGTTGCTTAATTTTTGTGCGACTGAAAAATTGTAACCGTTTTTGTTAATAAGGAAAGGAATAGTAGTCCCAGGGATCCGTTTTGACTTTCCGAGAAAAAGACGGAAAAGATATCGACCTATACGCTCTTACCTTGCTTATTGTCAAAGTAGGTAATGATTGAGCTTCTGCAAGATACGATGCCAGTTCATTTTCAGGTACAAACAGCTCATTCACGTTATTCACTGTTGTTACTGGAACAATGCCCTAGCAAATTCGAGATAAAATTCAGTCAGAATACTGTCAGAAATAAACGCAAATTAAACGCAAAATGAATATAAATAACTGTTCCCTAATGTGAACTTGGAAAAAGAGGGAACATAACGTAGCATATTAAGAACCAGTCATTTTGTCTTATACTCCATAATGGATGCATTTAATTCGAATCCCATTATATTTTGGTGTTTAATCGTGGTGTGGCATTTTGTAGTTGCTTATCTTTATCCTAAACTAGTTGCATGTATTTATGTTTATGGCCTTAAGGCAGTCAGTGTCACTTGGGCTTTGCGCTCGCGTCCCTGTAGCTTCTTGTAAAGCAGTTAACTATAGCAATACACGTTGCGAAGGTTTGTAGAGATAATACACGCGGGCAATACATATTGTAAGTTTTTATGTGGATAAAAAAAACAAGTGTATGAATTGACAGCTGTTGACCAATACAAAAGAGAAATATTATCAATATTCTAAGTCTTAACAACAAATGAAAAGCTGCAATGCACAGTAATATAATGTATGTTTCCCGATTCTTGGCAATAACAGGTGAGCATGTTTGTTAATAAAAGACCAGATATTATCAATATCTGTATGGAAATTTTACGTAGATTGCGACTGCTTAAGATATAAAGTGTATAGTGACAGCAATGAAATCACTGTTAATAAGGGTCCCGTAGAAAACGTTAATAATCAACTTAAAATGATCGAACCTAATCGCACAGTTAGTGCCATAAGGATAGCAAGATTCAAAAACGTATAACGAAATATAACGAAGGTTATAGGTATAACGAAATATGTTTAAAGAAAACCTTGAAAGGCGTTGCAAATTTAGATTTTTGATGTATCTGTGCCTCTAAAACCCTTAATAAACCTGAACCATAGCAGCAAAGCAAAAGGAAACTTTTCATAAACTACCAATGCAACCAACAAGAATTGAAAGTAAATAAAATGCGAGGTTCCATTTTTTTCACACACCTTGTTAACAAGTAATTTGACTAGTTGCTGGACACATTGATCAATGCTGTGCTTGCCAGCATTAATAACCAGATCGGGGTCACTTGGAGGTTCATATGCAGAGTCTACTCCTGTAAAACCTTAAACAGAAACAAGCAAAAATATACGTCAATCTTACAAGGCTACGGTATATCATAAAAACGAATCAATTTATTTATATGTTATGCTTGATTAACGGAGATTAAGTAGAACGCAAAGTGGCAGAAGTACACGGCAAATATGACAAATAATAATCAGTATATATTCAGATATTATACACAAAACTAATATTTCGCTGTGAAATATAGCTGGAGAGCGCTCTCGCTCAGACAAGAAAATGTTATTAAGAATCTTTCCATATCAGTTCAATGCATTAGCGAAAGCATAAAAGCTTCATCTAAGTTTTAATTAAACGCCTGTTACTTAACTAAGTTTTAGTTGACATAATTTATTATTGTTCAAGGCATGGTGTTTATTTTCCGAAGAACAATAACAGAACATAAAACTTGAAAACATCAATTTAAACCAGGCTTTTAGGTTAAATGCAATTTTCTGCTTAATGCTTTCTCTCAAGCATAGTAGTGTAAAAATAATAGCATTACTCTAAACACCAACCAGAATATCTAAAACTGGGTACATTTAATATAGTCAAATGTCAATCTGCCTTAAAGCAAAACCATTAATTGAAGTCTTTCTTATGAAAGGAGTATCGGGCGAAGAAAGTACTTTTCAGTAACCTTCACTGTCTGTGTTCTCTTTTGAACAAAGTTAAAATTCGTTGCTACTATATTTAGGCACTGCCTCAAAACAAACCTTTTATCAATCCTGCCCTTGCTTTTTTGTACAGCCCTTTAACATCTCTTTCTTCACAAACCTCCAGCGGCGTGCTGACAAAACACTCAAAAAATGAAAGTCCAGAATCCTCATGCATCTGCCTAGCTTTTTTTCTATCCTAAAATACCAAAAGTAACAAGAAAATTAACTTCAAAAATCAATCGGTGAATTGAAAGATAGCACTTTTTATCGATAGAAAACTTATAAAAACCAAATTAAGTTTTTCTTGTTTTGGTTTCTTCTGTGTCTTTCTTTGGAGCATGCGTTCTTAGAAAATATCACAGTTTCTTGTACAATTGTTAATCAATACAAGTCTCAGTTGCTCGTTTCGGCGATCGAGTCAAAGGAGTTTAAGGCAGGCGACTTAGCATCTCGACCCAATATTGCCTGTAAACTGCATCATCCCTTCGCAACATCAAACATCAAACATCCCTTGTTCTGTTAGCCAACGAACATCGAACCAAACTGCCTTTACGTTTTGCTTCAGGGAGCATACGGCCATTTGATCTTCAGCAAGAAATTGTTACTTTTTAGGAGAAGGGGAGAGGGTGATGCTTGTAAGCTTAACAAACGTTATAGTATTATAGTATTAAAGCATTATAGTATTTTAATATCCATTATAGTATTATAGAAGCCCCTTTGCAATCTGATGAAACTCATTAGTACTTTGCAAATGTATAATCATCGGGAGCGGAGAGGTTTATGCAATAATGGAACATTTTGTAAAATCTTGATAAAGAAAGACAGTACATACCCTTTCGTATGGACTGATAAAGCTTGTCACACAAATTATTCCTGCATCAGCAAATAACTTTGACACTTCACCAACTCTTCTTATATTTTCTTCCCTTTCCTCTGGGCTGAATCCAAGATTTTTATTGAGGCCAGTTCGCAGATTGTCTCCATCTAGGCCGTATGTGGGAATCCCTCGCAGGCATAAATACTGTTCCAAAGCATGTGAGAGAGTTGTCTTACCAGCTCCTGATAAACCTTTTGAGAAAAATGCAAAAAAGTATTAATTAAAATGCTCTAAGGCATAAGCACTTATGGAGAAGAAACGTTTAGAGGAAAATTTGAAAAACCTAATCTCTCTATCAACCCTTAACCCTAGCCCCCTGGTAATATATGGTTGATGGGGGCCCTTTATATACGCCCTAGAGGTCTAGGGGGTTTTAATCTTCTTGAAGCTGCCCTAGAGGGAGATTCTATGTTAGCTGTCCCTGGGGCTTTATCATAAAACAGGTTTTCATTGAAATATGATATAAATTAAAGAGCTTCTTGTACTAAATATTTAATAACCTTCCGTTTCTTAAGGGCCTCGCTCTTTCAAGCATCCGTCCCTTTTTTCCCAGCCCCCCTGTCTTTTAAGCCCCTCTCTTCAATGTAGAAATAAATAAATCCTGAAGGGTTAGCAGAAAATTGAAAGTTTTATGAAATATAGCTCCTTTTTCATAGAGCTTACAAGTTGAACCTCATTTGCATTTCCAATAAGATATTTGCAAGCAAGACCTTTTTTACAAATTTTAAACTGGGCATGTCTTAAATGCGAGTAGTGTGGTCAGCGCAAGTTTCATGATATTGTCCTTTCACTTTAGCCAAAGATGCAGTGACAAGTTTCAGTTGACAAACCAAGCTTAATGGCAAATAATCAACAAATTCCAACGTAAACAGATTCATCTAACAGCTACACATTTTCAGAAAATAACCGTATCCCCCGCATCTCACAGAAGGATTGAACCTTTTTTGCCCAGGAAAGTGTATAACCAGCACCTGTTGAGCCTAATAGGATTGCGGTCTGGCAGACAAGATTGTTTTCTAGCATTTCGGACAATCAGAGAATACTTTATCAGGATCCATTCTTATGTAGATAATGAATCTAGTCTAATCCAGATTAGAACATTCCATCTCGATTCATTCACTGGAACTTTTGAAAAGTTGAAGTATCTGGAATCTCTTTCTGTTTACATTTCTGTGCTCAAAATTGGTCATTGTTTTAAAGTACAAAAGTGTTATAGTTTCTAATAGTTGCTCGACAGTCGCATAATAGTTGCTTAATAGTTGCTGAACCTTTGCATGCAAAGAGGGTGTCATAGTAGAGCGTAAAAAATACATGAAAACTCGAAAAAAAACTTGATGATAATTGATTCATTTAAAAGTTCCAAGCGTGAACGAAGGCAAAAAGTTAGACATATAACGAAGCATACTTCTATTGTTTCTTACAGCTCTCTTAATGTGCCTTCATGTTGCTTAATGCTTAGAGACTCAAGCCCTAGTTGCTAATCAATCAGCTTTCATTCAAAAACGCGTACTCATAAATACTAAAACGCTAATCAAAATCGTCAATCGATCGTCTTCAACTTAAGTTTTACAGATAACATTGTAAGCTTCTTGCAATGTTAAAATTTTGGACGACCTTATCAATAATGAAAGAGTAATTATAAAGTTAACATCTGAGGCTGACTTAAGTAAACAAAAGATTAAGAAAGCATTGCATATTCACATGGGGAATCTGTAACCGAAAAAACAGGATTACCATGTTAAGGCTGTTGACAGTGTTGCCTGGCAACATTGAAACCACCGTTTTAACATTTGGGTCTGGGCATGAAACAACAAACATGAATTTCGCAATGACCCATTTCTAAAAACGTCGGTGTTTTTATTCTAAGCCCGAAGCATGCTCCAATTGTGGGCAAATTTTTGCTTTCTATCTCCAGCAAAAATTTTTAGGAGGGTCTCGTACTGATTCCTTCTTGCTGAATGTTTTTCTTTATAAAGAAAGATTTGCATAGATCATAGAACCAACAGGTACAGAGGTACAGATCGTCTGACAAGCAGGGACGTAGTGGGGACCTTTCCACTTCCTGCTCAAAGAAAAACTAGAATCTTTTTATTCCTATAGTTTTACCCTCATTTTCAATATTACCCCTTGGTTCTAAAGCACTCTCGAGAATTCTCTAGGTGTCCTTGAATTGGACAAAACAGAAATGACGTAGTTTAGAAGACTGGCAGGACCTACAAGCCGGAAATTTGCGAAGATGGAGTAAATTTAAAGGAGAAATCTTCAACAAGCAAATTCAAGAAAGCAGATTAGTTTAAATAAAACGCTTGGGGCTATACGTGACTCTCTCAAACTAGTCATAAGTTCAAGCTACTTAGATTTTCTCTCTGGAACAATGAAATCTAATAACAGCTAGTGTGGAGAATAAACTTGAATTTTAACTGGCATTTCCACTTGTCAACATGTTTGAAATTATGTGTATTCTGCGATGCATTGGACCACATATTTTCTAGAACTGCCTCTCCTGATCTTCGCGATATGATAATTTAGTTGATGAGCCAGGAAGAATCAAATGGCAAGGTATTGGTAATATTTCATATCACATTCATTTGAGTTAGCTGAGAATTACTATATGAGCCAGAACTGATATACGTATCTCAGTACATATCTCAATTTTATCAAGTTAAAGTCTAATAAGCGTGTATGTTTCCAGGTTGCAGAAACTAAGTAATGAATTTTCCTTACTCTTATTTCTGTGAGTATCCCAACACTTATTTCTCACATATCGCTTTATAACGAAACTAAAATTTTGACACGTAATTTGCAAAATTTATGATACTCTTAATATTGCTTTTTGATGTTAAGATTATGTTTGATTATTGCAATAGAAGATAATTAGCCTTAAACCACTTTTGGCCTAAAATGGTTGTTAAAAACTTACCTGTCAACCATACAGTGCAACCACGAAACCCGTGACTTTGGCCGATCACTTGTCCACGCTTGTCTCGGGTGACCAAGCCTTTTTGATAATGAACATTGGTAGCTTTTGTTATTTTCTGCAATATCAAAGTTTGTCTTTAATGCATACTGATATACGTTGCTGGTTGGAACCAATCATAGTGGAAAAGACCCATTGTCATCAAGTTGCCACTATGATCGGTCCTTACAATTCACAGTCACTGCTAAAGTTGTATAGTTACATTTAAGGAAAAACACAACTAAAGTTATATGCCTAAAATAGAAGTCAGTCACTAACATAAACGGGAATTAGGAAATATTTATTCTGGTCAAAAAGTTTCGTCAGGTCTATAAGTTTTATCGATTTTATCAGTAAAGGCTTCCATGACCACCCCGTTTGCAATAATTTTCAAGTCCCCAGTACCACTGACTAACAAAAAAGCTTCATGGTACATAAAAAATTACCCATTTTATGAACAACCAGGAGCCTCGGTATGTATTTAGTACTACTTTACTACTACATACATTCATACAAATAAACATTAGTTTTATGTAGCAGGTTTTCTGCATTTCGATATATGTATTAATATTTTTATAACAATCAATGTTATAACCAATTTTGTTCATAGCATTTTTTTGCATTTCGAAATGAACAGTCGTTTCATGTGAAACAAGAACATAAAATTCTAATAAGAAAATGTTATACCCTTGATCCAGTTTGCAGAGTATGGCCGATCTTGACAAGATCTTGGGTGCGCCTACAGAACCGCACCTCAGGTGCGGGTGCGCAAAAACCGAACAAAAATCGTTAGGTGCGCCACTAAACTATGGGTACCACTGCATAAACATTAAAACTTAAAAATCTGAGGGGCGCCCAGGTGCGCTATTTTACACATTTAAAAATTTTCTTGGGTGCGCCATAGCCATGCTCTGCAATCTGGCCCTTGATGAGTCAACAAAGGTCTTCGATAAAGTGACGCGAGTGTTGGTGATGAGAGATTATAAGAGTTGATTGGCAATTTCAACAAAAATGTCAATAACAATACAAATCTCTTGCATTTGCTGAAATATCATTGTTACATGTATCGTTTACCATAAGCCTGGCGCTCCTATTGATTTTATTGTATTCCCACATTATGAACTGGGTACAAACACCCAGTCAACTGATTTGGCCATAATGTTGTGTTTGTTGTGCTGTTTTGTTAAGATTGGTATGCTGTTGCATGCTAGTTCATTGGTCGTATTTAACACGTGTTTGTATCTTTAGCGGTGGATTTTAAGAGGCATTCAGGAAGAATTTTAAAGCGGATTTTATGAAGAATTTAGAGAAGGTTTTAATGACGTTTAAATAACAGTTTCAAGTTGTTAGGTATTCATTAAGTATTGCATATTGCGTATTGCTGCACTGATTCTGTATATCTTCGAATGAAACATTGTGTTTCTTCTCTAATCCAGCCTGCCATAGCTGTCACACGGACGAACTTAATAAAAACATAACTATAAGAACCACATACAAACAAACCAAAGGAAAAACAGTGTCTTGACTATGTTTCATACAAAGGTTTAAAATAACAGACATTAGAAGCCTCGGTTCGAGTCGGTGGCGGAGCCACGGGGCTGTTTGGGGAACCTCCATTTTCTGAGAATATGGTAATGCAGATTTGTCAAATAATTGGGTTAGGGGTATAGACCCTTATTTAGCTTCGATTCTTAGTCACAGAATGTCTTCTTAAACGATCGCAAAAAAGATTTGACCTTTCTAAACACTATTCTTGAACTATTCTTAAAAGGGCGCTTCCAAAAATCTGAAGGTGGCCGGAGCCCCATCATCACCTTACCCTCCCACTTTGATAACCAGGGAATTTTGATCGAAACGATAAATAGCAATGCGATAGGATAAAAATCTGTTAAAATCGATGATAATATAGGATACTAAAGGCTCTAAATTTCCCTGAAAATCATAAGTGCTTATAAGGCTTTTATTTAAATGGAAATTGATAGAAAACCCCTGTTCGATTCTTACAGTTCACCTATGTCCAAGAAGCAGTGACGGGTCCAGGATAAAATAGTTAAAACAACCTGCCTTCAAACCTTGAGAACGATTGGTCTAGTAGACCGCTTCCCAGCCTAAATAAGGGTGGCATTTTCGACTCAGCATAAACACAATTGATACAATCAATAAGATATTGACGAAGAATACAAACCAAAAGTGCGGGCGAGCTATCACCTCCATTAGCAAAGTTATAGTCTGCCATTTTTGAACAAATGTACAGAATTCTCAATCCAGACAAGAAATTTAAACGCACTTCTCAGAGTATTTTCCACCTAGTTTATCGGTCCTCGGAAATAATAGGAACAGAGATTTCAATACCAGGTCTTTCATTCAACGCTTTTGATGGGCAATACCATTTACAAAGTCAACTATAGTGATGCCGTCAATGGGCATTCACAAAAACTGAAGAGAGATCGCAGCTTACAATGCAGCCAGTTGTGGGAAAACCTTGAACATTTCAATTACGACAGCAAGGGCCTGTGAATGTATTCTTGTATGTGAAAAGGTCTTGAAGATTAATGGCTAATCTCTTACAATTAAATTAGATTCAAGTGTGAATTTCTAAATAGATTCCGGCCAGATATAATCGCCATTTCGAGCAGATGTTTCGTCCTGATCACACTAATTTGCATTATTTATCAAACATTATTTGCTTTGATTTATATTTCATAAAGAAGGTGGAATTTCGATGGCATATTTGATTCTAAATTTTAATTAATGAATTTAAATGACAGAGGCACTACTCCACAATCCCGATCACTTTCGATTGATTTATTTATGAATATAACATAATTCATTACTTCATTATTATCATTATCATTACATATTCATTATAGCTCATTTATATGATCATAAACTACGCAATTTGAATTGGAATTCTTTGAATCACTATTATTTTGCAAATGCTTTGCAGATTGCACTTTTATGCTACCAATCCCTTCAAAACGTATAAGGTAAAAAGCTATCAGCTACAAAATTTTTACACCATGTAACAGGGGGGCGGATTCAGGATTCTGGAGAAGGAGGGATGCTGTCCGCCGAAGTTCACGCGAGCGCGGCAAACCCGGAGGCCAGTAGGGGTTCAGGGTCCCATTTTCATTTCATCTATTTACTTGGTGGGTGACCCTAATAAAAGGGACAGTTTGCAGAAGAGTCACTTTATGCGACTGTCGCACACGGGGCACGCTAAACTTTTAGATGGGCGCGGTCGAGCTAAACCGCATGCTTCAATGATTATGTAGGCACTCCGTCGATTGTCTCGTGTATGGTCAAGAGTTTTAAATTTTGAACGATGTAAACCAAATACAAATTATTAATTTAAGACAGGTAGTATAATCCATCATGACATCTGAGTCGAATCAGCAGGGCCGTCGAGAGGGGGGAGGTAGGCGGGGTCGGAGGTCTGGGGCCCGTTAAAGTTTTCCTCAATGAAAAATTTGATTGCTCACTGGGGCCCAGTGCAATAAAATACCCCTGGGCCCGCACTGGCTCTCGACGGTCCTGCGAATAAGGGCCACAAGAGCTCTTATAAGACACTTGCGACTGCTTGCCTTGACCCAGATTGACCTAGCACACTTTTAAACTTAGTTGGACTGACTTTCATTCTTTACATGTGCCCAATGGCAAGTAATACCAAAAGCTTGATACCAAAGACTGAAGGGTAAAATGGCGAATTTAATGTTTGCACTGTCATATAAACAAGGAAGGAGGGTACCCAACACGATTATCACGCTGCAAATATCTAAACAATAATGTGGGCTGCAGTGGCGTCGTGAAAGCACAGTTTTTTTTGGGGGGGGGGCAAAGGCACGAATTTTCCGACAAGGAGAGAATTTTTCCGACTAAACCAACAGCAGTGAACACCCTTATAAATGTCTTGTTTCTCAAGGTATCATAACAGTCAATGAGGAATCTTGAAATGTACCGAGAGAAGGAGGAAATGAGGCAGCCAGAATACTCAATTACAAAACCAAAGATTGACCAGATGCTGGAAAATTTAAGTCTTGTAACATTTGAATTCAGTGTACTAACAACTTCCTTAGCAATGGTGTATTTGCAAAAACATCATTTATCTCATCAAAATTAAATGATTTAGACACACTATGCTTAACGTTTAACAGAATAAAGGAAATTAAATGATCCAGTCCCATGGTTGACTGCAAACAATTTATAACAATTTCAATTCTGAGAATGTGCTTTCACCATCATTTAGTTAAGCCTTTCAGTTACTGAAAGGGTATGTTTTCGCTTGGAACTAAAGTATTGATTGAACAATTTAAAGGGACTTTCTTCTTCATGTCGCTCAAATTCGATTTCCCTTCACATTCCGCATAAATGGCTGTTACCTTCGAGCATTGAAGAAAGCAGAGCATAAAAGATTCAAGCTCTCTAAATGTCGCCACATGCAGCTTCTCTAAGATTAAATGTGAATTACGTCTTGTACTTCTAATAATATTCTCACTAAATAGTCAAACGAAAGGAATCTTATAATTCCGCATTTTGAGTGGTTTTCAAAAAAGGAAGCGTTTTCTAACACTCTGAAGGGCGTTGCTCGAAAAACTATCCCGTGGGTCAAGCCCCCGGACCCACATTCCTTCCTCGCTTCGCTCGCTACTTTACCCCTGCCAAAGTATAACCTCTCTACACAACTAATAGTAATATAGTTCAACATTCTTAGGCGCATCTTAACACAGTATAGCTGGGGTCCTTAGAAGGGGCTGCTGATTTGGGGTTGTTGTTCTCAAAACAATAGAAACAATGCATCAAATTAAATCTTATGTTTTTATTGGATTTGAGCCCCAGACCTCCACTTCTTCCGGACCTTACTCTAGCCTTACCATTACATACTCAAATAGGGTTGCCTTCAGGCCACTGGTCCTTATCCTTTCTTTCCATTTCTGCTAAAGGGGGTCTCTCCTTTGATTTTCAAATAGTTTCTAATAAAAGACATATATTGTTCTCTAAAATGGAATGTACTGAGACTGTAGTTATTGCCAACATTATGGAATGCATCATCTGGTAAGTCATCAGTTGTGATAATCTAGCAGAATTGTTCTTGATCGAGCAGTGCAAAATTACAAAGTATGGCTTTAAGACTAGAAACTTGTGTCATTATTGATGATAAGGCTTTATCATTTGAATGTATGAATCTTTCTTGTCTGTATTTCATGGTTTGATTCTCTTCAATTTTGTCATTGGAGAGCTTGACATTGACAGACAAGTTCAATTATTCGTATTTAATCAAGTTTCTCTGGATCTTATGAATTTTGTGTACATTTTAGAAAACGAAATTCTCCATGGATGTAAAATTATGTCACAAAAACAACTATAAGGAATATTTTTCAAGACATGAACTCAATCATAAATGATTTAATAAATTTGATTTAATTTGGAAGAAGAGTGCCATGCATGGCAAAAATTGAGATTGTGAGGAGACCACTTTCTAACCTCAATTGAGTAAGGTTTTCCAAGATCAAACAATGAAGCAGAATAACCATGCTCTTCATCATGCTTAACACCTCTGTTGATTAAGGATACTTATTCTGTATTACCATATTTTTGTTAATTCACAGTGTGCTGAATGATGGCATTATAATCTCTCATCTCTTTACTTCTATCACATTAAAAACTTTATCTTGGAGTTATATAAATTTTGCAAACATCAATAAGTTGTTCAATATTCAAAATCAATATGTTTTGCAAACATCAAACATCAAAAGACATTGCCATTCTATGCTTAAACAAAGGGAGAATCCTACGGTATTCCCTGTCAAAATTTCCTACTCAGAGGGGTACATCCTTTTCTTTCCTTGATTTTTCTTTGTTTTTATTTTCTTTTTTTTTCCTTGTATATGCAATAACCTTCAGCTAGTTGAAGTTTGCATTATTTGGTAGATAGAGAAGCTCCGGTTATGATCCCTAGCTGACAACTATGCTACAGTTAAAAGACACTTCATGTAAACTTGATGGTACAGTTTGATTGGAAGTATTGAAAATGTTAAGTGTAACTATTTCTGATTGCGTTTCCCTACCAAAGAAGCATCAGGAAGATAACATCCCAGTAAATTTTGTTTATATGCTACTAGTTAAATTGTCTTGAATTATCAAGAGCACATTCAAGGTCTTGTTTTCAGATTCTCTCATTTCACACTGGTAATTGTTGTGTTTGTGATGTGTTTGATCTCTTCATTGTGTTATCAAGGGCACAGGAGTCAACAAAGTAATTTTTTGCAATATGAATAGAAAAGATTTGGAAAAAACTTATTTTTTTTTGGGTTCTGATGTTGTGAATGTGAGGTTTGAGACCCCTCATCAAGATGAAACTGGATGTTTAATGACCAGATACTGGAAGTGAATGGGGTTTTTAAATAAATATGCTTCACATTCACAAATTATGTAGATGGTGATAAAAATTTTGGCGATAAATGGCGATTAAAAAAGACTTTACAATCACCTGAAGTCAATGAGTTGGCTATGTGGTTATGGTTTATTTTCTATCACACATTTTCTGAAACAAAATTCTAATTGCTTGATAAACAAAGGACTTTTGACATAGTTTCTGGCAATGAACTTTCCTGGGAACATCACGGTCAAATTTGTAGAGGAAATTTACAAAAAATAACTTACTTACTGGCGTATAATATTCAATACGAGTTTTAGATTTACATAATCTTCAGATCAATCCTAAAAAAAAACAATAGCAGGTACCCACTTACCGGATCGTTCAAACCATTTGGTCTGATTGAGGCCATCTTGTCTAAGCACCACTACCTTATTGTTGAAATGGAGAAGATACGTAATGAGATTTCTTATAAATTGCACAGGTCTGTCTTGGCTGTTTCAGAGTTGTCAAATTTTCACAACCAGCTCCCTCGCCCTTGGCTGCCACGTCATGTAATCGATTGTCGAAATGTTGTTGTCAGCCTACGATTATATGCAAATTAATATATCGACACCGATGAAACCAATCTTTTACATTCAGTCTTTTGTGGCACTTTAATATTGGTCTTTTTCAATTGTTTTATAATATGTATTTAACTACTTATTTATAACACACTGTCATATATTGAAACAAACTCAATCTCAATCTCAACACGAGACAAGACTAGAATTTAAAGTCATCCCCATCAGTGGCCATATACCCATTGATGGTCATTCCCCTGTGGTATCACGGTAGACAGGGACAGCACAGCGGTCTCTAAAGTGGAGGGGGTGATCGAACCGCAGTGGTCCCGGGAGAAATTAATTTAAACAACGCACCTTAGAAGGTCGGAAAACGCCCTTTCAAAAAAAAATTTTGCTTCTTAACGTCCTTGTTTATATACAGCAGTTCGGTGCAGAAAATATTTCACTTGAAAAAGCCATATAATAGTTTGTAGGACTATCTTTGAAAAAAGTGGAGGGGCTATAGCCCCTGCAAGCCCAATGGCTGCGCGGTGCCTGATGGAAGACAAATTGGACGATTTTATGAAAGGGGATCTCCTGTAATTTTGGCGATCCACACATGAAGTACTGTCCATTCTTCTTCCCATGTAGCTTTGAAGCGCGGGAAATTAAGATATGAAGGCTGCCAATACATGAAGATGATGAAGATTCTGTAACACATAGGTCACGTCTGAGGTTCAACCTTGCTTTCTTGAAGAAATTTCATTTGATAGCAATTAAAAGATGGATCAAGAAATAGGAGAAGGCAAGGATAATTTTGCTTTGGCTTCATGCGCACGAATCAGGTGTCCTAATTTCCATTCTGGCGTCTCTCTGACGATTCGATACCAAGTTTCTGTAAAAATTTGCCCCAAAAAGCATTTTTCCTTTATCGAAAATATCCGACGTTTCTAAAAGAGGAAAATTTCCTCTCAATTAATTGTTAACAAAAGAAGACATTAAGATATTTTTAGTAAATTATAATTATATGCAAAATTGTATGCAGCTACAAAAGACAGTGTTAGCTATATAACATACTTGAACCAACCTGTCTATACTTCAAATTTTAAAGCTGATTTTAGAAATTGATCTTGATGGTTGTAGAGTGGATAACTTTCATGTTACAGGATTCTATAAAATTTTTCTGGTGCATTTTCAGCAAAATTTTTTGGCATCATTTCTTCTAGGATAACCATAAATTTCAAAAACAAATTTTAAGGGTAACATGCTTTTGATGTAAGATTGTTAAGTTGCCATTGTCTCCATTGTATGTAGGTGCAATGTATTGCCAATGATGCTGTATAGATTGACCTATCAAGGATCAGCCATATCCTGTTTGCTTACCAGCCTGGAAAATCTTACATGAGCAATTCTGTGGTAGTTTTTGCTCTTGTGAAGAATAATATGAACAACTGATGTTTTTGAAAAAATTAAGAATGTTGCAATGATTTTGTTTCTGCTTTGTTTTTTGCTTTTGATAGATTTTATTTTCAAGAGAGCTGAGGCAAACTCATTTGTAAGAAAGTATTTTATAAAACTTACTTCTGCAAAAATTTTTGTTATAAAGTCTTCCATGTGTATTTTATACTCTAAATTGTTTATAGTCATGCCTGATATACTTTTTTGTTTTAGCAACAACGCTTTTTGAGTTAAGAATAATCACTACATTTAAACATGCAAAATAGTTATATGGCTGTCTTTTTAACCTTTTCTTCAGAACCAGATGATGTGGACAATGTTATGGAATTAGAGCCAGATTCTCCATTGAGCAGATCAAGCACTTATACCAATGATACTGACACTAAATCTGATACTGAGAGCTGCAAAAATGCAGATGTCAATGATGATGGAAAAGATGGGTCAGAGAGTGATGGTGAGGTAAAAAGTCTTTGCAAAATAGCAGGAAATGTGAAATGGAAGGATTTTGAATTGCCATTGCTCCCTTATAAGCATGCAAACTCTTTCTGTCAATTGCTTTGCATTTTAATATGAAAGATAGATTCCAAAAGTTGTAAATAATATGCTGGATTGCTAGCTAAAGGATCTAAAGATTGTTGTCATGTTATAGCACAAGTTTTATGTTCTTTGAATTGGTTTCAATGCAAAAATTTTTTGTTAATCGATGTACATACAAACTAGCACATGGAATAGCAAATTTTTATGAGCATTGGGAAAAGAAAAGTCTCTCAGATAGACAAAGCTGCCCGAGTACTGCACAACATGTAATGCCCAAAATCAGAGTTGTTCAGCCATATGACAACATATTAGATTATCCAGATTGACCAAAGTTTGTGCTGAGGATAATTTCACTTTATTTGGCAACCAAGGTGGCTTTCAACATGGTGCAATTGATTTCCCAGGAAGGCACAGGCGCTCCTACCAGCCAAAGCACCAGAGCAATAGAATGGCCACGCAAACCATTGTTCTCTTTTTGTGAAGAGTGACAAAAAATAATCAAATATTATAAAGTGATTAAACATTTGCTGTTTAATAAAACAAATAATGACATCAAACGATAAAGATGAATTCACTTTCAATCATTTGTTCCTCAATGCATCTTTAACAAATGCTTGACTTATGTTATTGCCAACGAGAGAGAAAGGTATGAAGAATGCTGGTACAAAAGAGTTGTTGGAGGGCATGCCCCCCCCCCTAGCATTGGAGTGTCTTAAAATTTTGGAAATCTGAGATCTGTGTGGCATTGGATATTTATCATTGACTTTTGAGTTTTATCTATCATTTTCTAGTTACATAAGGGTCATGAGTTGGAAAAGTGGGGGAGGGGGGGGGGGGGGTTCCCATTTCCGCCATGGCTCTGCCACTGTTTGGGACTCAAAACAGTAGACAAGTAAACATTCAATTCTGTCATAGTACATTCTGCATATATTATGGTTCAGTTGTAGCTCTGGGATTAGAGGGACAAGGAATTATGTAGTTTGAAATATGTAAAGTTCAAATTACTTGAGATTGACTAAGACTGGGTTGGCTGTATTATAGTCACAGCATTCTTTGTTTTCAGGGTCAAGGATGTCCAATATGTTTTGAGCCTTGGTCAAACTCAGGATCACATCGCCTTGCGTCTTTAAAATGTGGACATTTATTTGGAAGAAGGTAATACGTCAAAATCAAAATAGCATTGCATGAAAAAGCTGAAAGGGAATTTAGCATTCTGAAAATACTTTTTTTGTTTAACATTTATCAGAGTATGATGATGTTTGGTATTGATTTGAAAGCAAACAGGAATATGTAATTATTAAGTAAGGTTGCAGGTACTCTGAGGAGTACCTGATGAAAAGTATACTTCAAAACATGCATGCTTTTTTACTTTTCAGCTATTTCATTGAGTTTTCATGTCATGCAATCCAAAGTTGTCACTTGGTTAGGCGGTTTATTAATGTATAAAAATTCCAAGCATTTACTATCAATATGATTTTTATGGGGGTTTGCCTTAGTTTTTATACCTAGGTGTAATGAAGTGAACTCCTGGAGAAAAAGATGGGCTATCTCAAATATGCAGAACATACATTGCCAGAAATGAATAGGATTTTGTGCCTTGAGGCAACATCTTTTGATCAAGACAGATGTTTCGATAAGGCATATCTGGTAACAATTTCCAAATTGAATTTTGAAGTTTTTGAATCTTCAAATTAGTTTGATGTGGTTTAAATGTAGTGGCCATGCTGTAGCCTTCCCATTTTTGTGTATTCCCATCCATGTTATACCCGGAAAATGGCACGCAGCTGATAAGTAGATCGTGTTATTGTAAAGTTCATGTGTTTCTAATTCTGGTTTATTTTCAAAACACAATGCTGCCTGTAATATGAGAACCAACAAGGGACATAAGCATAGGGGAAGGCACCACTGGAAAAAGGTTTCTTTCCTTAAAGTGAGTGGAGTTTTTGGCAATTGAAGGGATTCTGGCATCAAATTTTCAAACTTGTCCGCATCTCAAAGATTTTGTGCCTATTGTGCTGGCAACACGTCCTTGACATCAACTTGACCGCTAACATACCGATTGTGACTACTGTTTATATACATTTTTGCATATTCTAGTTGCATTGAAAGATGGTTAAGAGGTAAAGCAACTGACAAATGTCCTCAATGTAATACGCCAGCCAAAAGGAAAGACATACGCAATTTATATTGCAAGGCGTTAAAAGTTATTGATACAAGTGAGAAAGACAGGTGTGCATATAACTACTGATCTTTTTTTGAAAAGATTTGTTAACAATATAACCTTTTATTGTGCTTATTTTCCTCAATATTTCAATATTTATTCAATATTTATTCCTTACTTCCATTCACATAATTTTTTGCCCTTTCACGTTATCCCCATGAAACAAAGGAAAAAGAATAAAAGTAAATAAAATGATCGTACGTAATTGTTCATGTCAGGTAATGAGTGTAATGATAATGATATTTATGTGAAAGTAGAAATACGATAATGATGAAAGGAAATTTGTATTCTAGTTAGAAAAATAATTGCGAGCTGCATGCAAGGAAATTGTTTTATAAACATTTTTGTAACAAAGAAATATTTGTTTTCACACGTTTTAAACTCTGTTGGGAGCAGATTCCATAATTTTGTGCCGCCAAAAGATGAAAATGTTTGGACGCTTGAAAGTGGAAACTTTAAGATGAATCTTTTCTTTTGTGATAAACTGTTTAAGATTTCTATGCTATACGATATTTTAAAGGGCCCTTAAAGAATTAGAGGAAGAGAAGTTAAGAAGGTCGAAATCTGAAGAAGAACATATGAGAACAAAGATACAACTTGAAATGGCAAGGGCCGAGCTACAAAGACTTAAGGAGCAAGTTAAACAGGCTTCATTTCTGCACCAACAACAGTCAAGTTCTGCAAGTGAAAGGTAATTAACATCACGGCTTTTATTTGATTGAGGGCATCGCATGATAAAGCTACTAAAACAGGAGACCAAGAAATATACGAAATCGTTGGTTTTTCTTGAGAACGTGCCTCCGGAAGGTTGATTACCGTGCAGGGATTCATTCACTTTCTTTTTGGAGTGTTTAAAACGGGTCCTCTTTTAAAATAAGAAAATCAATTAAAATTGACAGGATTTTTGAATGGCTGTAAAATCGAGCATAATCCCAGTATATAATTCTGTAATATTAACTATTTATTATTCCCTCTATCATACTTCAATTCCTATCAAATTATTTAGTCCCTTCAGCATAAAAAGATATGGAAGTAAGGTATGAAATAGAAACTATTATACAATTTGATGTATATAGGTGGGGTGAAAATGGTTTCTTTTAGGGCCTATTTGCTTCCCTTTACTGTTTTTCTAAAATGGTAAATCGTGGCGTACCCCTGGCCTCCTTCCTTGGTCGTGTTTAAAATATAGTTTTTTCATGCCTGATCTAATAGAGATGGAATAAAACTCGAAAAATTGATATTTCATCTCGTGTAACATAAATCAACATAGAATATCAAATTTGATGTATTTCATCCTTGTTTACTTAGTAATCTAAACATTAGGTCTAAATTACGTTATTTACTTTATGCATTAAGCGTTGGAACATTAATTTTCCTTTTAGAACGACTTCAGTAGAGTCCGCGGGTGCAAATGCGAGCCAAGCTAAAAAGACGTTCTTTCATCAGAAGACTATTCAAATCGCGCAGGTAAAACTTTGATATGTATGTTTGACCCGATGCATTTCCATGACGCAGCTAAACACTTCCAGTTTCCCCTATTAAATAATATCTCTGCTCATAGGGGTCTTATCAGGGTTGGTGTTATAGAGATAAAGATTTAAGCTTACCTCTATATCCTATATAACGGCGTTTGCACTCTCAGATTGCCGAACAAAGAAGTGTTTTTTGCAATATGCTAAATTATGTTGCGGCTGTTTTGTGCAATTTTTCATATATTTACATAAAATGCAAAGTTCATGTTTTGTACCAAAATAAAAATTGCTTTTTGCATTTGACTCTAAAAGCATTCGAGCGGCGGTTGATCAAAGCATAGAGCTTGTTCCTCTCCCTGAGGCATAACGATATTTCCACCTTTAGTATTTGCGACGTTTCATCGTTGCCTTTGTCTCCTTCATGATTATAATCGTACTTATGATATTAGTATTAGGTATGATCTTCTTTTTGGTATTTGGGGATGCACGTTTTTAGCGCATTACCTTGATTCTCGGGTGGTTTTTTGACTGTTTATAAAGAAATGAGCACTACTGTGCAGTGTGGGATGTTTACTACCAAAAATTATGATTCTGCTTTTAAATAAGACTGATCGAGATAGGACCTTTCTAGAAACTTCTCTAGAAATTGATTAGGAAAGATGGCATTAAATTGAGCATGCATGCTCAGAAATGCTGCGTAAATGCTGATTTATTCTACAAAAGATGTTTCTTTTTGCGGTTTGTTCAACCGATCAAAACTAGTATGAACTGATAGAGACGAATTAATAAATAATTGATATAATAATCTTTTTGTTGTAAGCAAATCCTTTCTAATGTTGAATTCACAATAAAGATGCCTCCTTTACAATAGTCACTGCAGACCCTTGACATGCTTTTCTTCGATTTTTGTTGTACTATTTTCAGCGTGCAAGTAATAAGGAAACTTCTATTGCGCAAATTTGCGTCTTTTATTCAATTTAAAAGACTTGCATAAAATAACTAGGTACCGCGTGCACAGTAAAGGTAAGCTAAGTATGTTGATGTCTGAAGGAGCAATAGATGCAAACGTGTGTTTGACCTAGTTCTTGAGACTTTTTGACAGCAGATATTTGCATGGTTGAATAGTCACAATTTCCAAATCTTTATTAAGGTGTCGAGTCAGGACTACCTATTAACCACAAGAAGATTAAATTGTAGAGCAATACAAGACGTGCCTGCTACAGTATGATAAATGTAGTATGCTGAAATGTATTTTCATTGTTCACTTACTTCAGGATGATTTACAGCAAATTGACTAATGCCACTACTACATTCAAATCTGTTTTGCTTAATTTTGTGGTAGACGCCGTATAGTTGCAATTACTCTTCATATATCTGCAATGATTGTTTGTATATTTTTACTTGCTGGTTATATCAAGAGACAACAATTGTTTACGTTATTGGCATAAAACAGGGGATGATGAGTGCAAAACCTCTGGTAAAGTCACCATTCCATGACGGTTTGACGGACATTAAAATACATCGTTGCAGTAGAATCTTACTACCTCAGGAAATTTGTTGACCGATTTCAAACTTTGAAGTGTCGGCAGTTTGTTTAATGAACCCCATTAAGACTTTTCCTGGCTTTAATGCTTCCTGTCATTAATGATAATCGCAATTAAATGGAAATTGCAATGCGAATGGAAACCTTGCAGTGTTGGCTGATTTTTGTTCCATTTACATGATATCTTATAGCCACTACGACCTTTAACAAGCTTTTACGCTACTTGTGATGACCAACATTCGTGCCTCTATAGGGTTTTTAAGCCGGTGTCATTGGTCAGACCTATCATAAAGAGACCAAAATGGACACTGGCATAAGTGACAATTTATCCTTATCTTTGAATCCATTTTCAGGGATTTCTCTAGACACATGAAAACAGGGACGGTTTCCTGTGATTTGCTTATGTACGACAATTTTCAGTTAACATGAGTAATAATTTACAACAACGTTTCTCCATTTGGTTTTAAGCGAAATTGAAAAATTTGAATATAAGCAATAAATTGTTTTTCACATGCGTCAATGGTTTTATCCTAGAACAAAGCTCGAGTAATGGCTTTTGACAAGATCCATGCAATGATGGCTGTTTCAAAACCCTCCCCGAACCAACTTTTCCCTGGATTTGGAGTTGTGAAGGTATGATTTTCTATACTTACTAAGTTTCTCATATTCGTGTCATAAGAAACGGGGCCTAGCGGTAAGGTGACTATAACAACCAAAAACTATATTTTAAAACAATATTGTGCCGTGGCATATGGTGCATCAGATGCTACTAAAAGTGCCGTGCACACATGGACGCATCCGTTTTGATCCGTCAACAAACCGGAACAGATAGACCTTTTGCTCCCTTGCGAACGCCCCTATCCGATCTAGTTTGGGTTGGCTATCCGTTAAAAGAGGGTGAGCTTAAAAAAGCTTGCTGACAAGGGTCCATCATTCATTTACTGTTTTTGATCACGATAGTCATTCCGTAAAAACAGAAAAATCCTAATTACAACCAAGGCTGATTAACATAGTTTATAAGTTAAATAAACAGATATTAAAGCAGTACTGTTCCTTCATAGATTCGTGCGTAAAACATTTTTACTTCAGCCAAAAGAATAAAATTTCAACCTTCCTAAACGGGGCTAGTGTATTAGACTCTTATGCGTGTTGGGATAGAATTACAGGTTTGTAGACCAGTGTAATTAGAACTTTTTGCACTGAAGTTTAGATTTGCCTTTAGATTTGGAAATCGGTATTGTTCCTTGGTTTATACTCTCTTGTGGAGGATCTTTCAGCAAATTTATCGTGCAGGCTCTCAGGACATGAGATCTTGTTAATTATTTTATACATCAGAACCGACCGGTCAAATTGAAAAATCTGATCGATGCTAAATGTGGGTCGAATCAAAGAGTCCTTTATTTTTGATGCTTCAATAATGCCAAATGCGTGCAGTCTCTGAAGGGCTGTTATTTAAGTTTTCGATAATCTCACTCCAGAAGACGTCTTCATAACGATGACTCCCAGCAAGCTCTTTATACACATAAAGAGCATCGATTGTGAGGGAATGCCCTTAAGTTTATTCATTGCCTTTTTTTAAAGAGATTCTGCAGAGATTCTAACTGTTCTTCCCATCCTAAAGTATCGTTAAATATTACTCCTAATTTTGTTTGGAAATCATTGTTGTAGGCATCACTGCATCACTTTGTTGTGATGTATAGCTATTCTCAGTGTTAAAGTCTTGATATTATCATAAAATGGTTTTACTTTTGTACTGTCTTAGTTTAAAGACAGTTGGTAACCGTCCGAATCATTCATTTGTAAATTGCAATTTCAATAGTTAAAGACAAGAAGAATGTACCATAGAAAAGATAGTGAAATTTAGATTACCTTATTGGATTTGAAAAGATGTATGAAAAGAACATGAAAATGGCAGAACTTAGTTGTGTCATTTTTGTCTTTCGATAATCATTTGCTTCGAAGTAAAGGAGGCCACATATCTGATTAAAATTTCCAAATTGCATAGAAGTACATGGCAAACAGGAAACAGTAACATGGAAAATAAAACTTTAGCCTTAAACGGAAAGTAATTGAGTTACCATAGGAATGATTATATGTAATGGGCTGATTGGCATTGTATGAGAAAAAGGCTGCATACATTTTAACCCTTTCGCACCTTGATTCATTTTCATTTAACTGTTAAAATCCATATAATTCTACGCTTTCAGGGGAAGCATAGTCAAATAACTCAGGTGAAAGCGTAAACTATTATAGAAAACTGCCATCAGAACATTTACAATATTTTGTACTTAACCCCCTGAAAAAGTATCTTTTCCGGTCTTTGTCATTGGGCCATATGGCCCGTCCAGGGGTGCAAGGGTTAAGAAATTGAGTGAATTGTGAAGCGTCTGTTCTGCTCGCTTTGAATTGTAATGCCATTTTGAAGCTTGCAGTCCTTGTCTTTCGTAGGTGAGCTCTTTAGAATCACGGTCAAGCGAATATGTGTCGATTCATCAAAATACCATTCGCGATATTAGTTTTAATTCAAGAGGTGATCGACTCCTTCTCAGCGCATCAATGGACAAAACCATTAAAATGACTAGCATGACAAGCAACACTGTCGTCCAAAGGTATTTATCGATATTTTCTTATTCATATTTAATATCAGCGTCATCGTCAGCTAAAATCAACGAATGGATGTTAAGTAATAGATATTCAATTTGTAGTGACTTCACTTGGGCCTGTTTCTTTTCTGTATTCATTCTACTTTCTCACATTTCGATACACACAACAGTCAACCATTACGCCAATTAAAGCATCATATTGCCATTAATCCCCTGCCCCATATTTGGCTTTATCAATGCCATGCTATTCATTCTGCTCATCACCTTTACTCGTCCTTCCTATTTACTTAACTCGATGTTAATTTTAGTATTGCTAATAACTGTTTATAAGCCTGTAATTTAGTTTAGTTAATTTAGTTGAGAGTTAAGGTCAAGAGTTGAATTCAAGAAACACAGAAAAGAGTCGAGCCGTCTCTCTTTCTCTGGCTCTGTGTTTTCTGCTCGTTAATACTCGTCAATGGCCTGGACAATTTATAGTGGTTGACACACTCAGTTTGGTGGAAACACATACACAGAATCAACCGTTTCTACAAATTAGCGAAGGAATGGAAACACATAAAGGTGTACGGGAGAAAAAGCTGTCGATTTTGCTGCCCGCGGAGCGGTCTTAAAGTGGTGGAGCTGATCGAGCCGCAAAGGTGGTCCGGGGGAACCCTCGGAAAATTTTTTTCGACCACGCCCCATAGAAGGTCGGAAAACGCCCCTTTCAGAAAAGAATGTGCTGCTCTACGTCCTTGTATATATACAACAGTTCGGTTTAGAAAATATTTCAGTTGAAAATGCCTTATTTGTAATAGCATCTAGGACTATCTTTGAAAAAAGTGGAGGGGCTATAGCTCCTGCTAGCCCAATGCTAAACTGTGCCTTTATATGAGAATTAAAATATTGATAGGCTTTGATAGGCGGAATCTCGGTAACTCGAGACCATTTTGCCCATGTAAACGCAATCTGAAAATTGTCGCGGCAAGGCGGGACTAAATTTTCCATACTGCACATGCGAAAGAATTCGAAACAATACTGCGTGCAGTCATGTTGAATTGGAGCGCCAGATTTAACCTTTGCTAGCCGGGACTATTTTCTCCATATAAGCAGCCCCTAAGTAGCTTGATTGGCGATTGACTGATTTATCGATTAGATAAATAAAGGCCTTTCAATTATTCAGCTAATCGAGAACAAATTAAATTGTCTATTACACTTAATTCATGACTACTTACTTACTTTTCAGCTACAAATGCTCATCCCCAGTTTGGAGTTGCTGTTGGAATGATCTCAACACCAATTATTTCAATGCTGGCCTTCAAAACGGGCAGTGCCTCATTTTTGATATTCGTAAAATCGACGAGCCATTCAAATGCTTTCAAGCAATGAATGGCGCATCATGTCCAGTTGTTTCAATGTCATTTGTACCGAAAAGTAACGAATCAGATTTTAGGTTTGTTTGTCTATATTTATCCACTGATTTTTGGCTAATTATCAACCTCCATCCATCCCTCTGCGCTGCAGCAGTTTGTTCCCATTGGATTTTTCAATGCTCTATGATTTTATGCGCATAACACCATCCCTGACTTTTATTTCGCGTGTGATTTTGTAGGCACGCTCCATTATAATGGCTGCATTAAGCAATTGGTGCATCACTGGCCAAACGATTATTTATATTCCAGTCCTAGAAAGCATTATATTATATTATATGGTTTTCCTTTTCAATTAGTTCTCATATACTACCAGACTACTATGATAAAAGCTTCCAGTCTTCCAGCTTAATTTGTTTGCTACGATAATTTGTAATTAGGAAGAAGCGCAAGAAGCATATAATTTAAGCGAGCAGAATAGACGCTTTACAATTCACTCAATTTCTTAAAATATGGCAGCCTCTTTCTCATACAATGCCAATCAGCCCATTACATATAATCATCTCTATGGTAACTCAATTACTTTCCTTTTAAGGCCAAAGTTTCATTATATATGTTACAGTTTCATGTTTGCCGTGTACTTCTATGCAATTTGAAATCATGTTATCAGATATGTGGCCTTCTTTACTTCGAAGCGAATGATTATCGAAAGACAAAAATGGCAGAACTAAGTTTTGCCATTTTCATTCAAATGTCAACAACGAAATACACTTCGTCCTATCATTGGACATTGCTATAACATTAAGGCACAAAATACTCAAAACAAGGGAAAAATATTTCTCAATTCTTTCATTGACTTGCACTTAAAATTATCTCAAACTCCTTGATTCTATACATTTTGATCGCTTCACGTTTTTAGCTAGCTAAGCCACTAACTACTGGAGGCACTCGAGTATGAAATGTCTTTTCAAGCTCAAAAGTTGAATTGGTTGTTCCTTGTTTTAAATTTGTTTTTCTTGCTTATAGTGCTGAAGGTTTGCTGGTGTGCACCCTAAACGGAGGCTGTTTTTGGGAGATTTGTAAAGACTCACATTATATTGCACATCCATTGGCATTGTCTCCAGGTAAATAACAAGGAAACTTTTAATTTTAATTTTAGCAAAATACTTCTTAGTTTACAAGATTCTAAGACTGCCATTCTTCTTAGATTGCAATTCTCGCTATTTAAAAGGTAATTAGTAATTCACTTAGTAATAATTTAGGGGTATTAGGTGTTAGGTTAGGGAATAATAAAATTGCTACAATATTCATTCAATTGCCGCCTGTTACGTTTGCAATTAAAAGTTTTCCTTTTAGTGCTCGTTTTTAATTTTTCCTCTTCCTTTTTCTTTTATACTATTTTTCTCTTCCAGGCTTATTTTCAGGAATAGCTTTCGATGAAACATCACGAAGCTTCTTAGCATCTTATCGTCCTTCGAAATACTTCGCAAGCACCAGGCATCTGGTATGTTTTCTCGTATATTTCCCATCATAACTAGATCTACCAATGCATGACTGTGATTGAGTGGTTTCAGATATCCTGCCCAATGCTGCAAAATCTCATTGCGAAAACAACTTGATGAGTGGCGCAGAGGAGCGTCCCTTGGCGAGATGTCCTGTTTATCGACGACATAGCCACAGGACCGACTCGTTGTTTGTGCTAGAACTAATGCCGTATTAACTTATCAGAACTGGCATTGAACCGAAGGTCGCATGGATAATGACCTTTCAAACAAAGATATTTTCCATCCAGCATGGTGTCATAGCAGGGGGGGGGGGAATTCCATGCCTGTGGCGACGCCCCTTGCTTGCGGCAGCTTGTATGTACTGGGTTTCAATGCTACGAGTAGCAGGACCATCAAAATGGAACCTGACCTGACATGGGTTTCGTACTTTAGAAGCCTTACGGTTCAAACTCCTCAGGGTCTGTTTTAGCTTAACCAGGTGATTTAAAGCGCAGGTTGCGTTTATCTTCTTACATAGATAGAATAACCTTGTAATTCAAGACTATTTTCTATCTAGGAATTTTTCACCGTTGATCTAAAAAAAATAAGCCCTAGCTATTTTACGTTAACTCCTCTAGCTTTCTTTCTAACAACATAACAATGAAAATTTTCAGGTTATTCAAAATACTTTTTCAGGTTATTCTAAAATACTTGAATATAGAACGAATTTTGAACTTTTCTATCACTGAAGTTGAATTCAATTCGCTTTTGATACAGCTTTTTAAAAATCATTTATCAAAAGTCTTTCTGTTATTTAAATGATTTATAGACAATTACGGGCCTGTCATCAGACCACGATTTTCCATCTGAGTCTTAATAATCGTTGTTCCTACAGGTTTATAAAATGTCAGGGCAAGGTATAGATTCATCGAGAGACAATGCGTTGTGTACATGCAGTCAAACGAGGCAGCTTGTCGGTGGGAATATCTCTAAAGTTCTTTCAAGAGCGGATTTATTCTCCGTTTCGGATGATACTGGTTGTTTATATGCAGCAGTTGGAGATGAAGCATCAAATTCGGTAACTTATCATTTTCATTCCATTTGAGTCCCGGGCATGAAATCTATTAAGGCTTTTAAATCTGTAACTTATTGATTATTCAAAACTGCAATCCATTTTGTATGTCAGTGTTGCTTGTTTAAATCGCTGTTATCAAACTTTAAAAAGGCCGGTATAAGTTATTATCATTGCATGATACGTTGATCACAATATATTTTATAAGTAGCAAGATATAGCACCTATTGGACATCACGTCCAGGGTTATTTCAAAGTTTCGACCTAAATTTGTACGAATACATTAGAGAGGTACTTAGGTACAAAATTGTTAGGACTTTTTCATATTAGTTGCAATTTCAACTGTAATGAAATCACTAACAGTTGAACATATAAACTGTGTATGAGTGGATAATATCCTGGGTTGGAATAGATAATATAAATGCTCGTAAGATTGGCTGAGGACAGGAATGATTGACTTTTATATTTTCCACTTTGCTCAATGGTGTATCATACTTCTGTTTATTTTTTTGTACCTGATTTAATAGAATAAAGGGCAGAGATATCAATTCTTTAATTCTCTTTTCTGTTGCGCCATTGCTAAAGAGAAGCCGTTTTGCATTTGAATTTAAGTGAATTTCTATTTAGTAAAAGTCCATCTTCATATTGTAGGTATTGTCACCATTCTGCATCAACCAAAAGAAGTTTAGAGATGTGTAATATACTTTAATGCAATGTAATTAAATCTAATCTAATCTAATTTAAAATGATATCATGTAATGCAATGTGTTTTACTGTGACGCAATTTAATGTACTGTAATATAATGTAATGTAATTTAATGTAATGTTATCTTATTTTATTAAATCTAATCTAATGCCAATGTTATCTAATTTAATATGATCTCCTGTTATGGAATATAATATATTGTAATGTAATGCAATGTAATGTACTGTAACATAATGTGCTGTAACATAATGTGATTTAATGCGATGTAATGTGATTTAATGTGATGTAATGTTATCTTATCTGATTTAATGTAATATAATCAAATATGATGTTCTGTAATTTAATGTAATTTAATTTAATGTAAAGTAATGCTATCTAATATCTAGACATTATATTTCCTGGTACCATTTCTATATTAAAGTTGATCAGTAAATGGTTCTTATGATAAATATTCGTTCATTTTCCTTCTGTAGACACTTCTCTGGGAATGTAACACTGGGGTGCAACTACAGAAAATACCATCAACAGGAGTCGTCCTTGATATTACTGCTTTCGCGTCAAACGGGAATAATTTCATGGCGACTTTAACGGACCAAAGACTAAGCATATACAAATGGGAGTAAAAGTACAGAGAATTGTATTCGTTGAGGAATGAATTCCAAAGTTCTCTCACCATTCAAAGGCAAAGTCTATGGTCGTCGGTGGTTGCAAAGAGACCAAATTACCACCAAATTGAAACAGTCGCGTTTGAAACAGTTGAAGAGATAAGTCAGTGGCGATCTTGATGAGCTCACCTAGTCCTGCTTTATCAACAGGCATTGCTTCCCACTTTGTGAAAAAAAATTGAAAGAAATGAAAATTAAAAATATTTTCTGGGTATAGATTGTGTACGGTAAATCAAAATATGTATTGAAAATAATTGAATTTTCTGTTGATTATGTTGTAAATATAAAATTGTTTATTTTAGAAAAATGTTTCCAATCTTTATCAATCGCACAGTTCAATGTCGCAGTTCAGAGATATCAATGCACCAAAGCTTAAACAGCCTTGACTAGCGTTCCTAATCGATGAAAAGTCCTTTCTAAAAAGCGCCCCTTAAATGAGTAAAAGAAGTTATAAGCGCTCTTTTTAATGCATTGCAAATGAAGATTTGATAAATCGTGTTCTGGTAGATTAAGTAATCCTTGATTGGTGAAGTGCTATTTGGAGTTCTATGGATCTGCGGAATGGCATGCTGCATTTTCCAAACACATTATTAATCATTAAATTTGATTTATTTTGATCTAAATACTGACAATTTTTCAAAATTGTTGATAAGGATTCTTTCTAGATAAGTACTACTAATTTTTAAGGCCCGGCGCCCTCACTCCCTCCTAACAGGTGTAAGCATGCGCGTTTTGGAAATCACTGAAAAGTTTTGCAAATTTCTAAGAGATCAAGGACAGAGAAAACAGGAAAAAGGTGTTTTAAAATTTTTTTATAATTCCTGGGAAAAGGGTTGTTTGCAAATCCTAATCTGAATAAAGCTGGGTACAGCTGTCCAGGCAATACTCACACCAATAGAGAAATTATTGCTGAAAGTATTAACTCATATTTTCTGAATAAGCCCATTTGTACTTCATGTAGCAAATTCTGAAGATCTTTGTTTCTTGTTGTGACATGAGCATGGGATGGACAAAAATTGGTTCAAATGGTACATTGATGTTTAAAGGAATGCAAAAGAAGCACAAAGCTTGCCAATGCTTAAGAGTTTTTTGTCTTTATCCCATCATAGACTTTAATTTGTTTATTTTTTGGCTTTGTTTGTTTTTGTAAATACTATCTTCTCAATGGTTAAATTCTAGTTGCTGCATAGGCTATTCAATGTTAACTAAATGTTAACAGATTCATGCGTCAAAGTATACAAGGTGGCCCACTGGCGTTTGTTGACTTGAATACTGACTGTTTCAACATCTTATTATTGTAACCTTTTTGCCGAAATATGTACAGCTTTGTTTCTACAATAATTTCAGTGTTTAAAGCTGTAATAAAGGTGCTGATAAAGAGGTGTAATATAGGTGCTATTATAGGTGCTTCAAAACAACTTCAACTTTTTAAAACGTTTTGACTTTCGTCTTCATCTTTTGTACTCAACAGCTTGTATATATATGTATATACATCTTTATTAGAACAAATGTTAATAAATACTACTGATTTTTAGAATCAGTTTTATTAGTCATTGCAGATCCTTCAGCATAAATATCCATATTTGTATATAGCTTCTGCCTGTGTCCCGCGGGTGTGCACGTGCAACTGCCCCTTTAAGCCTTTCCTTAACTCAAATACCCCCAAATCTGGCAAATGCCCAACAACTTTGACATTCACAGTCGGGGTCCATAAACTTCTGTAAGCATGGTTAACTGTAACATAAGAATCAACTTGCCAATTTTTTGTTATGAAGATGGGCAAATCAACATCAAAGGGGAATTTGAACATCAAGCATTGATTGCTTTTTTCATATCTTTTTATGACACAGATTTTAGGTTGAGGTTTCCAAGTCAGTGTCATTCTAAGCTAGGTCTGTGATATGACAGTAGTTTGGTAATTACGTTTCGATCGTATCATCACCGCGTTGGAGAGATGCGTGTCTGCGTGTAGCTTCTAATTAGGTAACGAGAAGTCAAATATTCTCATTGCACAGTAACGGATCATTCTTTAAAGTGCCTTTGAAATAGAGCTGTACTTTCTCACTTATAAAACGGTTTTTGATAGAAAAAAGTTCTTTTGAGTGTAACATTCTTCCGCTCTGTGGAACGTCACCAGGTTTGCACATGTCTCGAGATAGTTCACATTCGGTACACTAACCAGTGGCGCAGTGGCTGGGGGGCAGGGGGTGACCGCCCCCCCCCCGGCATAAATTTTTTTGGCAAAATCGGAAAAAACGTTGGTTTGTCAGAAAATTCGGATAATTCTAATGCTAGCGTCTGATTAAAAAACCATGTCGGGAAACATACCGAACATGATATACTGTGAAAAATTGAAAAGTATGAGTTTCTTGCTAAAAAATTGTATCAGTCGTCGGATAGTTTGCAGCTCTGCCCTCCCCCCCCCCCCCTGCACAGTAGTTCGCACTGCGCCCCTGACACTAACATGGAAGATGCTGTCGGTACTAAGAAAAGGAGGAGAAAAGTATTGTGTTGCTAGCGCTCCTAAACAAATATGCCGTCAAAACACAAGCTATATCCAAGGAATTTCAATGCACAACTTCCCTAGTCAAGAGGATACCCGGTGAGAATGGGTTAGCATTGAACATATCATAATGTTCCCTCAGGTCCTTCGAACAACAATATTAATGGATGCTGGCTAAGAATATCTGTCTCAATCCATTGAACTGACCTTTTCTATATCACTCTCTGTAATAAAAATTATATTGGAAAGCAAAGAAATTTATATGTTTTTGAGGCTAGTGCCCAAAAGAAATGTGCAATTTTAGATTGGTCTGTCTATATTGGAAAATAATGCCTCCCTTCCTCAGGCCCCACTTTTGAATATGTTCCTGTATTCCCATTGTCATAGAATCAGTGTCTATGTCACTTGTCCTTTTTTTGTTCATGCTGATAGTAAATAACTTTAGAGATTCATTGCCAAATAACTTTGGAGATTCATTGCCATTTAATTCAATCATTATGTGCATTTTAGGGAAGAACATATCGCGTCTGGAGAGGAGGAGACAGAGCATAACTGAGAAAGACTTGTCCTTTGACTAGGATCCATTTTGTTTGTCAGAAGCGACTTCACTCAGACGACGAATATGAAGGAGATGAAGATAATATGTCAGATGAAGAAGCGAAGGTTGATCAGCAAGGAATAAGGTTAAGTATGCTCCTCATGCTTGTTTGCCAAAGTGTCAATTTTCACATTTCCTAGCTGGAAATTTCCTACTCCGATTTGGTATGGTTTTTGTCAATACTTACATAAAAAGTTCTACCAAATGTAAATGGTTATGTCTTATAGGTTTGGTATTCTGATCAGTTGTGCTAGTTACAACACAACAATATTGCATCCAATTGATGCTATCCTTATCATAAGCAACCGCTTGCTAGGCTACAGTTCGTCAGTAAGAATATCGCAGGATGGCTGATAAAGTAAAAACGACAAGAAGTACACTTCAAATTAAAAGATATTTCATCAGGAATACCAAAGAAGTTAGTAGCAGAAACAATTTGGAGTGCCAAGAAACACAGTGACATTCTGGCTTGCAAACAGGGAAAATGAGAAAAGCAGACAACGAAAAATAGGTCAAGCCAGTTTACACTTGGTTCCAAAGCACTCTTGCAAATTATGTTCCCTGTTACGGGAGTAATTCTTAAGAAAAAGCCTTGAAATTTGCAGGGACATTAAACCTTGCTGATTTCAAAGTTTCTGATGGCTTGCTTGACAGATGGAAGGTTTGACATTATGCAACTTTTGGTACAATAAGTTTGTTGCTGAGGGAAGATAGATCGAACTAATCGTTGACAACTGCTCTTACCATCCAAACATTGGCAAGCTGCAAGCAGTGGAGCTGATTTTTCTGCCTCCAAACACCACTTTTAAAACAGAATTACAGAATCAGGTTATGGCAGCTTCTTGTAAGCTGATCCTCAGGATTTCTCCTGATTACCCATTCACTGACCTCGGGAGGATGGACAGCCAGGTTTGCTGAACAGTGTTGTAGAGAAAGGAACCTTCTTAGATCGTCCAAGCCTCCGCCACCCAGTGCCACCTGAGTATGCATAATGAGGGGGAGGGGGGCCGGAACGCAACTTTTTCTTAAACTCTGCATGAAAAAAATTCCATCTGTATGACTTGTGCTAAATCTAAAATGCTGTTACTTTTTATTTCAGATGTTGATAAATGACTCTACATGTATTTTTGGAAAGCAAACTAGATTAGTACTCCATAAAAATCTCTCTTGAAAGTTTGTGCCCCCACCTAATGACAACGAAACGTTTCATTCCCCTGTCAAAAATCCTCCACGTCAGTACCCAGTATTGAAAAGAACACTCCCCTAGTAGATTCAAAAAGAAACTAAAAGCTACATAAAGAAACTGATAGAAAATGAAAACACGACACCCTGGATGAGCAACTACTATTTAGATACTTTCTTTCTCTTTTATTTTGCAGATAAGCCTTCGTATATGATGCCCCTGATTAATACCAATAATACAAGCGTTCCCAGAGCTAAATTTTCACCCACTGTTAATCTACAACAGAATTTGGCTACCTCTTCGAGTAGGTAAGTTTAAGCCTAGGCCTGAATAGGCCCAAAATGGACTTGCTAAAAATAAAGCGATAAAGACATCGGCCCGACGGGGGGCAAGGTTCCCCGATAGAGAGGCTATATAACCGAATAGAGGGTATCTTTCTGTATGTTAGAGCACAATTTTCCGTTGAAATTCCCCGACAGGCATAAAATTTTTCCCCGACAGGGGGCTGACACTTCCGACGGGGGGTAACAGCCCCATCAGCCCCCTCTGGCGCTACCCCTGTGTATATACCGTGTAGAAAGTGATGTAATTAGGATATTTAATTTCATTCTCTAATATTCAGATAATTTCACACTCTAATGTTTATCTGCGGAAGGGATTTTTTGTGTAAAGAGTATAAAATGAAAATTTCAAAAATTTCAATTTGTGCACGCCATGAAATCAATGGTGTTACCAAACCATGAAATCAGTTTAATACGCCATTTTTTTCTGTTGGAGCTTCTGTTATTGATATTGTTAAATATGTAAAATACTTAGGTGTTCAACTTGTTCAAAATTTAGGTGTTCAAAATTTGTTCTCAATTTGCCATGGACGGGGAGCCAGCCATCTCCATACTGCAACGTAGCTGAGAAGGAGCACGTTCTTGCCGAAGTGTCCACATGATAAAAACAACTTGTTAATTCGTTCTTCATGAAGAAATATGACTTTGTCACCAACAGAACTCTCCACATTATTGAGGTATCTCTTTTATAAAGTATTATGTTTTGAAGGGGTTATGTTTTTATCGCTTTAATTTTAGCAAGTCCAATTTGGGCCTATTTAGGCCCAGGCCTAAATTTACCCACTGGAGGAGGTAGTCAAATATTGTTGTAGAATAACTTTGGGTAGAAATTGAGCTTCAGGAACGTTTGTTTTATTGGTATTTATCAGGGGCATCATATATGAAGGCTTATCTACGAAATGAAAGAGAAAGAAAATTGGAGTTTTTAAAAAGTAGCTGCTCTGGTCTTCGGTGTCGTGTTTTCCTTTTCTATCAGTTTCTTTATGTAGCTTTTTACAACATTCTTTATCTTTATTGTTTTTTAGTATTTTAACAGAAGATGCATCCTCTGGCTCCTCTTCATTTGAAACACTCATAAATGCCTTGCACCATCATTTTGGACCAACTGATTACTTTAGAGTTGGAACATCTATGGTATGTACTTTCCTATCTGGAAACTTTAGTCAAGAACTTAAGTGTCATTAGGCAGTCTATACAGCAGAGCTCTTGCTTTCTTATTTAATAGGAGTATTACCAAGGCTCTGAGATATAGGTAATTGTTAGAATCAGTAAATAGGTAATAATTTTGGCTCATAAGCATACCTTTTGCCTTTTTTCGTTATAGGGGCTGCTCTTGCTATCCCAGGGTAGACTTCTTGTAGATCTGGTGTGATCTTCCAGTTTCCTTTGGTGTACAGGCGTAGAATTCTATTAAAAAAAAGGCAATTGGAGCAAGGATTTCTATCTTTCACTTCTGTGTAACTAAATTTATTAATTACCATCAATTAATTATCAACACCTTATCATTGCTATTTTGTAATGAATGCTTCCTATTTATTATTTAATTGCAACCCTCCTCACATCCCACTTTTTCTATCTTTTCTTTTGTAATCATTGCATGTGACAGAGGAGCATGCTTACTGATTGCAAGCTCCGTGTCAATAAAATTTCTGTGAAACAAGACCAGAGATAAAACAAAAACAAGTTCTAGGACTGGAAAAAAGTAGCAGTCAGACATTACTCTTCCTATTAAAAAGATCAAGCCAAGGAATTCGCAAACCTCAAAGAGTCCAATCATTGAATGTATTGAAGATATGCAAGGAAAAATTGGAAAAAAAGATGTGCAACTATTTGTAGAATCAAAAAGCCAATTCAACCAATGATCAAGCAAAATAACCATTGCCTGTAAACAAATTATCATTGGAGGTTTTATCTGCCATCCCTGATAATCCACTTTAAGCATTATAAGATATGTCCTCACAAAGTCAGAAGGAAACAGTAACAGCTGATTCATCATACAACATTTTCACAAGAGGACTTTCACATTCTGATGATGTGATTGATGGTGGTCATGATAAGGTTACCAAATTTGGCATGATTGAGCAATGCAGCAAGGCCCTGAGAGGCAGCGAGGGCCCTGGGCCAAATTTCGTGGTTGGGACCCTAAAACTGTATACAAAAACATTTTTAAACCCCCACCCTTTTTGGGATGGAAAACTGCTATGATGTCAAAACATATACATGTTATAGAATGTGTTTAAAATATCCTAAAACTTCATAATAAGAATCAATTCTAAATGTAAGCGAATAAATTACTATCTTTGACCACTCCCTTTTAGCTAATTAAAGTGGAATTCAAATTTTGTTCCTTCAACTGTTTATTTCTGGTAAGCTACAGAATATTAAAAGTTGAATTGAAAGCAAATTTTTATTCCACGCACATTTGCTTCAAACAGCCAATTTTTTTTCTTGATTTTTAGTTGCAAACTGATCAATAATATTATCATAATCAATTTGCCTTACTAGTTCGTGGTCCATTGAAAGAGTAGCTTGAAAAACCAGAATAGACAAAAACATGTGCAAGCAAATGCAAACTTGCGGATATTGAATTTCTAGTTTTTTGTCATAAATTAAATTGAGCACTGCCAGTCCTTTGTTTCTTGTCGCTTCAATTGATTGGCTAAACTTGAGAAAGTGATGCAGCTCTTCTTCCAAATCCTCCAATAAAAGATCACTTGGGTATTATTGAAATAAATGCTCTGCCTGATGTTTTATGTCATCTTTGATCGGATTTTAAGATGGATTAACAACATACTAAAACAAATTTGAATCAGTTTCTACTATATGGAATCTTTCATTCAGCTGAAGAAGAAGTTTATCTAATGCAGCATAAAACACTTCTATTTTTAAGTAAGATTTCTTCGTATGAAATATAGCTTTGTCCAACGTGTCTAAATGCAAGCATAGATATTGGCCATAGACTACAACAAGATTATATGGACTACCTAAGTTTCTTATTAATTTTTCCATGGCTCCCTTCCACAAAAAGTATAATTTCTTAAAGCTCAGGCCAACTCAGAATTTATAATGAATCCATAAACTATGTGATCCACAGTTTATTCGCCTGTACTCGGCGCCCCAGACTCAAATATAACAAATGGACCTTAAATGCAAACAAGACTTAACCTACGGACCCAAAGACATTTTTTATTGCCTTGAGGAAACGGTTGATAAGGGGATAATTGATTGACTTACTCGTCCTTTGCCATCAACTATGTCACCTCCCCACTTATGGGTCATTATGGACAAAAGTACTTCATCGGGGACAATTAATCAAGCAACAATTATTGTAGCACGAGATGCTCTTAACAATTATGGTATTGCAGCAGATGGACCGTACCAAGCAAGTGGCTTTCGTGATGAGATTTTAGAAAAAATTGGAATTGGAAATGGCCCACAAAATCTTCTCGATTTACCAGATAGTTTGAATGCTGCTAATCTGATCAACCTTGGTGTGCTTGATGTGAAATATTCATAAACCAAAAGTGGCAAGCATTTCCAAACATTTGTGTAACGTTGCAGCATATTCAAGATGGTAAGGAGTTTGCCTTTGTGCAGTTTGTGAGACGACAGCAAGGCGGCCAGTTTCTTATGCAACACAAAGGTTCACGAGCTCTGGATACGATCCTATGAAAGATAGCTTTTCTGTTTTTTGTTTTGTTTGATGAAAAATTGGCGTCTATTTTTGCGATTCATTTATACGTTTTAAGCATATGTGCAGCTGGTGCCGTTTATAATGCGTCTCAAGTCGTAAAATAATTCTTGGCTTGGTTCTAAATTGGTTTTAGCGGATATCCGGCATGAGGTTTACATGGAATCCACCCTGATGACACCTGTGAGTCCCTTCTGCGTAATATCTGGCTAAATGCAAATGTTTCAGATTGTTAAAACTGCAATACAACAGCAATCCAAAATAATAAAAAAATTTTAGCTGGGATTCTTTCTCATTGCTTTCTTATTATTTTATCTGAAAAGACTTATTTGAATAAATTCTTCTTTTCTTCAATTTCAGCTGGTTTTGCTTCAAAACCCAGATCTATTATCACATCAGTACCAAAGAATCAGTATCTATGTTTTACTGTTTGAAATGTATAGAATGCAGCCATTTGCTAAGAACCCATTTGCTCCAGTTTTCATTAAAATTTTTGTAAGTATTATTTTGTTGCTTCTGCGTTTACATAATGGAATTTTTTTAACAAATGGACCAGAGAGATATTAAGAAATTTATGTAATCGTAAACTTAGGCCCCGTTCACATTAATCCGTTTTCAATTTGATTCGTTTTTACTCGTAAAAACGGGGCTATTTTGTCTCCCCGTTCACACAGCTCCGTTTTTAGATAAAAAAGGAATATTTTTCAATTGATGTTCACATTTGTTCTCAGTGTTTTCTAATTTTGGCGCCTAAAATCAACAAGTCTAAGTAAGCGTTCTTCGACTTGACAGATTAATTATCATTATTAATTTTAAGGATGGCGCCAAAATATGAAAAAGATGTTGTTATTGTTTTAAGCGTATTTGAATTCCTCCGTTTTTGGTGTTCACACTACAAATATGCGTTTTTGTTTAGCTCCGTTTTCGTTCAGCTTCGTTCTTGTCAGCGTATTCATTTAGCTCCGTTTTTAAGGTGGATTAATGTGTACGAAAAACCAAAAACGGAGCTAAACATATCCGTTTTCTTGCAAAAATGGATTAGTGTTAACAGGGCCTTAGACTTAGACTGCAGAGTTAATGAGCTAGGCATATGCAGTTGATTTCACCTAAGATTTAATTCTTGGCTCATTCTGAAGGAAACAATTAGTTCCTCGCCAACTCTTTTCTATAAAGCTAAAATAGTCTTTGAGCTGGGCTTTTTATAGAAGTTCCAGGATATTCTTCAAATATTTTCATCTTTGTTTCAGTGTAATTTAATGGACTACTAGATGTGCGAAAGAAATTAAAAGAACCCGTTGTAAGACAGGGCAAATGCTATTGGGGAATAGTCTTGTTTATTTACAAACATTTCATTTATTTATTTGTGTTTTAATTTATATTTTCTTTCTATTGTTTTCTAGAATAATTCCAATTCAAGTTTGCAAAATCTATCCTTTCCTGAAAAGTATTTTATTTACCAGTTAATAACATCTCCAGCTTTTACAAAAGAAGTGAGTAGAAAGATACTCATTTTTAGATACAAAATAATAAGTACTGTTATACAGACCATTTGCAGAAATAACAGTACAAACTGTCGTTCTTCCTCATTACTTTATCTTATTTCAAAGGTTGAGGAACATCAAAACAAATAAAATGGGCAGGTATGGTATGTGCAGGGTAGACCACAGTTTCCTAAACAAGCTATGCAAAGTTGGTAGGATAACCAAAGGAAACTTTTTTGACTGTATAATTTCAATTAGCCAATGGAATTCCACACGAACATTGTGAATGCAAGGTAATCCATTAATTCCGGAACACACTTGATTTACGTGTACTCATATATATATATATTTTATGGCGGTGAAGAAAAAAAACTACATTGTGATCATTACTTAGTAAGTCTGAAGCCAACATTAAGTTGGAGCCAGCCTTAATGGACCTCTGATAGATCTGAGATTTTTAATAAGAGATATAAAAACCCAGGACTGAATTACTTGGGCTTTTATTGTAATGAGAATTGAATATGCATGAGTGTTATTTTAAAAGTAACCGCTTCTTATTGTATTTTACCTCAATAATAATTTCAGAAATTTTTAATTCTCTTATATTTCCATCTTTTTTGTCATTGTCAATATAGCTACAGAAGAGAACTCCAAAACAAGTCTTGACTATGGATGTCAACGCAGACAAAGTAAGTTTCCTAACCAGCTGCAATTCTAGGCTTTGTAGAGCGGAATCAGTTTTCTATCTTCTTTTTCCAAGAAGTATATTTGAGGCCAAATTTCTATTTAAACGTTTTTTTCATTATATTATCAACATATGTTAAAAGCAGTTTGATTTATGTAATTTATGACAAAGTAACTCTACATTAAATTACATTTCATCACTCCATTACAGTAGTTATACTACACTTATTTCTCAGAATTGTTTTAAACGGTGTTTAGCTAAGACGGTGCCCTTTAAATAGGTGAACTAATCAAGAAATAGTCCCAAATAAAATATGAAGAAACTGAGAAGAATAAGTAATAATTATACTTTAAAGAGTTAATTATGAGCCAAATGTGCCTTATCTAAAAACTAGTGGTAATAAAGAAGGTTTTATTCTGAAATCCTATAAAATCTTTTGTAAATATGCCTATCTTAGTATTTAGAACGATGTTTTAAACTACCTCAGAGGGCAGGATGATATTCTCATGAATACGTTATTTTTGCTTTGTAATGTTGATGAAGCATTTGCTTTTTGAATACTTTCATTTTCAATTAAATGCAAGAACTTCATCAGTTGGCTGTACGTGCTCCACAAGGGCATCGTGAAAGGGGGCACCGTACCCCCAATCTTGTTTCTGTCGGCATAACCAAGGTTTCGTCGGCAAATAGTAAAATTTTGCAACTCTCTTTTACTGTATTGCATCCTGCGTATTTTCTGTAAAACACGTAAATGATTATAGCATATAATTTTATTATAAATTTGTTGTAAGGAAAAAACGTTCTAATGCTTAAGAAAAGCACTGCTAATAACGGGAAAAACACAAATTCTTCTCCCTTGTGCTGACCATGCTCTAAAGTCACGCCTCAATGTTGGCAAATCTCAACTTTTTACCCTCCTAAAAAATCTTTTTAGCCTTGCCCCTGGAGAATATTTTCGGAAAATATGACCAGGTGGTATATTTGGCAAATAAATAGGTGTGTAGTACATTGCAGTGCTAAAATAGCTAGATAACAATTAATGTTATATATTCAATTTAAACTTTAGAGATGCCCTGTATTCTAGTGCCAAAATGATTTTGTTTATTATTATTTTAATCATTTTATAACATTATCTATTTCATTGTTTGCTTTGTTGTCTACTGTTGTAGGATGCCGTCCAAAATCGATAAAATAAGTAATTATTCAAAATTTTAAATATTAAAAGAATAATCTGAATTTGTGACATGCATTTTAGTTTGGCTGATAACAAACTTAGCAAAAAGACAACAGCGAGCAATAACCACAAACAAACAAAATTTTGTCAATGGTGTTTCTCTCTCTCCATAATGTTATAAAAAAACAAACAACGATCTCTAGTTTATTTGTATTTCTTTTACGACTTTTTTCTCCCCTCTTTCGCAAGATAATTTTGCATTTGTCTCTGTTTCAACCTGCAGGTATATGACATTTCAGCTGTTCAATCAGAGATCGAGAAATATCGAAAATCGTCTGAGATTAGTAGATCTGGTATACAAAATGTTATTTCTGACCCAGATCCTGACAAAAGGTAAAACTCATTCACATTTTCTAGCCTTTTCAGTATTTTGTTAAAAATGCTTCTGTTTTCTAATTTAATAGAAAATTCTAATTGAATATTTACATAACTCCGATTCTAGCTGTATAATTCCATTCAACTATCATGCCCAAATGGAGCATTTCGCTTTAGCTGTTTTGGAACCTAAGAGGAAATTTTTAAGCAGTGCCTGAGGCTCTGCCAAGTGTCAGTCGAAAAGCATTGTCCATAAAGTTAGTTATCTGTCCTATATGATCCCTATCATCTAGCTGTAAGCATTTATCGTGAATCCGATAAGCAGCCTGTTTTGTCATTCTCTACTTTACTTGCTACATGAAGACGTTCATCGCACTAGTTATCTTGTCCCAAAATGTTGTAATTACTGTCTTATCAATAACGAACAGAAGACAATAAATGATTATATTATTTGCCCCCGGAATTTCTCCCCGGCTTACTGTCATTGTTAAAAGCTGAAAGGTTTATTGCACAATATTTTCCTGACACCCGAATCGAATCGAATCAAATCGAAAATAGCTTCTAGTATCATTTTAACAAAAGTGGGCTGTAATGTTTTCTGCCATCTTTGAAAACATTTTGACATTGAAAACGGTATTTCTACTGAAAGCAGAGGTTCCTCAATACTCATTTTTTTCAATAACCAGATCTTATTTTGTCAAAGCAGAAGTGCTCTATGCACTGCAATACGAGTAATTATTTCGTATTTTATCAAAAAAAGTAAAATGCTAGATTTTTTAAAGTGCAGCTGGCACTTTCCCATTACAACCAGATCAGGTCAAAACAACTTGACATTTATTCATTCTTGGTTTCTGATCTATATTTGGCCTTGACTAAAATCGTTTATTCGACCCTTGTCGTTTAAATCACTGTCTTAACTTTACAAGCAGACGTCACCGAAAAGTTTTCTTTTTACGATTTTTCCTCAGGTTTTTTTAGTTTAACATTTTTCATTTCTTTCGAAGTGGTTCATTCGATCCCCACTTGGCTCGTGAGGTCACAGAACAATTAATTTGTTGTAAGTTAATCCTGTTTATATTCACGTTGTTTATTTAATCTCGTAATTTTGCTTTCTTTTGCGTTCTTTCGCATTCTTGCCTTTATGCATGAATCGAAGTAATTACAAAAGTGCTTTAGTACAGTAAATCCTCGATTATCCGAACTTCGATTATCCGATCGCCAAAACGTATTCTACATCAGTTTTTTGCAAGCCAGTTCTCGATTAACCAAGTGAAATTTTCCACGCTCGTGTTTTTAGGAAGTTGTGAATGACCAGAACTTTTTCACAGTATTCATATACAACTGCATGTTCGATGACGGAACCTGTCAAAACTTTTTGATCTTCAAGGGAACATCAAGACAGAACGATTTTAATAAAGTGCTTTAACGAATGAAATGTGCCTATCACCTATAATTGTGTTCATTTTAAACCCAACTGAAAATTACCGTAGCATTGACACACAGCAAATTTTCCTACTCGTATTTTCGTTCTCAGAATAATAATTGTCATTTGCTATCTTCCAAATACCTTGAGGAAGGTTATAATGATATGCGATAAACGATAATACAGTTAATAGATTCTGATGAAAACTCGTTATTGACTACCTTCTGTCATTGAATATTCTAGGCTTAGGCCCGTGATTGATGCCAGTCTGATGTAATGAATGTTTTCATGATTTGTGTGAAAATATTTCGTCTACACTAATCCCAGCGGACAGTGTATGACGTGCCATGACGGTCTTGTGTTAGGTCTGTCGTGAACGAGCCCATTTTATTCCCGACCCTATGCTTGAAGAAATATCTGCTTATTAATATCTTCATTTGACAGCCTCGAATCCACCTGCTGAGGACTCATTTCAACCACCTTTTGTTAGATTGGCACCACCACTGCATGAAAGTGAAAACGAGGTTTAATTTATGATTTACGTCTTTTGCATGAAATTTTGCAGTTTCCATATAGGCACTGTATGCTTTTTTATACGGCTCAAGATAAGATCAGGGTTAAAACAATAACAAAAAGTATAGTGACAAGACACTTTTACAGTTTGCTTCCAATAACTCGAAGCCTCGAAAACTTGAACTTTCACTAAGTCGGGCTGATTGTGTAGTCCTACGCAAAACTATCATAAAGAAATACAACTGATAAATCAAACATTTGCTATCTCGAACCATTTTTACAATCTCCTCTCGGGTTATTTCTCTCGATAAGTCGAACTTTCATGGACTGTGGACAGCAAAAACTCAACGAAATCAGAACAGAATCATAACATTATTTGACAAGAAGTTGATCAAAATACAACCAAAATGAAATTAAAAGGTTTTCTTTGCGAAGAACCTTCTATGTACTAATCTTGTAAATCTTTGGTTTTGCCTTGTTTATAATTTTCTGTTGTTTGGGTTTTTCCATGGGAAACCTCCCTACTACTCGAGCTAACTGCTCCTTTTTACAAAAGCTCGATTTTTCCAGAGTCTCGATAACTTGAACTCTTACCATTTTAATTGTTCCTTTGAAAGCCTAAGTTATCGGGAGCTTAATGTAGTTCTTGATTTTACATGAACGCGACTATCGTTCTTTGTCAGGCGAAATTAAGAGTGTGAGGTAATTGAAAATACCTTTACAAAAATTCCTTGAAACAAAGACACCTTGAATTTTCTAAATACCTCATTCCGTAATTTGATGCTCTTAAATGTAAGACCTCGTAAGTCTTGTTATTCCCTCGCAATAACTTTTCGTAATAATAAGTTTTTTTCTTGTTATTTATATAAAATAATTCTTGTAATTATAAAATAATGATTATTTATATAAAGTGCCACTGAAATGAAAAAATCGAAATTTTTTTATCTGATTGAACAATTGATCATCGCTGATTTCGAAAATGGCATTGGTTTTTCGATCTGTGGCTTGTAAATGCTATTTTTAGGGGGTTTTTCAAGGGTAGGTCGTTAGACAAGAGTCTGGGGCGAGTGACGTATTCTGGTGTGCTCAACGCGCGAAGTACGTAAAAGCCAGTACGTTGGCCTTATAAACAGTGCTTAAAACTTGGCAAATTTTTGGAAATCTCAGAATTTTTCAGAGTTTTTTCTCTCAGAATCCTAGTTAAAAAATTTTAGCAGTTTCCTTACCAGGGCTGTTGAGAACAGAGACGTAGCCAGGGGGAGCCATAGGAGCCATGGCTGCCCCCTTTTGAAAGCGAAAAAATATTATTGTTTTTTTCCAAACGTCTTGAGAAATAACAACAGCAAAATACTTAAAGCGCATAATCCACCGCCACTGCTCCGTTCGCAAAAAAACCCATTAGTTTATTTACAGTCTTCACCACGTTTTCGTTCGATCCGTAGAGACAGAACTACTTTTACTTGAAACTGCAAAAATTGACTTCCCCCCTTAAAACCTGGTTGAGAGGGCAAAAATGGGGGCCCCGGAATTAAATGTAGTGAAATCATACTCTAAAAACAAATTATTTTGCGGTCCCCTCAAGGCACCGCCCCCTGGTAACTACCATGGCTACACCCCACCCCTTCTCGACAGACCCACTTTTAGCACGTTTTAGTTTTCAGATTTTTCCCCTCAACGTTATTGCAGGCTGGAAAATGCATTGAAAAAACACATATAAATCGCTGTCGCGGGGTATTGTGAAGCGCATACCCAACTCTTCAGAAGACTTTTCAAGAAACCCAAAAAGAAGTGTACCTGCGCCCCTTTCGCCAACTATGATTTTCAAACTCTGCTTTACCAAATACGAACCCTCCAGTAAAAAATTCCCCTCTCTGCAAACACAGAATTAAGAAAACATTTCACTTCCAATGTAGAGTTCAGTACTGCGGCCATGCTCTCTTTGCGAATGAACACACCAGAATACGTCATAAATTCCTGAAATTCCTCTTTGGCCGCGCAAAAAATGTCTAACGAAAACACTCAAAAAACGCAACTTCAAGGTGCAATAAAATTAAAACGGTTTAAGATATTTAAAAACGGATTTCACCATAATGATCAGCTGTATTAACTTGCGAAATCTAGCCAACAAAATCAGTGGCACTTTAAAAAATGTGCCGTTTTGTGAGTCAACTATTATGTCTACTAATTTTTCATATTTGAAATTCCATAACAGTTTATGTTTCTCAAAAGAATTTAATCACAATGCCCAAAATTGCTTTGAATTTGAACAAGAATCAGAGTAGACTCTAAAGTAGTTATCAAACCGCCAGGAAGTTGCCAGCGCAACATACTGACGCCACACAATTGTTGGTGATTACATGATTAAAATGTATTTTTTATTCGTGCAGATGATATGGCTGAATCCACCAAGCACTCATTGCAAAATCGAATGGGATCAAATGATGTGTGCTGAAAACACGAAAGGTAATCAAGTTCTTTTAGCGATCTTTGAATAAAAATTATCGACTTGTCGATTTATTTCTGGCTTGGGTGCTTTTTGGCGATGCGTTTTGAAGCAGCTCTGTTATACAGGTGGGCGTGCAAAGCATTTAAGCAACAAGGTAAGCTGGCGAATCTAGGACGCATAATCATTCGTTAAAGCGAGGAAATGATGTACCATTGGTTATGGCCAATAAATTGTCATGAAAACACGTTAATGACTTCCTTTCGTTCGATTCAAAATGAATACAGATATGGAATCTTTTCAAAAGATTTTTTCTTCAACAAAATTTATTGGATAGGACCCTTAGAGTTTCATTTTAACTTTTAAATTACATGTTCGAATTGCATAGGCTAGGGAGAGTCGACTACTTTTTACGCAACAGAGAAAACATCGAATAAAAAGAATGTCTAACTTCCAATGAGTATTAAAGTGATTTAAAACGCATCTACTACAAAGGCTTTAAATTTATATGATGTACAAATAATAGATCCTCTCGGAACTTTAAATGCAATATTGCTTGCAAAAGTCCTGTCAAACCTTTAAAATGAAATGTTGTTTAAAGTTCTTTTTTATGGATATTGGAGGCACCAATGTATTCTGTGCTGTAATTGTTTTATGAGCATATTTGAAAAAGGCACTAAAAAGTGTAACTTCGCCGTAACTTGTCATGGAATTGCCCTTGCTACTATTGATTTATAGATAAATATAGCCGGTTCACAAGATCACCCTGACCTTTTAATGCTATCGCTGCAATTTTAAGTTGGGGGTGTTTTTTATAGATTTATATCAGATCTTAGTTTGCTCTTCTTTATGTATTTTTATTATTTTTCCTTTCTTTTGTTTATATACAAACATGTACATGTTTGTTATAATACCGTTATTACGGAGGATCACAATCTAAATTTTATCTTTTAATGTTGAAGATCTTTTATTGTGTTTCTTATCAAGGGCAAACATTCCTAGACTTATATTTGAGAGATGGATGCAACCTACAAAACACTATTCTAAGAAAATCTGACAGAGATCGAGAAATTTAAAGCTTCACGCAGGTTTCGTGAAGATCAAAAAGGTTGTAACTAAGGCCCCGTTTACACGATACGGTTTTCAAATTTAAACGGTATAAAACCATGCCATTTTGGCCTTCCGTTTACACGGAAACGCTGGCGAAAACGGTATGAAATGAAAACGCTTCTGAAAACGGTATAATTTGAAAACGGTACCGTGTAAACACATGAAACGGCATGATTACGTTTTCAGAAGCGTTTTCATTTCAGACAGTTTTCACCAGGGTTTCCATGTAACCAGAAGGCCAACATGGCATGGTTTTATACCATTTCATTTGAAAACGGTATCGTGTAAACGGGGCCTAGCTTCACTGCATATAAACGTAACCGTCTACTTTGCAGTATCTCCCGCAGATTCCGCGCAATGTTGACCGTATTACAGTAGAGTGTGCATGGAAGGCAACTTTTGTTTTTGTTTTTTGCAGAAGTTGAATTAAGACAGCTAATGTCTAAAGCGTTTAAAGGACCGCTGACATTAATACAACAGCAGGTAACTGTTATCGGTTTAAAAATTTGAATACATACATTTGAAATCATTTTGTATTCCACTTAGATATAAATCACAAAGTTTCTGTGGCAATTCTGCACAATGGATATAGCATACATTTCAAATCGTACTAATTTGTTGCAATCTTTCTTGAATCAATTAAGAGAAGGTCGGTCTCTGTGTTGTTGTCGGACCTCATTCCACGCATCTGTGAATTAGAAACCCAGTCTTTGTAAATTCCAATTTGGTTTAGGCAGGTCTAGATTCTGTACTTTTTCTTTTTGAACATAAATTCTGATAGATATTTTGTTAATGATATCTGCCAAGAAATCTCGTGGTAAAATCTTCCAAAACTCCCTCCTTAGAGCACTAGATTCCTTTAGCAGGGTTTCTATCAGCAGTAAATATTTTGGTTTATCCATAGGCAGCTGAATTTTGTAGAAAATCTAATGCTAGGAATAGTTTGAATTCGGTGATTCTTGAGACAGAGCTTTGTGGAAATTGTTTCATAAGAGCATTATATTTGCTTAGATCTTGTTTTTGTTATCTTATTTGTAATGAGGTCGGAGATTCCTTCCTTTCTGAGTGCTACACAAAAGTAATTTGGCTGATGTTCAATTTTTGGAAATTATATTTTTCCAGCAATTATTGAGTGAGCTCGATGAAGATCCAAAACTTGTATACCATGTTGGACTAACACCGGTTAAGGTAAGCTTCCTAAGCATTGGTTTTTTGTAATTTGTAACATGGTTCTTTTATTGCATCTAGCATGAAACTGCGATTAGCAACTTCACAGGTTGTGCTCCACCGAAACGCATTGAAACAGCTCTGTAGAAAACAATACAGCGAAAAACAAACTTCATTTTGTATATCCATTCAGATTCTTCATGAAATATTCAAAACGATTGTTTTGCAAATATTGTTTTGAATTACCTTTTAGCTTCCAGACCTGGTCGAAAACAACCCATTAGTTGCAATTGAAGTTCTCCTAAAAATGATACAATCAACCCAAATTACAGAGTAAGTGTGATGTTATTCTGCCACATCCTACGTTAATGTTATTTGTGAATAGCTGCGTTGTTATCAGGCTGTTTTTATTTTCCCAGCATTAACTTTATTTCTACTTTATTTCCTGTGTGAAGTGTCTTATATCTTGTAACAACTATATTCAAGTATCTACTTGATCAACTTAAGCCACAATTTATTTTCGAGGTAGATTCTCTTCCAGCCCATGGTTCAACCATCGTAATATTACAGCTCTCTTCTGCTTGATATGTGGCATTGAATCGAGCTTACTGCGCCTTACAACACATTAATCTACCAGTTGACCAGTCATGTACTGTGGCATTCTTATTAGAGAATCATCGTGACGCCTTGAGGTTTAAAGAACTTTGGAATAATTTTCCTTGTCGTCAAAATAACGGATACTACATTATTTTATAGATACTACTCAGTATTGGTCAACATGGGGATGTCTTTGCATTCGATGGAAGTTGTGAACAGATTAACAACTGTAAGCATAATCCATTTCATGGACTAAAAAGCTCTTTATATTCATGTTTATTCATGTACATCAATTTCTTTCGTTTAGAAATCTTTGATTTCATATATTTTTGAAATTGTTGTATATTGTAATGGTTCTTTGCGCGAGACTTTTAATCAGCAGTATTGTTGCTAAAAAAGTCTTAGGCATTTTTTGTTTAGATAGCTGATTTGTATTGGGCGAAAATCGACCTTCTATAGATATGCTGAAACATGATTGGGAATTTTTTTCAATTTTTCCAGCCTGCTTAATACAATTTTTTTATGACGAGCTTGGCAAAACAAAGGGTGAATTTCTCTATGCTCTACTGGCTGTTCTAGTTCTTTAAATCAAAGCTATAAACTGCAGTTGCTCTTTCCCTTTGATTAGAATATGGTTTAAGGGCATGGACGCTGGAAGCATTTCAGGCCAATGGGGGAAAAGCTTTAGAAATTGGAGCAAAAAATGAGAAAAAAGATGAATTCAGCTGTTTCTTCTAAGAGCAGGAGGGGCAATCAACTCCACTGCTCCCGCTTGTCCCCTTGATGTGACGGATGCAGCGGGCCAGGAGACAAATACACTCAAAGTTTGCAAAATCAGTGGATGAGGCCTGATCACATGGAAATATTATTGGCGCCATGTTTTAGCATGGAAAACATACTGATTGCCCAATCACATGCAGCCTCTGAGATGGATGTGTGACCGTCCAGTATCAGCATACCCTGGTTTAAACCACTTAAATGTTAATTGTTTATCTGGATAAATGTGCAATAAATCTGCTTGCGTAGCGATTTCGATGTAAGGCAAATGCTATAATGTTGTTTGTGAAATATGTAAAGCCTATATGAAAGTTTTTCAGTATTTTGGAAATAACTTCGCTTCGTCTCTGATTAATGCGATCTTTTTTTAGAAACCCAGCCATCGCAAATATTCCAGCGAAATTATTCTCACTCAATCTGGAAATTAGGGAAATGGATAATTGCTACTGAATTTTTGTATTAACACCTGGGGGGGGGGTCTGTTACCTCTTTTTAAGTAATGAAATTAATCGATCTAACCTTACAGGCCGTTGAGTTACCTAGAGAGTTCATACATTTATACATATCCAATTGTATATCAAAATGTGAGACGATAAAAGACAAATATATTCAAAGCAGACTTGTTCGATTGGTGAGTGGCATTAAATTTGCAATTTGATCTACGAAGTTACACGCAGCATATTGTTTTTAATTCTTGCTTTGCAATCGTTCTATGGAGCGGTTGAAATGCGAAATGCCGGATAATAACAAAAATGTGTATGAGAAAATACCCAACATTTATGTGAAAAACCTAGTGGCAAAGAGTATTTCTGATTGGCTCTTATTTTAGTTCAAGTGACTTTTATTTCATTTCACTCTTTAAACACGGTAGCCCCGTCGGCAAAGGCCGTTTTTCAGGGGACTGTGGAAAAATTTTATGTTTACAATTTTATATTTACAATTAAAATAATCTACAAGCTAAAATAAATAAATTAATTACAAAGCTAAGTAAAGTTAAAATCAAATAGTAATAAAATTTGAGCTTTAAAGCCGATGTTTAAAAGCATGTAAAGAGGGCTTCCGGTCACGATATGTTTGCGCTTTTTCGTGCGATTCAATTGATGAATATCTCTGTTTCTGCAGGTTTGTGTGTTTCTTCAGTCGTTGATAAGGAATAAAATAATCAATATCCAGGTAAGACAGTATCCTTCAATTTATTTTTCATTTATTGAAGCAATTCATCATTAATCTTAATCATTAAACATATGTCCCTAAACCAGGTAAATAGGCATCGCTTGGTCAATTTGTATGATTCTCTATTTTGATTTTTTGTCAAGTACTGACCGTGCGAATGCTTATGAATTCCCATTTATTTTCAAAAAGTCGATTTGATTCTCAAGGCCTACTTGCCAACAAAAGGAATTGGCAGCCCTTGTGAAAAATTGTTTTTTCTGCACTCCATTCAACAATCTTATGAATGCCAATACTTAGAGATTACTTATGACTATTAATCCTCATCACAAGGACGATATTCCGAAAGGCAATCGGTAATGGCTACCCAAGGGTTTTTAAGCAATGTAAACAGTCGACAATACAAAAGAAAAAAACCCTTATTTTCTCATGAATTCGAGACATATTTCGTTTAAGCGAATGCTCTTCATTACTTCGAAATTATACTTACATTAGGTTCTAAATTTTTTAGGTTGCTCTTCTGATTCTGCTGTGCTCTGTTTTTAATTCTATGATTAATGATTATACCTTCATAACGAGATAAAGAAGCTCGCAAAAGAATGATAACCTTTTTTAATGTTGGTTTGACAACAGAATGAGCACTAATGTACACTAACATGGAGCATTTTTGGAGATTGCATTATGAAGTTATTGCATGCAAGCGGCACATGCGCATTGATTTTCGGAATAACAATCTTTTATGAGAGTTTTGAATGGACTTGCATCTCTGGATAATTTGATTTCACTTGGAAAATAATTCCAAATCTTTGGACCCAAAAAGCTAATGGACTTTATACCAAAACTTGTCGTTTTAACCTTGGAAATAGATAGATTCTAAATTCCTCGAAGCTTATAGCTGTTGGATTCGGGTATAAAATAGTTTTTTTCTTAAAGGCTAGGTTCAGGTTATGCATTTTTTTGTAAACTTCTATTGCTAGCAGCCTAATAGCTCATGTAGTCCTTAATTTGAAGTCTCCTATCTGTATTAATAAATTTTCAGACGTGTGAATTCGAATCACAGATGTCACTTCTAGGAATCACCAAATTTATATCTTATGGAGCTTAAACGATAAATAACACGAGGCAACCCTTCAATTTAAGCTTGTTTTCAATAGGCCTACCATTACCACACTTTAATTAATCACATAAAATATGATCAAGCACAAAAAAAAGAATTTCATAGAAGAGTTAGAATGATTATTTGAAATTTTTAGAACAAAATGAAGGTAGATTAAAAAAACATATTATTCAAAAATACAACAATTTTTTTACAAAAGTTGCAAATGTCACAGTTTGCATCTTCATAAGATATACAAAACTGGAACCATTATAAATGATTTCCTTACCGTGCATTGTCGTAGTTTTAAGGAATTATTCATTTACATCATTTACTTAACAACCTATTAAACTCTAAGTATACGTCGTTATTTGAATAGAATAAGCTGTTTTAGACAATTAGAATACCAAGTTGTGCTTTCAATTGAATAACTAGTTCACCTTTTTCCAGGATATTTTAATCGAAGTCCAAGGATTTTGTTTGGAGTTCAGCAATGTTCGAGAGGCTGTTGCACTTTTTAGACTGTTAAGAAACGTTGAGAGTCATGATGGCGAAAAGTCGATTCAGTCAAGGACTTGATGAATGGACAAAAACACTTTTCAAGCCATTGCAATTTGCGGTGGGTAACTTTGCATGTAGTATCCGTCAACAAATTGTTGAAAATGAGGAGATGGATAATATCCTCGAATCTGCACCAAGGTCAGGGATTGGATACAGATTGTTTTTATTTCACGCAAAACTTCAAATAGATGTTGTTAGGGTGAAGGGATGACAAAATCTGTAAATATCGATGTATTTTTCGTGTTTTTCTTTGCCACCGTTTTCTTATATTCAATGAATAAGACTTCTCGGGATAAACTGGGTCGGATACGTTTTCTCGTTTGCAAGTACTGCGATTTACTTATCCTGAGAAAAGGTTTGCTGCAGCCGATGTTCTGCGCTATGGTTGTACATTTTACTGTGACAAATGGCATTGGGAAAGACTCCTTGTCATCATACAGGCTAGTTTCAGACTTTCGACTCGTAAAATCATATCAATTTTCAATATGTTTCAGGGTCCTTGATTGTGGGAGGGAGAGTGTTACAACAGCAAGAGTTGGCTTTTGCTGGCTGCTGTGACTGAGGAGGAGGGGCCCAATACAATTTCTTTTTATATCAAAGAATAATTCACAACTACAACTTAATCTACAAATACAAGTTAAATATACGGGTTGAGAACAAATACAAGTTCTTAAAATCATAACGTTAGACACAACCTCACCATTTTACAATACAATTTACATAACGATACCGCAGATGGTTTGATCTAGCACATCTCTTCTGCAGCCAACATAAACGATGAACAATACAGGACAGACATATGACTAAAAGTGCCCTTCCTATTCCAATAGTTATCTTGCATGCAATAAACCCATTACAAATAAATTCATCCCTAGACACTCCAGGTGAGCTAGATTGAATTTATATATGTATATGCCACGATGAGCATGCGTTTGATCCCTATAGGAGTAGAACCGGCACGGAAAAAGAGACTAAATAAAACAAATCAATAAATACATTAAAATAAAATTACATGAATAGAGGGGGGGGGGTTACAGTTGAAGGAAGAAAGAATTTTATGGGTAATTGCTAATAGCTGGTTTATTGTTGAGTCACCTAGCCTTAAATCTGATTGTTTAGCGGAAAGAAGACTAATTTTTTCAAGGAATTCATAAATACTGGAAAAATAACCTTCTCGAAGATTTTGTCAGAAGGGAGACAGGCTTGTTATTTTTGAAGAATTGTTTGGAAGACTTCTCGTGAATAGGGACAATATTCTCCAATTTCCATATTTTTGGGAATATTCCCTTTTCAAGACAATTTTGAAAAAAAATTTAAGTGGAGTTACGATTAAGGAGTCACAAATAATGATCATTCTAATGGATATTTCATCCCAACCATGCGCTTTACTAGGATTAAGGGAGCGAATTAAGTTTAAAATAAACTCCTCAGTAATTATGCATGTATCCAAAGTTTCTTGAGTTAAGGGACGAAATTGAGGAAGGATGCTACCTGTTTCAATCAAAGAGCATTGTTGAGCACAGTGTGAGTTGAACAGTTTAGCTTTCTTGGTACAAATACAAATTTGCCGCTGAAGTAGGTATTAAATGCCTTTAAAGGGAATATGTAAAGTGCTAAGAATATACAAGCTAGCCGGAATTAATATATTGAAGGATATGCGTGTACATGTCTATGTCGCCAGCTTGGAAACGTCGAAACTTAATTTGATAGAAATTCAGCTTGACAGGTCTTGCCAATGGAGGTTTCCCCTTGTTTCAGCTCTTGTGCGGCTAAAACCTAAATTTATACTGAGGAAATTGTCCATACAAGGCACCTGAATCACTTTCCTCTTTCTCAGTTTCGTAGAACTTGCATACAAAGTTTTGATAATGGACCACATCTCCTGAATATTCACCATAATACGTTAGAGAGTCTTTGTTTCTAAAACGGAACCACTACCCTACGGCCTACCATGTAAGGAGGGAACCCAAGTTGTGGCCGGAAAAGGCTCTGGTCTAGGCTTCAAAAAGCCTTCAAGTAATTTTGCTTTGCAATATTCACGAGGACATGGGGTAGGCTTCATGTACAAAACTAATAAGCACAGGTAGAAAACATTAAGTTTGGTTTAAAAAGGTTTTTTGGAACAAAGACACATGTCCAAAATAAGCTTATCTTAACACTTTGTGGTATTCTTAGTATTTTGATTTTGAAACATTATCTAGTTCGAAAAGTTTTCTTGATTTCTTATATTGGAAAGTTTCATAATTTTCTGGTTGCGTTAGTTATGCTCTCATCGTGATAAGGTTTTACCAATGAAATCTTGTTTTTTCTGTTTAACCATGCACGTTTCATAAATAGTATCTATCAGAAAATTTTTCAAAGACCATCCAGCGAATAAGTCCTCCCATCTTGATTTCTTGAAGTAATTACTATTTGGTAATGTATTGTATCATTTCACTTCTTCAAAAAAGCGTGCGAGATTTTCCAGAACAAACGGATTTCTGTGGATTTTGGTGGATTTTTTTGTCGGAGAAAAGTGATTTTTGCCTAAGGTGTACGAGAATTCTTGGAGTGAAATACCCTTCGGTATCATCTTAAGATTAGATGCGATAATTAATTAAAAAATTGCTCAAAGGTATTTATATGTTGCTGCTGATCATTAGGAAACTGCAGTGGATCGGATGGGACAGAGCAACAGGTGCGGTTTAACATTAAATGAAATATCGGTGCTCCACATGTAAAAATGGGCGTTACCAAAAGCACTCGCTGGCAGAGCGAAATTGATTACTCATTTTTTTTACTCCGCGCCGCCCCTGATTGTAGATTATAGAATATTTCATGCTTTTCAAAAAATTTGAAGAGACATTTGTTTGTAACTTTTTCAACAGGGGTGGCGCCAGGACCAAAACGTTAAGGTGCCGATGGTTTTACTCCGTGCCGATGAAAATTGTACGATGGTGCCGACAGAAATTTATGAAGTGAAACTGCTTGCACCTAGAACGGTTTTAGCGCATGTAACCTCCATAAGAAGGTCCATGTAACGCCATTGGCTTTTTGCAACAATCAATTTTAGTTTCATTTTGTTGAGCTTAATCTCAGGGTGGGATACACAGTGAAGAAGGGTCACTTTTCATTGCAAGCTAGAAGACCACACGGGCGACACGGCCCTTCCCGGGGTGAAATTTCGAACAAAATGCTGATCAAAACATTATCTAAAATTCACTGAATTATCCACAAAGTGCCGACGCAATTTGATAACCAAGATGAATTGCCTGCCAACGAGGGGGGGGGGGGGGGGTGTTTAACCCCCCTTGCCCCCCGTGCCGCCACTCCTGTTTTTCAATGATTTTAATTAAAATAGAGAGAGGATAAATAGGTCAAAAGTTGGAAGCTGTAAATGGACAGCCTTTCATACATCTACAGGTGACTTTGTAGATCTTGGTATGTTTTTGTTATTTTATGAAAAAATGTTAACACAAAACTTATCAAAAACTTATTCGAAATTTTACACCCAAAAATATTGGTGTCATGTCATGCATATCTGTTGCCCAAAATATGGGATCGCAATTTTTGTGGAGAGAAGGGTCAGCATGAGGAAGTTCCACTTGTTAGACTGCTTTGTGCAACAACATCAAAGTAGATTAACCTTGAGGTATCATAAGAATCGAGCCCAAAGTAATGGCATGGCTGGAAATATCGTACCCAAAGAAAGTGAAAGTTCAAGAAACTGACACACTAAATAATGGCTTTCACAGCCGTTGTGCAGCCGTTGAGCAGTTTCTCGTTTTAGCAAAGACGATAATGACAGCCTTCAGAACACACATTTGTCCCCTTTCTTTCTTTTTCAGAAAAAGAACCAGCACACAAACAGAAGATTTTTCATGAACCTTAAATAAGACTTGAATAATTTCGGGCTCAGAAGTCTGGGCTGAAACTCGTAGACATTTTCCTGCAAAACCTTAAATGGCATCATGCTGATGGCGATCAACACACAGGCCATGCACACTCACCATATGCGATGTAAAAGGCAGTGAAGGATGCGAGGATAAAAAATTGTGAGACTAAGCTTCGGTAGATGAGGAGTGCGAGTGAAAATGTAGCTATGCAGAGACTGTGTGATGATCTTAAGTGGAAGACAAATATACCTTACAAAAAAAAAATTATGAGCAAACTGAACAAGAGTACACTGCCAACAAATGCAACTACTAATACTTCACTTAAACATTTAACAACTTTGCACATCTGTCTTTAAAAATGCATGTGCTTATTGACGCCCTAATGTCAGGTGGTGTTGAGTTCCATTCTACAATTGTCCTAGGGTAAAAAGAATACTTATAAATGTCTCTCTCAGTTGCAATCTGAATAAATTTTGCTGCTTTTATATCTGAGCCTCTGGTATTACATTTTTGCTGAGATATGTACTGAGGTAGCGCTATGTCCACATGTTTATTGACAAATTTTGTGAAACAAGGTTAGTCTTGCAACAAATCTGCGATCTTCAAGAGATGGCCATTCAAGACCTCAGAGCATTTTTGTCATTGAGCCCTTTTCCTGTGATACTCTTAGCTACGAATCTGGCTGCTTTCTTTTGCACTCGCTCAAGTGATTCCTTTTGAGTTTTAAGATGTGGATCCGAAGCAACTGAGGCAAACTCTAGCTGTGGTCTGACTAGTGTGTAATAAGCAGCACACTTTATCTCCTTTGGACACATTGAGAGGTTCCTCTTGATAAACCCTAGAGATCTATTTGCCTTGCAGACCACATTCTAATGTGACTTCCCAATTTTAGATCTTTGTCAAGCTCTACTCCTAGATACGGGTGATGCTTAATACTCTCTAAAGCTGAATTCACACTGGAGGCGGCATCAAGCGGCGCGATGCGGCGCGGCAACTTGTGGTGCGGCAAAAACGCAAGGGTCATGTTCACATAGAAAGCATTTTTTTCAAAGCAAATATGGCTTCCACATATGACGATTTATTATAAGTAGTGGCCTATCATTACCGTTTAAGAGCAGAAAGGGCATAACAATAACCTTATTCAAGAAATGAGGCTACAAAATAACGAGATGCATTTGAATTATTTTCGAATGCTTCCCTTGACCTTCGATGATCTCCCCAAAGTTGTTGGTCCATCTTTGAGAAGCAAAATAATCATTTTCGGCAGGCGGCAGGCACTACTTTCTGCATTCACCATTAACCTGCATTCACGTATTTTCTCATATTCCTCCATCCTTGTAATCTTGCAATCTTGTGTCACACAAGCAATGATATCTCCTAATTACCTCGATCATAAATCGTTAAACTCTGTCTATTTGCGATCTCTTGACTATTGTTGTGGAGCGTTTTGATGCGGCAAAGTTGGATTTATCCAACTGTTCCGCTTTGGGAAAAAACGCGTTGGCGGCAAGGCTTGCGTCATCGTGCGTCATAAAACGCGATCCTTATTTGGGCAGCGGCAAGAAAAACGATTCCAGTGTGAATTCAGCTTAAGATCTCATCATTTAAACTGTATTGATAATGGCAGCTTGTTTCCATCCCAGAGATTTGCAGTCTATGACACTTTCCAATATTAAATATCATTTGCCATTTGCCAACAGATTCCAAGTCATGTTGGAGCTTGTTATAGTCATTTTCATTATTTACTTGACGAAAAAGTAGGCAATCATCTGCAAATAGACGGAGGCGCAAATGTTCAACTTCCCTGCTTATATCATTGATGAATAAAAGAAACATTAATGGACCCAAAACAGTTCCTTGTGGAACTCCTGATGACACCCTAACAGCTGATGAGCTTTCACCTTCAGCCATTACATTCTGACTTTGATCACTAATCCAGGAAGATATCCACTTACCAATAATTGTGCCTGGCGTGATACCGCACATGTCTAGCTTCCCTAGAAACTTTTTATGCAGAACAGTATCAAAAGCCTTACTTAAGTCCAGTATTAAAAGATCCAATACATTACCAAAATTCCTGCTTCTTGTAAATAATGTTTCTATTAATTGAGTTTCACATTTGGGCAGATGTTTTGTCTGACCCAAAAAATGACAGGCCATAAATTTCAAAACCAAAAAATTTCAGTCCTCAAATTTAAACTTAATGGCAAAAATAAGGATAATTCGTGTCTTAAGCCCTCATTTTGTTAAACAAATTATCATGTTCTAAAATTCAACTATTTTTTCCAAAAGCTTTATCAATGTATTCACCGATAGGCTAGGTGAGAATAATCTAACAATGTGTAGCACTACAGTTGATAAATGTGACGAACATTCCTATCAAACTTTTTACCAGTGCCCCCGGGTTCCCCTCCAATATTTATAGTTTCTACTAGAAAGGGCAAGGATCTTGGAGAAATTGAAGGAGAAGATTTCCTCATCTTTTCATAAACACAAAAAGTTATCCCTTCCATAGAAACAGGAAAGCTGACAAAAGCTTGGATAATTTCAAACTACAGAGGCCTTCATAATTTTTAATGTCAATGTAGTCTATAAGAATATTAACACTCCAAATTGCTGAATTTACGGATACGCATGCGTGAGCGAGTCGGAAGTGATTTTTATGGCATTTGCAAAGCGACTTCGATCAAAACAGCGTGTTTCATACGAGGAATTTCATAGTGCAATGTTCATTTTGTATACAATTAAAAAAATTTTACTAAATAATTTAAGAGCAAGACTATAGTTGACAAGCATTAAGAGGAACTTAATAAATATATTTTGAGCAAACTAGCGTAAACAAATTTTGATGAAGCCCCAGTTCAATACGCATATTTACACTACTTACAACCTAACTAGTTCCTAAGTATGGGCTTGCAGCAATATCTTGAAAGCTTCTGCGTCGTAGATTAAACAGAGCGTTAGTTTAATGCTCAGGTGCAGTCAAAAGTCGTTAAATTAATATCCTTGGCTACGGTAAATCCATTTCGCAACAATTTTCTGGCTTTTTCAATGAGAATACAAATGTAATTAGATCGCTCATTTCACCCGTTCCGCACGTTCTAAATAGATTAACACTACGATTCTAAATTTTAGAACGCTGTTTGTATCTTCATAAAAGTCAATTGCCTCCAAGCGCTTTAACCCATCCGTGATATGGATAGTAATCCATCAAGCCAGGTTTTGTGCAGTCAGATTCAATAAAGTTTGTCAAAATGGCCTTGAAGCACATAAATGCACTTTTCTAGACTGTGCGCTAGACTACTTTTATTGGCAGAGTCTGCGCGATATCCTCAGCCCCCCTCCCCCATCAAAATCTTTTCCGAAAATTTCAGGCGCCGGAAATAATTTTCCTGTCTTTAACTTCCAATTTGCCTTCTTCTAGCTCAATTATCTTGGACATGCTATCAGCAAAAGGCTTTTATTAAAGGTAGTAATGCAAGAACTGGGAGTGGAGAAATGGGGAGACTATTGCATGTAATTTATTGTACTTGATTAGCCCCCTCCAGATAATTACCCTGAATTATAAGCACTTTGTTTACAAATTTTATACACTCTTCGATTTCATGCCCTATCAAAGCCACGTGGAGACATCCTTTAATCATGCTATATTTTGAACGGAATAGCTATATCTTTTTTCGCTTTAAAATTCATTTTTATCGTTCAACCGCACCATTTTGAAAGTTTAGAAAAGGATACTTTCTCGCAGCCAACCAGCCCTCATGATTTTAGAAGTGTTGTTTATCTATCAAACTATCGTTGAACAAGTTTTGGGCCAGGGAAGGCTCAAATCAAAAGTGAAGAAAACACAAAACGTGAATAAATCTGTTACGATGAGCTATGCTTCAATCATTAGAACGAAAAGGAATGAAATTAAGCAATTGCAATTAGTATATATCATTTTATATTGAAGCATAAGTCTTCTTATGTCCATCTTATGCTCGTCCTTTTTAAGGCAATCTATGTTCTTTAATCCACTGCTGAAATGCAGTTTTATCCATTCGAATTTTGCAGCGATTTCCAATATTTTGATCATCAACCACATATTTTTCATCTTGAATTTCTTCTTCACTGGGATCCTCTGTCTTATCTCGATCAATTTTTCTGCCCAAAAACGATTCTTTATCATTAAACTTCATGCATGAAAATTCACGACTTTTAGACTCAAATGAAACATTTTCGCCTTCATCCAAAGCACGGAGATTCAGTTGGAGCTTCTTACGGTCTACAGACCGAGTGCGAGTAACGAGAAAAGGTGTTGGCGGGCGACATTTTGGCGGTGATGTCGGCGGCGTTGGAATTCGATTTAAAGTGTTCACTTGTCTTGCATATTTTCCATTAATGTCTGAGCAGCTTAGTGATGGGTGAAGCTTAGATCTGTTCAAGAGATTTTTCTTTTCGTTTGGCAAAGGAACGGCAGAGCCGGCATTTTTCTCGATTTCAATTTTGTTTGGTGTTTGTGACCTGTGACTCAAGTTGCTACTGACGAATGGTGTGCCACATCTTCGAGATTTAATGGCCTCCTTTGGCTGCCCTGGTACATTTTTCAAGGAAACAGATTCTTCACTTGCATGGTAACTCTTTCCTTGAGTTGGAAGCGGCTCTGGCAAATGGCTCTCCTTCAGTTGTGGCAGAGAAAAGCATGGTGCACTGTCCTCTTCAATTAAAACCAGAGGTTGTTTATAAAGATGCGAATTATAAATCTTCGGCAATTGATCCGCTTTGCAGAAAAACTTTGGAGACGGTGGCTCAACATTTCTAAGCGTTGAAACTTTGCACATCGTGACGTCCTCTTCTGCCGCGTTCAGTTAGCAACTAAATCATTTCGCAATAACGATCTCTTTGTCTTTGGACACATAACAGAGCGAACCAGTTACTGCACGTTCTTCAGTTCCACAATCTGTTGTTCAGTGCTTTTAAGGTATTAACCTTCTTTCCCTGTCTATTGAACACGGGGTCAGTTACTCACAATGCTGTTTGTTATGACTTCATTATCTACCAAACTGGATTAAAATTGCCGCACTGTTTTGTGCGTCAGTGTATTTCAAAGCGTTGTCCGATTGAGGCAGGGGGCTATAAATCTTACGCAAAACCGTATAGCATCTTGTTTTCCATGAACACAAGGAGGCATTTGCTACGCATTAAACATTAATATTCTTTCCTTTCCCAGCTATTAAAACAAATTTCGTCCCAATTTTTTTCGATAAATATTCCGTTTTGTTTTAGTTATTTTTGCTTCCTTGTTGAAATTAATTTTCAGTTCAGATAAATGATAGCCGGAGATTTGCATTCTTTTGGAGATTTGCCAAATGGTGTTATATACTGGAAAGGCAGACAAGAAAAACAAGTCTGGACAAAGGGCAATCAAAGTTCTCAGAGGTTTGCATAGGTTAATTGATGAACGTGCTCTCTTTCTCTCTCCCCCTTATTCTCTCTCTCTCTCTTTGGTGGAGGGCAGGGGTGTCAATCTGTACTAGGACAGTGAGACTTCTGACTTTTGCCCAAAACTGTAGCAATACCCATTTTGTAGCCACTAAACACCCCTCTTATGCTGCCCATAATGCAGGGTTTTAGCCCGTCAGTAAAATTGAAGTATCATGCCCAACAAACCGTTTGCACTTCATCGGCAGAATTCTATCCAGTAGCTTTCGTGGGTGTGAAAATATTGCGCAAACATCTTGCGAATTTATTGGCAGAAAATCGAATTAGTGCCCACAAGTGAAAATGGGAAGCAGGGGGGTATTTTGCCAGCCAATATGCTGTGCGACAACGCTTGGTTGAAGGGGGTTTGAGTCGGGTATTACTATATTTCTCTAGTTTGAGGATTTGTTGATTTGTTGAATTAGGAAAAATGTAAGCAAGAACTTATAGTTGATGTCGGTACTTTTCTTACTTTTTGATATTGCTCTGTTCACCACTGTTTGTCCCATAAGGCTTATAAAAATTTAAGTTAGTATACCTCACATTCGGCTATTTTTGATTTATAGATATTAGATATTTGACATAAAAACGAAGCAAAATATTTATTATTATTCGATTCGATTTATTAGAGGGAACTAGAGCATCTTCATCATTAGAGCAAATTTTCTTTTTAGCGATGGCTTACGTAACTCATTTGGTTGATGACAGTAAAGGAAATTGCAAACTTCTTTGAACATAGTATAGATAAATACAGTGTAATCTGATGATGGCATCGATGAGGCAGGTAATTTGCAAATTTTTTTTACTTTCGTATAGTTTTTGTATCATTCAATCTTTGTTTGAGATGCCACACAATGTTTGATGATCTCGTGTCAACTGCTTTGCGCCAAGATCCTTCTCTCGCCCCAGACTACCGCGCCGTTTTCTGACTGGTTTTAAATGCCCATATGATGGATTTTCACTCAAGAAAGCATAAAATGACTTTCATTTCTGAAATGAGCGCGTCAAGGTCTGTTAAAATCACCAATAATAACGCTTGCATCCTATGCAGCTTTACCTCGATTATAATGAACATGACATCTTGTGGAAGAGCTTCATTGTGTGAAATTATTGAATTAAGCATAGGAATAAAGTATGATTAGGTTTATAAGTGTTAAATTTAATAATGACATTTAATATCAAGGAAATTTAAGAAAATTTCCAGGCTATTGTTCCACATAGCCAAATCTGCCCTCTTGCCTGCACGTTTTACTACTTTTTCAGTCGGCAAAAGGCCTGCATTCAATATCGAGTCTTCAAAAAGCTGATATCGTTCTGAAAGTAATGGTTTCTTTCCATAACTTTTCGGGTGATAACGAACACAAATGCAGTCACTGCGCAAAATGCAGTTGCTATTATTTGGTCCAGACTCTATACTACATGGACGATATTAAGCACGTGTTTCGCTATCTTCATTTTTTTTTATTCAGTAATGTTTACAAATGGCGTACTTACTCGCCTAATCTGAGATTATATTAAAACACTATGTCTACGATCTATGTTTTTAAGGGCAGGAAGGGCAATTGCCTCCGTTGCCTCCTTGTTTATTAATTGTAAAGGTAAGTCTCCATTTTTGGATCAGTTATCAGACGACTTGGTATCACAAGCCGGTGCTACAAAATTGCCAGAACTAATTTTTTTATTTATATATGTATTCAGCCCTAGGTAAGAAAGCTTTGGAGTGTTTCGTTAATGCGTTTCAAAACTTCGGAACCAGAAATCGACCAATATGATCTGGAAGGGGCACAGTGACAGTAACCATAGATTAGGTTGGATGAATCTATAATTTTGCACATGAACTATTCCATTATTGAAGCTAAATGTATGTAATTTTTCATGAATAATGTGCATGAGCAGTTTAAGTCTCTTATCCAATGCTGACAATATGTTTCATCTGGTTTAGTGTTGGACAGTTGTAACAAGAATATTACCTGTGGGAGTCAAATACTATTTGCCTCAAACATCCCGGCTGGTAGGCAAAAGCATTCCCCTTGGAATTACTGTTGCAAAATAGTGCAAGACAATGAATAGTCAAGGTTTTTGCCCGTTGAAAAATTTGGCCCCTATTTTCTTTTCTATGACGGAACCCATTGTTTACAGTACTAAGCTACTTATCTTTGCTAGTTAAAACCACTTTCATGAAAACCAAAAATGGTTCGGGAAAAATCTTCATTTTTTCAAAAAGATTAGTTTTAAGTGATTCCATAAAGTTCTTGGGGGTATTCTTAAACTCTTTACGAATAGTTCTTTTATCCCTAGCTCTTAAAGTAAAAATTCTTTATGTTTCAATATGTCCTCACATAAATAAGAGGAGAAGATTAAATGTTTGTTCAATATTAAGAGTTGCTCAAGAGGAACGGACTAATTATTCTTTAGATCAAAAACAATGCTTCCTCAGATATTTCTCCATTTTTGATCTAGATATTCATTTCTCTGATGATGTACAGACAGTGAAACTTCGACATCTTGTTTTTTAAGTTAGGTCGGAATGAATATTCTCAGACCTAGAGGTGTATTACTTTATTGTATTTTTTCATGCTATGTTCTTTGAAATAGGTTTAATCATACAAATGCACCTACGCAATTGATAAGGGAGGATGCCACTAAGAACAAAGGTCTTATTCCACAAAAAGGTGGCACGAAAGGCAACATTGATCCAATCGTCAACTCACGCGAATGTTGTTTTTCGAGTTTTAGCAAAACACAGAATTTGCAAACAAAGAAGTAACACTTGTTTTTTACTAAATCTATATCCGATTAATAAGATTTATATACAATAAGCGCTTCTCAAAGTAGTGCAAGCATTAGCTATATGCTGCGGCTTTATCTAAACACGATTATCTTTCACGAGCGCTACAAAAATGGAAAATGTATGCAATACTGCAATTTCACTAGCCAGAAAAGTCCCTCTTTCATCACACAATTTTCATAGAAGACCGATTAATCATTTTTTGGAACAAAACCGTTTGAAATGATATTTAATATATTCTCAATCATATCAAGTGCAAACCTGCCTTTCGTTTTAAAAATGAGGCTTAACATAGAAATACAAAATCTAGTTCTTTAATAGACAAAAATTGACATTGTTTCCTTTGTGAAAAAAGCTAAATAGAGCCTTCCTGTTCTATTGCTATGAAATAATCCTGATAGCACTCGGCTTAGAGACACCCTCTGTACTGAGGTGGGAGCAAAGGGATCCTACGTCTAGGGGCTCCAAAATTTAAGGAGTGATTTATCATATTTTCTATGATATAGCGACAGTTAAATGAGCAGTTTCAGCTGTATTCACTTCAGTCAGGCCTGCTACAATTTAATCAGTCAGTTACTCTGCGTTGCGGATTGCCTCATCAATGTCAACACTTCTTAGGGGCAGGCAGGGTATTCGTCACAATCAAAAATCGTAAATCTTCGAATCAGCCCCATTGTGCTTATTCATTGTAGCTAACTACAATTAGAGATATAGATGAAGAACCAACGAATATGAGTGCTTCAGGCAGATTTACATAGCAGCTTTTATTTGAAAATCCGTTCTTGGGTGGCTTTATAATTGTAGCATTAATTTAATTGTTAAAAAGAAGGAAGGAGAATGAACGGGCTCTTCATGCCATTATTCACATTAATGAAAACTCGTTTTGGCCTAAGCAAGACAGGTAAGATCTCTGAATATTTCAAAAGTGCTAGATCACATGAGATGTATGCCTGAAGTTATCAGCATAAGGCAGCTTGGAAGGTTGATTTGTTGACATCATTGACCCGTCTCATTGCTCCACTTGGCTAGACGTGCTTAATCGTAACGCTAAAATTGTTTGTGAGAACAATTCTATAAGATTACAAGCCTGGTTTTTGGCCAAGATCCATTGATGGCCAAATCCAATAAGTTGACGTTTTAAGACATTTTTTATTTCAGAATTATCATGTTCCTGTGGTAAACCCTTGAAGATTAATCATTCCCGAGCTGTTTTATCACAATGTGTTTAATGTCTACGTTAATTTCTCGGCAAACCATTCCAAATAGAATCTTCAAGATTCTTCAAGAGCATTTCTGCCAAAATTTCCATGTTTTTGTGTACAGTGTACGGGTTGCGGTGTATCCTTAACTAAGGGATTTCCAGTTCTACAGGCAGTTGCACTTGCTATGAGATTTTGTTGCAAAGTGAAACATATTATAGAACGTACAAGGAATATCATGTAAAGAAAAATCAGTCTCGGGGAACAATTCAAATGTGGAAGTCGGTCTAAAATGCAGAATGCAGTAGAATTATGAGCACCTCTTTGGGAGGCTTCAACTTCAATCCGTTTGTATTAATTGTTACCTGAAATCCTCGGTTTATTTTCGGCAGTTTTTCAGTTTAATTGTAACAGATCGAAGCAACTGTCTCATTAAGAATTTGTTGTTTGTATTCTTTCGCGTTAAGTAGCCATGAATGGTTAATTCACGTGCAGAAGAGAGATTCATGCTTAAGTTCTGTTAAATGATGCAGGATCTCTTTTACGAAACTCTGACTTGCCCTCACAGAAAGTTTGTCTCTAAATATTCGATCAAATCCCTGGAAAAGAAAAGGTTATTCAATTATTTTAAAGTTCATGTCTACATTTTTAAGGTTATACAGAATTTTATTAGCTACAAGGCTTGAGTGCAATGCGAAAAATAAAAAAAAAGTCGCATGAGACATCACATAGTGAACTTGAGTTTTAAAAGACGTGCGGAGACTGCACAATAGGGTAGCAAGGCCACCTTACAACTTAATAGATTTCAAAAGGTGTCAATATAAAAATATAAAATCTACTGCATACAACAGGAAATCACTTTATTAGTTTACTCAAGATAGTGTAGAGTCGATGTTCAGTGGTCAAAACAACTAGCTAGACAGATGTAGTAAATCCTGTTGAATTGAATGCATTGCATTTGAATGATTGCATACACAATTTTTGCGTTCATCCTTTTCGTCCTCATTTATGTCCCAAAGCATCGTAAAAGGCGTTTATATGAAACACGTTAGCCAAAAACCCAAGAGGCACATCGAGTATACCTAAGGGAATCGCTGATCATTAAAACCCGTACAGATAGTCGTGGCTATGGAAACCGGCCTAAAGTTATCCATTAGTTCAGTATGTATCAGTGTCATGAAGCGATTAAAGTCTGTAGATACTGTATCTTCTAATGACCGTTATTTTCAGGATTGAGCTTATTCTGACTGCAAAGTTGAATAATCTGTCACAAACATAATGTGTTTTTGATGTAAATGCAAATTATGAAATGAGGCTGCAAGACAGATCGAAAGCCATGGTTAATTTAATTCGGAATGTTATCTAATCCATCAATTTTTGCTATTTTCTGTCTGCCATGAAGATAACTGTAGATGCTGTTAATTCATGCTCACCCAAACCCTTAGCCTGTTGCTTAGTTATCAACAGTTCACAATTTTGATGATCAAATGCTTTTGAAGTTTTTAACAACTGTTAAAACACAAACTTCTGTTACCTGGGACGTTTTGCAAGTTTGCAAATTTGCATGTTAAAGAAATGTTGCAAAGCAGAAGTTGCCTTTGAAATAAATCTGCTCTTATATTTCTTTGTTTCTGGACTGACTGTCCATTTAGTCATTTGTTTATCAATCGCTCACATTCATCTCTTCCCTCTACACCTATTCTAAGCCTTTAACATGTAAGAAAAACCTTGTATACAATCTGAATTACTTACTGTTGATACTTTTCTTATTCTTTGCAACAATATAAGAGCCTCATCTGCATTGTCATCAGAATAAGTTGCTGCTTCAAAAAGGGCCTCAAATGCATGAAATAGGTTCTCCAAGAATCTGTAAACGCCAAATCCGCCAAGTTCCTGGATCCTTAGATCCATTGATGTCACCCAGTTTTCAACACCGACAGCATTTTGCCAGTTGAGTTCTTTCTCGCATTTTGAAGCCCAAATATCTATTCCTTTTAAAGATAAAGACATGTTCATTAGCAACGGTAACGCCAAAGCGCTATCTGCCAATTCTTAGCTAGTCAATACCAAGATCCTTAAGTTTGGTTACGCATTTAGTGTGAATAGAATCATGACCAAAGTCCATAAGTTATTCCTACCCGAAGCCTGGCCGTAAAAAGAGTAAAAATGGGACCCTCAAGTGCACGAAACCGCTAGCTTTACCTTGGTTGATTTGAGTTCATTCGATCTTTAAATGACATTGGTTTGGTTTGCCAGCGCAAGTTATATAATGCTTAGACTATACAAACGCTGAACACACTTGCCTGCGATACCCTATCATTTTTATTTGTTTTGTCTCTTGCTTTGCCAGCGACTTTCAATCGCATTATGCTACTGATCAATCTTTACGCTCTATACGCATCATTATTTACTGTCTCTTCACCGTTTATAAAGTGTATTTACTGTCTAATAATTCTCCAGTCACTTTTCAATTATCATTAAGACTGTTGTCATCTATATTAGTCTTGTTAAATTATTTAAGATCGCCATACATAAATATCATTCAGCTGTAAAAATGTATACCTTGATTCACAACTTGCAGTGTCTGTTCAACCGAGGACATGGTAGTTTCATTCAACTCAACTTTGTTTGCAGCTTCATGTAAGTATTCTATTGAAGATGCTGTCTTTTCAGTGACCATAGACTTTTCTTTCTTATATTTATTTACTGTTGAAGTTAGAGATTTGTCCATCAACAGAACCGTTTCAGCCATATCTTTGCAAATGTCGATTAGCTGGTGAAATATATGGCATCGTCCAGCTGCGTTTTCTAAAAAAGAACATATCAAGCATGCAGTGCAATACGATCGATCCTGCCACAAAATACTCCCATCAATGAGTTAAGGAAGCAGAGATTCAAAACAGCTTCCCTACATTAGCTGGAGGTGTCCCCGCAGTAATAGAAATTTTGCTGGTCATATCAACGTCTTTGATATGTTTCTGCAGTTGAATATCCGCATGCTCACATGCTCAAAATTTAAATGTTTAAATGTTAAAATACTCACATATCCACATGCCCACTTGTTCACACGTGGACTTGTTTCTATAACTGTAATACATACCCGGTATTCTCCATCTTTTATGTAGCATTCCCGACATTATTTGCTTTTTCATAGGATGAGCTGGAATCTTTGATCTTGATTTAACATCTCGGTTGTCCATCTTGAAGTCCCAGAAAGGATTCTCAAGAAAAGATTTATGCGAAGTAGAAGATCTTTTCCTCGATTTTAGCATCCTTTCTAATCTAGATTCAGGGGGCGAGATTTCTCTCCGTTTGCGTTGATATAAGGCATCTTGTTCTAGATCTCCTTTGGGTTTTGTTTTAGCATCACCAGATTTCTGCTCTGCCTCTTCGTGGACGATTATAACTGGATTGTTGTCAATCATGGTCTCAGAATCCTGCTTAACATCAGTTACATCATCAGAAGATGTATCTACTATCCCAGGAAACATGTAGTTTGCAAGTGATTCTGCAAGTTCGTTGACAAGCTCTTCTTTTAAGCAGCTGCCCACGGAGACGACGCTTTTGGAGTCTTTGTAAAAGGAACCTGTTACAAAAATGAAATCACAAGGGTGTCAGGAAAGATTGATTGTGCTAAGAAAATGGTTGTAAAACAGAATAAAGCCTGGCAACCTCCTTTTTTTGCCGTCCATTTTCTCCCTAGTGTTTCCACCCTGAACCGATGGCTGGAAAGAAGGGATGTGATAAATTATGGATCAAGCGTTAGTTGTTAAGGCGCAGTTGGAACCTTTATCCACAAGCTGTTGAGCCAGCCAATATATGCACCCTACGAGGTCAGTTACTGGGTATTCAGGAGGGATCCAGAGGGCAACGCTATCAGCACCAAAGCCCACGTCAGCTGCATAGTTGTCAAAACCTTAGTCTGTATAAACAATAAAAATGCTCGCTTTGTTGCTTATGTGACTACACTCCAGAGAATCGTAGCCAAGAGTTTGGTTCAGCTTATGAAGGGGGGGTCCCTGTAAGAACATCTAAAGCCAAAACTTGGCCAAAGCATGCAGATTCAAATAATGTATTCATGATAAATCCAAGGTAAGCGTTACCCCCTAGGAGAAGATTGGTGCCATTAAAATGGATCTGTGCCAAGAACCTTGGAAGCCCCTAATAAGGACAGTGAATCAACTGTCTGTCATAGGCTCATTTTAATCCAGATAATAACAAAATGTCATGGTTCTAGTTGCGAAGAAAGTTGTTCACAAAAAAAGAAAAATATAATATCACACCAACACATATGAACTTCCTTTTCCTTTGATTAACGAGTATATCTTGTCAATACTAGAGATTTAGTTCAGGGAAAGGTCTAGCACAATTGTAGACACTGATTGCTATTTTACACGGCTTTAGAAAACAATTTTTAATGCACTGACAAGCATAGGCCTTTTTCTAGAACTTGGAATACAGGAAGAAGATAAATTAAAGGCTGTTACCTTTAACATGAAAGTACATGCATCCAGTAGCAGCTTCCTCCAAGGAAGTATTGTAGCAAACGCTATCAACATTCAGCCAGTCATTTAATGGTCCTAGATTCTTCAATGCATCAGCTGCATTAAGACCTGGCCCTGAATCTTCAACCACCAACCTCTTTGCATCCATTGCAGCTTCTAACACTGCTTTGTGTTTTCCTTTGCTTTCTTCAGCATCGATGGCTAGGCCTTCCAGTTTGTCAAGGTGTATCTTGTCTTCATTGATTTGAAACTGTAGGAAATTAGGTGTAAAGGAAGTCTAGAATGATATTGCTTGGCATGATTTCTTTGCACTGCAAAATGTTATGATATGAGCACTTCTTAATTTTGGAATAAGAATCATAAATAAGTTTTTGCAATCATTTTGTGCACCGCTTATGCAAAGAAGCGTACATTTCCTGGCAGGGTAACCTTTGCTAAACAGTAACAGATGAATAGAAAATGAATTGAAAATAAAACAAGCAGAAACCGAAGGCATTCATGTTTATAGTTGTTTTTGTCCGACACACATAAGATTCACGACTCTGATCGACTTGATCAAAATATTTCTTGCTTCTTTATAAGTTACACCATCGCAGCCACCATGTCTCATTCAAGGTATTTCGTTTCTTTTCTGTTTCACTTTCTTCTTTCTTTCAGTTTTTTATTATCTTTATGTCCAGTTGGCCCCGGGGTAGTCATAACCCTTTGCAACAAGGGTATGGCTCAAAAAGTGTCAAAACGTTGTACAGTAATTTTGTAAGGTGGTTTAATTTATGAATTTGTGTTTTGCTCAAGTTTTTCATGGATTAAAAAAAATTATAAAGCAATGGATCCTAACCAAAATATCAGCTAAGCTAAATTGTCTACTACAGATTTAAAACCACCGCTCATAGTTTCGCTAAACAGCCTAAGAAAGAAAACTCATTTTGATATCATAAATGAATGTTATCTACTCAGAGTTTAAGAAACCGTCGAAAAACATTTCAAATACAAACCTCTCTGTCGTTTAACTGTGATTCAGCAATATTCCGCACAATTCTGCATCCATCATCTTCTGCAATACAAACGGGATCAACATCCTTCCAACAACATTTCTTCCAACTGGCACATTTTATACATTCACCAAATATATCTCTGTGGCAACAACGTCCCCATTCAGGGCAGCCAAAGCATGCTGAGAAGAAATAAGATTGATTGATTACATCATACGCTATTATTAAAACCGAGGGTTTGATTGGAAGAAAAGAGATTGGCGGATTGAAAAAGATTGCTTGTATCACAAAAGCGAATGTATATTCCAAGATTCTTTTATAGTTATATTTTTGTAGTAAGCTGTTCAAAATAATGGTTTTTAACTTTTATATCAGGTTTTTGTAAGCTAAATGTATTCAATGGAGGGCCCCTTGTAATTCAGCTCACCCATTGTAAATTAATTGAAATGAAAATCAAATGAAAAACTAAAGGTTTTATTTACTTACTGACATCGCACTCAAATGGTTTACATGTATCATTTGCTTTAACCTCGAAGCGACCGTACTCTAAAAGCTGCACTTCAAAGACTTTCCTAAACTCATCCAGTTCTTGCCTCGTTACCAATTCGTGTTGGTTTGCAGTCTCATAATACTGCTGTGCTAGGGCGAGGTTCTTTTCTGCACGGTCTATGTTTAACGTGCTTTGATTTCCAGCCTTCGAAATAATTTCATCAAGTAGTAGTTGCACTTGCTCTGGTATTTCATCAAAACAACCAAACACCTGAAACAAATTCTTTGCATCAATAAAGTTTAGTTACTTCTTGTATTCCACCTTCAAGAAGATTAACTTACTGACATAATGAACTGAGAGCGCATTGGCAGTTATTGTGGGGCTGCTGGAGGGCTCCAAGCCATGATATTGTTGGAAATTTCAAGTAATAGAAATTGGAAGCAAATTTTCAATTTCTAATTTACTCTCTCCAACATCATAGACTTGGACCTTCCGTCCAAAAATATTTCTACAGGACAGGAATGTAGGAACTGAGAGCAGATGATTTAGCAGCCTATGCATTTCGCTTCTTAATTGCACCCCTGTCGCAAATTTGAGAAATCGAACCATTCCGTAAACCTTTAATAAGACCTGTAGTAACATGTTTACTCCAAATATGATCTTAAGCATGGGTATTTAGTGCACCGGTCATTTGATATTATTAAAATCTGATGACAATGCAAGGAGATGATATTGCAACTTATTGATAAAGTGTGCGGGACAATGGTTTGAAATCAAGTGTTGAACTTACCTTAAAATCATCCAATGACGACTGAGAAACAGCATTTAATTCCGTCTCTTTGAAATTCATAAGTTTGCCTTTTATCTTGAATGAGAGTCCATCTTCTTTTACCGATACATTAACTTTTGATTCTATGCCTAGAATCTTCAAGAAGCCATTCATTGTGACATTGGCTTCTTTGTGGTTGATACTTGCTAATATATTCGGGCCTCGAAGCTCATTCCCAGAAGCCTCTTCTACAATAATTTGCCCATTGCCAAGAATGACCGGTGCTGGACTGTTCGATGTTGTTATTTTGATCGATCCGGGCTGAATTACTTCGACGTTGCACTCAAGTATTCTTCCAAGCAGTTTGATATCACCGTGAAGCTTAATGCGATGAGACTCAATTTCATCCAGTGATGAGTAGGAAAGCAATAAGCCATAGGGAAACTTGGCAGTTCTCAAAACATACGGCAATTCGTAATCAATGGTGAAAGATCTCATTAAATCGGAGATTTGCACGTTCGTAAAATTCGCGTAGAAGTGACCTACCTCTGGTCGAGCAGGGTTAAAATCCAGGGTTAAAGGTGTTTCAACCTCGTTTCCATTTCCAATTGCACCAAGTCTAATGACACCTTTAAGCTCAAGCCAATTAAGCGTATCTTTTGGCTCGAATGTTATGTTCAGCGTCAAATTCTTGAATTGTATGATTGCAAGACCAAAGGGTGCTACCCATGTCTTTTTGCGGCATTCCATTTTTGCTAAAACTTTTCCGTTCTTTAAAAACGAAAGCTTACCATCAAAAACATAATCAGTTTCACGAATCTTCAGCGTTGTAAATAAATCCAATGTCGTTGCGTTTGCAAAGTTGAAAGCTAATGTGCTATTTACAGCTACAACTCCGTTTCCTAGTTTAATCTCATTGGGGACTGGGGCTTCTAAGCTAAATCCATCTAAAGAGAGAACGCCTCGGAAGGTATAAGGCATCGAAGTGTCTAACAATTCTTTTGTAGCTGCGCACATATGGTCGTCGCCACAGTTATCAGGAAACTTAAACAGAGCAAAAATGGTTATACTTGAGTCGACTGGTATTCTAAGCAACGGTGTTGTAATTATTTTGGGAGGAAGTAAACTGTATGAAGGAAGTGGTGAGGAGACAATACTTGTGATGATGTTGTTGTTGTGTAGTAGGCTTGTCTCTTGCAAATCTACTCCAGTAAATGCTTGCAATATGTTACTTAGTGGGCTATGCACCAATGTTAAGGCTATCTTCATATACCACTGTTTTTTATCAAGTAACAATAGTAAACTAATGCGAACGCGCTCTTCCCATTCCGGGAGGTCAGTCCGTGCTGTTATTAGCAAATGAGGTGTATTTGTTCGTGTGATTCGAGAGAAAAGGCTGACATCATCTAATTCAAAATCAGATATCTCGGTATTTTCCAACATGCTTTTCATCTCCTTTGACGCTGATATCTTGGGTTTGAACTCAGCTACAATGTCTTGCAAAGTTAAATGCTTTGTCACTGCCGTCATTCCGTAAACCTTTTCAGGCTTGTTGCTCATCTGTGCGTAACGCATCTTCAGTTTTGTTTGACCAATCAAAAGATTGCCTCGCACTGATAACTTCCAGTCGTCATCACCATCTGTTCCGGAAGTATTTCGTACCAATACTAGTGATCTTACCCTTGAATTAATGACTCCGGGTGCAAGCCCAATTTCGTCTTTCATTCGAACAAAAATTGAAAACAGCTTCGTGACCGAATTAAAACTAATGTGAGACGTGAATGCCTTTTTCGTTCTTCGGAGGAAAACTGGTAACGACGGAGGAGTGAATTCTGAATCTAGTGCAGTGAGAATTCTCTTTAATGCTATTTTGTCATGTTTATCGACAAGAAAATCAAAATTTGGCCGATTCATAACAAAGGCAAGCTTAACGGGAGGCACTTTCTTTTTATTGAATGAGTCAACTGTGGACAACAATGTTACACCTTGTGGAATATGAGACTGAAGAACATTCCGTATGATTCGACCTGGCAGAGCGTCGTAAGTAAAATTGTAGACATCAGATAAGGAAACTGCTACACTGAATCTTGACTGATTTTTTGCTATCAAGTCGCTGTCCTGCATTATCCTTGAGACAAATGGAGTATCGAGAGTGTCCTGGTCAGCGATTTCATTCAAAACCGCATCTGGGGCTATATCTTCAAATTCCAAGATGGCATACGCCTTAAGTTGATCGTCCGGTGACTTTGATACTGTTATATAGCCATGTGAAGAAGGCACACCATCAATATCTGTTTTGCCATTAAATGATATGTAAAAATATCCATCCTTTTTCTGCACCATGCCTGATATTTCAACATCTTTTAATCTTATTGATTGACTGTCAAATCCAAGATTTGTAGTCATCTCCCGATGGTTATAAGCCTTTAAAATGTCTTCGAAGCTGATGCTGTCGACTTTTCCTTTTATAGATCCATCTTCTGATACAGATGCTTCCACTGTTTTTCCTCCGATATCCAAAATACCTGGAAATCATAGGCAAATATATGTATGAAATTATTTTAAGAATTTTGAAAAATCCATGATTTTGAGGCAAGTTGATAGAAATACAAACGACAAAATAAACACAAGATATCAATTGTGTAGAATAGCTTTAGCAAGCTTACCTTTGCTGGCGAACCGCCATGTTCCATTTTCTGGTTGCTGTTTGTCATACGTAAAATTCATCTGCACCTTTGTTAACTCAACGTAGTTCTTGACCATTTTGACAGTTTGATTAAGTTTAGCAACAACTTTAATATACCTCCCTCTTGTTCCATAATTGAAATTATCAGTGTTCGTTTTATCTAATGGTGGAAATCCGGGGGGTATTTTCGCAAGACGGTATGTTGGGGCGATTGTATAAAGAAGTTCTTTGGCTGTGAGTCCATCGTCTTCTAAAAGTAAAAGGAAATTTATACATTAAGGAACGTTTGAGCGAATGTCTAACAAACTATCAACGTTAGTAAATATTAGCCAATCGATGTTATCAAATGCTTTTAGTCCGCATATGATGAAACCATAATCTCTTACCGCAACGAAAAATTTTGATCAACTTTTACCTCTATTTCGTTACTTATGGAAAATGTTCCCAACCAAGCAGCCTCCAGCAGCCTTGAGTTTTCTATTACGTCTAAACAATAACCATCAAATTGTGAATGCACTAACTCGGCGGAAAATGTTCCCAACGAATTATACACCGATTTTTGGATGGCCCCTCTATACTCACTTAACGTAGAGACCCAAGCGAAGTCACGCAGTTAGTCAAGAGCATATAATGTCTGTGCCAATAATTAAGTACTAGTTTCCAACCTTTGTTTGTGAGATTCTTAAATTATTACCCTCTTACTTAACCGCAATATGATGTAGAGTTCACTCTCAGTGTTTCAAGCAAGAAGAATGATTGTTTATAAATGTAAGGCACAAAGGCATAAAGGCATAAATACAACCTCACGACTTGTAATTGACATACGAAATATTTTATGTGCAACAGCCTCCAAGTAAGTTTATATTCTGGTGTTTTTCTCTGAGTTAAAAGCAAAGGCCTTTGCCAAGATTCTTTGTTCTAGATCTGTAGCTCTCAGAGCATCGTTTTCACAGATTGAGGTAAATCATATAAGATACAATTAAAAACATTGAAGCGCGCCCCAGGACATAGCAATAAATACTATGGCGCACTAATTGCAGTTAATAAGTCACATTTGGAAGAGGTACGTTGGTCATTACGTTGTTCATTGTTTGAGAATGGTTAATTTACCTTCATCGGCAACAACAGTGGTCCCTGCAATAAGCAGCTCAAGAGCTAACAGCACAATTCCAGCAGATAAAGACAATCTCCTCATCTCTCTTCATATTATGATCAATCACGTTGCTTTAAGCTTTAAAAAAAGACAAGATTGGCTGCAAATAAACTTCCATTTTCAAAAATGAAAAGAATTACAGCAATGATAAATCGGTAAAAATAGTGTGAATGTAGAAAACGGTTGCTAGATGTAAAACAGGCAGAACTTTCTTGAAAATCTGCAAAGAACTTCACAGATTTTAGAATTGGCCCTTGACGAGGCAATACTCTATTCGTGATATCTTAAAAATGTTATATGGCAATGAATTTATTGAGACGAGGAATCTATGGTAAAAAAATTGGTCTCGCAATAGTGGCATAATAATCAGGTATATCTGAAAAGAAAAGTTTTAGAACTTTACTTGGAAATTTTCAAAAAAGGGAAAGAATTTTACTTGTTGCTTACAGGAAACATTTTAGGGCAATTTTAACAATTAATAAAAAGGCTTGTTAATGTTTTAAAGAAAAATAATTTCGGCTTTGAAATGCTAAGTCCTAAAAGATCAATCTGCTATCAAATAACGTCGCTTTATGTTATTATAGGCAAGACTTATTGCATTAATATGATCATATTGTTCTACTACATATTTAACAAATAGAGCAGAAATTTCTTGAAGGATTGCAAATGCAACCATCTCGATCCTATTTGAAGCAATGAATATACAATAACAATCAAAATAATTCATAAAAACATCAAATGAACGTATCATTATTTTATATTATTCAACTGACCTTCATATCCAAGAGAGATAACTAAAAAAAGCAATAATCGTAAGGCGCAATATTCAAAGCATGAAGCAGAGTTTCAGCTAAAATTAAATGCTGCTAGATTTTGATTATTAACTGCTTGGATGAAGCTCACATTCTTTAGTAGAAATGTAGTACGGACATGAACATGAATTCATATAGGGCCACCTTGCAAATCACGTAGAAGCCACACGCATGATCTACCTATCAATCAAATGGTTACGCAAGATCGCACAGCTTGCTTCAAGCGATGGAGGAAATTGTTACCAGACAACAACCAGTATCCTTTTCAATTAACAGGTTATTCGTGCTTACATGCCTGATGCATGCTACATTTAAAGTATATTGGAAAGGCCTATTTAACTAATATGCAAATGCTAGTCAAAATATTTGCGTGTTAATGGTAATTTTGCAAAACAGTTGAACTGTATTAAAGGCAAGACAAAGGGCATTGAATGGCTTTGGGGAATGCAGAAGAATCCTAACTGGAAAGGAAGCATAAGGCTAATTTTCACGTTTTAAAATATATAAAAATCAGCCTTGATTAGCATTCAATGGTCATTTATATAAGTATTAGAAATTACAATTAGTGCACTTTCATTGCATTTAAAAAGAATAGAAATTTAGAAATCAAATAAAAAAATAGAAATCAATCTACTTAAGTTCAAACAACAATATGTTAATTCGTGAAATGAATAATTGGCAACTGCAGATTGAGCCATGTTTTGAAACATTGTGTTCGTTCTAGTCAGGTTTACAACATATAACAGGTTTAAAATCTTGCGTAATATTGTTACCTTGAGCAGCAAAATTCCTGCTTTAGCGAGAGTGAAGGAATATTGTGCTACTATTTCTGAGAAACGACACTGACTGATTCATACAGCGATCACGAAAGAAAATGTACAATACAGATATAAACATAATTAGCATAGATTGAAGTAATGGATAATCGTGTCCCGTCCTATCACAATGATCAGGGGGTGTAGTGAAGCAACATGAAAGACTATGCTTTTATGACCATTGCAACTGATGTAGACAAATGTCTAGTATGTTCTAAGCTTCCTTGCAGAAAAGGTCCGTTTTGAAGGATGAGTGCTTTCAAAGGCCACACATTTTGCAGGCTTCTTAATTAGTTCATAGCGAAGCTAGGTTATTTGTGACATCATGAAATGTTGTTCCTTGTTTCACGCTGTATGTACCCAAGCTTACAACAAAATGCGAAGGCTGTTCATTGGTCAAAGAGGTCATCATGCGCCCATTGTAAATGGCAGTACTTGAGGATTTTCGTATACCGAACGGCTCCTGTGGACGGGTACGCATTGGAGGAGAAGCCTCTGCTACAGACGGCTGACTGAAAAGAAGTAGATCCGTGCATTAGCAGGCGAGAATTGATTAAGAAGTGAATTGAATTGAATTGAATTGGCATTATTTTTAAAAGAAACCATTATTGATAAATAGCACCGACGATTAGGTTAGCTTCAACTATATGGCATTATTGTATGGGGCCAAACATCTGCTTCATATATTGATCCAATATTTAAACTGCAAAAAAGAGCTCTAAGAGCAATTTCACATGAACATACTAGGTCTCATACACTTCCAATATTTAAAGCCCTCAAGCTCCTGAGACTGCAGGACGTGTTCCAATTCAAAATGCTTAGTTTTGTATTTGAATCAATTAATAAAATAAATCCTATGTGCTTTCATAATTTCTATACATGTACCTTAAGCATTCATGAATATCATACAAGGCATTCTTATCGAGGATATGTCTTCCTCACTCATAAAAATAGCCTCCAATACGGTTTGAAGTCAATTTGTTATATGGGAGCAAAAATGTGGAATGATCTGCCGGAAGAGCTAAGAAATTCGACTTCAAAATATTCTTTTAAAAAACACCTTAAAAAACACATTTTAAGTTGTTTATAATCCTGGGAAACATGTGCTAGAAAAGCAAGTGCACTGCTATTGAGCAAATCAATTTTCATAATTGAGGGGGGCTCTCCTCTTGTTAGTTTTCGAACTACTGGGAGAGTCCTCCTTTAAGAAATTCCATTATCCATGCAGATTGGACATTGTTATATATTATGTATTGTAGATTGTTAATTGTCATTTGTATATTATAATGTATTGTGTATTTAATGGAATTTCAAATTAAATGAAAAAAAAAAAAAACACATAGAGCCATCTCAGAAGAGCGAACGCCAATATTTACTGGCCGTAATACAAATCATTATTTAAGTAATAATGAGCGTGTAAATAGTTCTAGGTTAAGTGAAAATTGCATATGAAGAACAACTATCTTAGAATCAATCAATTTTGGTGAGAAAATGGTTCTTAGAATTAAACAGTTTTTGTATCAGTTTCATTCAAATTATTAGTCCACTTTGATTACCAATTCTAAACACTATGATACATTGAAACACATTAAAGTAACTAATAACTACAGTCCTATGATTTCATTTGAAGAAAAGAAAACGAGGACGCTACATGATTGTATTAGGGATAGATTATTTTATAGGGAGTCCTTTAGATAGGTTAACTAATCGAGGGAATACCTGAGTTAATATCCGGTAGTGCAAACTGTTGGCTTAATTGACATGCTCGTTGTTGTCACACTTGTAGAGTAACCAGTTCTCAATTCGCTTTCACAAAACATGATAAACACTTCTCTTACAAAGTATTGCACAACTTCTGATGCAAATGGCCGGGAAATCGTTGTCAGCACAAATGTTATATCTCTCCAACAGCATTAACCAGTCAATTTAGGGCTTTCTTCCAATGCTCTGATAACATAAATGCATAAAGTTACTAATCTAATTTTAATTTCAATGTGCCAGCTTTACCCACCAGTTATGTTAGTTGAGTAAGCATTCTATGATACGGCATGAGACAGTAATAAGCCACGAGTGTGCATCCGTTTTGGTCCGTTTCCAAATTATGTATGGATAGGCCTTCCGTTCACTTGATAAACCCCGAAACCTGATCTAGTTTGAGTCTGCTATCCGTACCAAACAGTTGCAGATTAAAAAGGAGTACTAACCTTGGAAAGATCCTTTTGGATCCCTTCAAACATGATAGGAAAACGAGGTGGATTAATCACCAAACCTGAGGTACAATTTCATATCTTTGCGTCAGTATTTGATTGATTTATGATATAAAAGGTAAGATTAAATCTTATATGAACGCAAACCTTATTTTGACCCGTGAGCGCAGGAAAACTTCTCGATCGGATCCATGTATTTTTTTTTGTTCAACGTTGGTATAAATTACGATGTAAGATCATCTGCAATAGACAGAAGTACATTGATAGCTCCTGATGAAATTCTCATATGTCGTGAATACATTGAATGGTCCAAAAAGGATGTGGCTTTCAAACATCTAACTCAAATTTCTGCCATCTTTATGTAAAAACACATATATGATGATTATCGTATGGTAAAACGATAAGCACTTTATCAATTATGTTTGAAAGATCGAAAGCTCGGCACAGAATACAAGTATAAAACTCTTATTTTCGAAAAGCAGCTTTATAAGAATACGAGCCTCAAACTGACGGGAAATCGAGAAGTTAAAAAAAATCTAAGGCTTAAGGCACTGTGGGAAACTATAGTATTAGGCAAAAATGCAAAGGTTTTCATTATTGTCGATTTTGAAGTGCTATTAATAAAAAAAAAATGGACACTTTCTTCAGACCTAAGTCTGTAAGAATATTGCTATCTTTTATCAAAAACGATATCTGTTTCCTAAACATTAACAGTTGCCTTGTATATTGTCTGATATCTTAATTGTTTACACTCTGATGATTAAGACCAAATTCAGAGCAACTGATTGTTAAAAGTGTTTACAGAATTGGAGACGAGGCATTTCTTTCCTCTCTGCCCTTATGCTACTAGCAATATTGAATATTCCCTTGAATCTGATATGAAAACATCATAAGTTCATCTCCAAGTAACGCGTCTCATATCTGCTTTATTTGATTTCCTTTTTCCTTGCCTACAATCCAAATTTGGATTATGAATGCTTAAATTTTGACTCCAATAAAACGACAAAGCAAATCTGCAAAATGACGCCGATAAAAAAGGCAAGCTTAAGCATCTTGTTGGAAAACTACGGGAAGGAAAACGTCAGCGAGTGATAATCCAAGATCAAACTTGCCAATGTGATTAAAATATGAAGCAACTAAATGAAAATTCAATACTTTTTTGCATCCTTGGTCAGCGATTGAATCTGTAACAATGCTGACACCTGAATCGAAGATGAACAGTTATGCGTTTTAATCTGACTGGATAACAGTTGATCGAACTCGGCAATAGTGCACTGTATCAACTGAGCCTATAACATAAAAATAAAGTCTTTTCTCATATTCACAGAAATTTGCCCCTTTTGGGCCCTGCCGCTCCCTGTAACAGCCCTTGAGATCAGCAAAGACTAAACATATCTACGTATCGTTTGATATTTAGTATAAAAAATGTCATATACTACTACAAGCTCTCAAATTAAACACAAACAATGACGTCATCCAAGCAGTATTAATTATGTCAGCATGCAATAGTCGAAATTTCACAAGTGGAGGCCTCAATTTTAGAAAGAATGCATTAAAGAGAGCTTGACCTCTTATCTATGGCAAAACTTGTTTCTTCCTGAGAAAGATACAATAGAAAATTTGGCAGGTGTGGTAACGTTTTTTGCGCTAGTTCAAATGTTAAACGCAGGTCTTGACTTCTGGTGCAAATGAGGCAAAAGGTCACTGTTGACGCCGTTTAGATTCCAAAGGTCATGGCTAGGGCACGTATGCGCGCAAAGCTAATGCCTTGATCTCTTTTTTTAATTTCTTATTCCTTTGCATCAAAGAACCTTTTTGGTACTGTCATGAACCTTGTTGCTTCAATAAAATATCTGCGTATCAAAATTTTCAGGAACATTACTTATAATATGTACTAAATCTCGGCCTAGATACCCTACATTCGCACTTTAAATTCGCACCTTGAATAAGTTTAACTTTGGAATGATTCCTCGTTAACGAACAGATTTTTCAATGTAAACATCATATCACCTGTTAAAATAGTATGCGTTATTTGGTTTATTTAAGTAGCCACACACAATTAAGGTCTGGGCACGCCCTACGGGCCCCTGCTGAGTTACTGCGCCACCCCAGAAAACGAGTGTCAGTCCGCCCCTGACTGCCCATCTGCATGGCAAACAAACCAATGTTGAATAAACGGATTGTGGATATTGAGCGGGTTGCTTTCACAATCATACAACATGTGGGCTTGATTTAGACAGCTGCTATGCTTATTTGTACAATATCGAATAAAATATTCATTTCGCTAATTTTCCAGCAACGGAAAAATTGCTTTAAATCGTGAATAATTCTTTAACAATTTTGGCCGATACATTTGCATAAGATTACGAAATAATTCGTATAATGATTTTCCTCAAGCATTTTATGATTTTAAACTTTGTTCGTTACCAGAATTTGGGCTACATTCTAAATCTTATAATAGTCAGGTGTTTTTAAAGTATAAAATTTGAAGAGGTTTTTGCTTCCCTGATAGCCTGTGGTGGGCAGGGGCGGGTGTGAAATAATGGTTTGTTATTTCTTCGTAAAGATTGTACAAGCTCTGCACTATTAAATTCGTTCTGTATTTAATGAACTTTATTCGCTTTGAAATCATTTCCTAAAATCTTATTTTCTATTTTCACTCTATTCTTTAGGAACAATTTCACGAGCATCCAAATTTATCGAAAATGTGAAACAAATTAAAGCAAACTGAGGTTGTAGTACTGTTGTGGCAAATATGCATAAGCATTCCAATATCATATTGATATCTGTAGGGACATTATCATCAGTAATATGTATATTAATCACCATACTCTTTCAGAAACATTCAGTGTTGCCTTGTATATTTTCAAAAGTTTAAATTACCTACACCCTACTGATTCATGAACAAATAAATAACAGTTAAGCATCAAAGTTTTTGCAATAATTAGAACAGCTAGCCAAACCTCATTTTAATGATTTTTATAAAGATTTTAAAATCAAGTTTATTAAAAAGTTGAATTCATCGGGACCCCCCACTTCTAATGATTTTGATTGATATTGGTGTCAATATTTGTAATTAAATCAATTATGACTTTATGGGTATGAAATTTTATTTGTAAATTCTGCTTGCTTGTTGGAACACTAAAGATTCATTTTGCTGTTTGTTTTGGGCCCTGGTACCCCTAAGTAGTTGTCGCAACCTTACAGACAATCCCTCCCACCCCATTCATTCTAACCCCACCGTCACCAATTAAATTATGACTGACGTTTCAGGAACCTTGAAGTAAGAGATTTTAATTAAAAGATAAATTTCAAATCAATAAATAGCGATTGCAAGCAAACTCTACGGTCCTCTATTTATAAAAAATAATGGTCATACTTATTGGCATAATGCAGAGAGGTTTACTATAAACAAGAAAAAGATCATCAAAAGGAATCATTCCTCAAGATTGTTTTGAAAGATTTTATTACAGAACTGGTTATAACTAAGCAGAAAAACCACCAGTCATTTTCCGATCCGCACCTTGGCCTAATTAGGGATACGTTCCCATTTCTGTTATTCATACTCTGATGGTTTTGAATATATAACTTTTATCATGCAAACCAGTTTACTAAGTTAAATATCCGGAAGTAGTTCACATTAAGGGTACACATAGATAAAGCACGTGCTAAACAGCGTTCGGTAGTCATTACCCTCCTAGACATTAAAACGCATTTGGAAAAGTTCATCAAAACTTGATAATATCTGGCCTATCCTAAAATGATATGACGAGCAAAAGTTTAGGTTCTATTAAATAGCCTTTGAGTGGCTGTAAACATCTATAACATCTGGCTTATTAATTACCCTTGCTATTTCTTTATTATGTGGAGACCTTCAAGGCGAGTGTCTAGGCCCGCTACTTTTCAATATGTGCTCCAACACATTTATCCATTTAATACAAATGAATCAAATGAGTGCAAGCAACCGGGGTTCTCTCCTCATATCCAATCATCGTTTCAAGCCAGTTCACTGGTTTCAGTTTGCAAACAATACTGTTTTTATTTCTGGTGGAGAAAAGAACACCAGTTGTTTATCAATTGATTTACACAATGGTGCCAATGAGCAGTTGTGGTCAACAGAATTGTTACGTTATGTTTGGAAATAAGAGATTTCAACATGGTCGTAGCAACATCAACCTACACTATTTATCAACAACATAAATTCACTGCCAATTCCTTCACAGCATAGACGTCGTCTTCACTATGACTGCGTTCTGTCACACCTATCTAGGACTTCCACTGTTGCACATTAATCGAAGTCATGAGTCATAGAAATTAGGACAACCTTTTTTCCAGATTCATACGCAAATAATTAGACCCGCCTATCAGTACACAGAGACGCACATTAAGAAGGAGGAAGGGCGTTGGGTGTCACAACCTTCCAGGTTTTCATGATTGATCCAAAAGTTTCTTGAATATACACAAATTAGTCTACAAACCCACAGAAACCATAACCAGAACAAGTAGTGCGAAAACTTAATTGCATGAAAATCAATTTTTTTGTAGCCAGTCGGTCCCAAATAACATAATATTAAGACAGTCAGTCCAGCTAGAGTACACAACACCCTAACCAAAAAATATAATGCGTCCCAGTCAGTCCAATTTGAGTAGCATCATTATTTATAAGAGACCGTTTGCCTTAAACCTCTATAGTGTGTCAAGCTGGTCTTCGCAATGCATTGAAAATTTCTCGTCACAATGACATCCGGCATTTTTTTCTAAATATACCAACACCGGAGCAAACTTCCAGTACAAAATTTATCGCAATACCAAAGAGGCACTTAAAGCTGTGTTTCCCAGCATAAAGGACGTCTCCAAAACGAACCTTCTTTTCAAGGAGCTACCTAAACTTTCCTTTTCGAAAATTCTCTCAAATTCGCAAACCAAATTTGGCTATCACCTCAGAAAACCTTCTTAAAAACACCATAAGCTACTTAGGGAACTCTCTTGCAACGCGTAAAACTACGGCTCTTTGGGGTTTTAGTAAATCATCCGATTGTTGTTTCTTCCTTCCGCCCGAATCTCTACTTCATGTTGTAGCATGGTGTAAATCATTCTCACAGCAAGGTCGTTGAACATGGCGACACAACTTCACATTACATTCCTTAGTCACTTATCTTAAAGTAATAGAAGGTGCTTCCATCTATGCAGATCTCCCCTGCATATTGGCATTTGGGCATTGCAACTAGAAAAACTCTCTCAAAACCTAGCTTTCAGTCTATCTTTCATTCGAGAATCGACACTTGCTCAGTTTAATACTTACTGAACGTAGCTAATTATGCTCTTCACTAGGCAGGTTATAGCAAAAGGGGATATCTGTTAACATATTAGCAACGCATTAACCCATTACAGCAAGGGGAACAAAAGCCTGAATGATTTTTGCTTGCAATGAAAGCTTTTTCAGCTTTTTGAATTGTAAAATGACTCAAATATGATGCTAAGAACTTCAAAGAATCAGAATGCTTCCAAAAGAATTGAGCAAATAGTTCTTTTCCTTCGAGAGCAAATGATTCAAAAAGATCTATAAAATCTACGTTGTACTATTTCAAACCAACCACCCACGCTATTCGATAAAATGCATCCTGTTACTTCTCTGGAGATAAGAGTTCAAAGTGCTTTCGAAAGAATTTGCTCACTTAAAATCAAAAAATAAAAGGTTTACTTTAATCGAAATTACTTTTTTTGCAATGTTTTCGAAGCTGAGCAAACATGGGCTTCTTTGAATGAAACCAATTTTAATCGAATTTATATTTCTAAATATGCTAATCGCAATACACGCACGTCTATTCGTTGTCATTCAATAACATTTTGCAAAAATGTCAATTGTTATTCTATCACGGGGGTGAAAAAGAAAAAAATATATGATGCATACATTATTGAAAGGGCATCAGTCATTCATTGCTTCGTTCTGTTCTCAAACAAATTTGGCAACCTGCCTTCAATGTCAAGGAAATTCTTTTTATAAGAATCATCAGTTTCCTCCTTGATCTAGACAGTTATTTACAGAGGAATTTGCAAATAGGCCAAGAATTGAGACAAAGGTCTGTATAAAGGATTTAAGAACTAAACAGAAAACCTCTTTCTAGGACATGTGCTGAGAAAGAACGAGTAAGTGAAATGCCGGAAACTTGCTTTTAAGATTATAGACATAGATGTCATAATATTTAGAGGGAAAACCCAATTTATCGGACAAAGCTAGCGTTTTCACCCCATAGCCAGAACCATCCCTGTACATATTTTAGCTTCGAGTCTTAGTAAGTTACCAAAGCATTTCTTAATGACATCAAAGACCTTCTATTGATTGTGAAGGCCAGTGGTAATGTGAAAGCAATATCTGCTTTTGAATTCAAATTATAAAAAGCTGAAACAATGGCTAATGTTGAGAAATGCTAAAATGCTTTGGCTCTTATAATTTTTTTATGATATAGTAAGATAGTAGCTACACTTGAACTGTGCTTAAACTATGCTCGTTATTATATACTTCCTACTTCATTGTAAAAATACAGTGTTAGCAACTCAGGTAGCAAAGGACTGAAATTTTCTTAAATTTCTTAACAAATGAGTATTTTACTGATACCGTTTTTGAAACATTAGCAGCAAGAATGAGAAAATATAAATATAAATCAAATGCAATTACTTTCAAATTTGCACGTAACTTTAAATGTCAATATTTTTTTTATCAGCTATTCAATTAGAAGTACCTGGGAAATTTTCCCCAACGGCATTTGGGAAAAAGACCTTTCCTGATAGTTGAACAAGTAGTGAGTGAATCGATAGTGAACTCATCATTAGAGCATCTCCACCATGAAGTTTCTTACAAATAGTGTCTTACAAAACATGAATGAATCGATTGGTAGTATTATACAGACGCGACCCCCGTCTTTGCTGTGCAAACATGTCTCATCCAGGTGCAACAACTTATAAATGAAAATACACCATGAATTTTCATTCACATAGAAAGTCTAATTAGTGAAAACGAGCAGCATGGCAAGAAATTTAAGAGTTATAGGCATCTTATCGATTTTAATAATCGTTACGACGCTGAACAATGTTAGTGGAAAAGCAGTGGTTGGAGCCATTTTGAAAAACGATGCTAGAGTCCAAGCAATCGCTGGTGACGCAACAAAATATGAAGTTTTCCGCGATGCAAGCATTGGAGAAGAATGTGATGAAGAATGTGAACACCATAAGAAACTTGTTGAAGAGTTAAAACAACGTGGTAAGGAAAGCGATGACTGTGATGAAGAATGTCAAGAGCATGAGAGACTCAAGGAGAACATTCAAATCGTCAGTCAGGATCCTGGATGTGATGGAGAGTGTCAACGCCATAAAAGACTACGTAAAAAGTTGTTAGAAGACCCAACTGAACACAGTCAGGATCCTGAATGCGATGCAGAGTGCCAACGCCATAAATTACTGCGCCAACGATTGCAGGGAGACGAAGCTCAAGATAGTCAAGATCCTGGATGCGATGCAGAGTGCCAACGCCATACATTACTGCGCCAACGATTGCAGCGAGACCAAGCACAAGATAGTCTAGATCCTGGATGCGATGCAGAGTGCCGGCGCCATAAATTACTGCGCCAACGATTGCAGGGAGACCAAGCTCAAGATAGTCAAGATCCTGGATGCGATGCAGAGTGCCAACGCCATAAATTACTGCGCCAACGATTGCAGGGAGACCAAGCTCAAGATAGTCAAGATCCTGGATGCGATGCAGAGTGCCGGCGCCATAAATTACTGCGCCAACGATTGCAGGGAGACCAAGCTCAAGATAGTCAAGATCCTGGATGCGATGCAGAGTGCCAACGCCATACATTACTGCGCCAACGATTGCAGGGAGACCAAGCTCAAGATAGTCAAGATCCTGGATGCGATGCAGAGTGCCAACGCCATAAATTACTGCGCCAACGATTGCAGGGAGACCAAGCACAAGATAGTCAAGATCCTGGATGCGATGCAGAGTGCCAACGCCATACATTACTGCGCCAACGATTGCAGGGAGACCAAGCACAAGATAGTCTAGATCCAGGATGCGATGCAGAGTGCCAACGCCATACATTACTGCGCCAACGATTGCAGGGAGACCAAGCACAAGATAGTCAAGATCCTGGATGCGATGCAGAGTGCCAACGCCATGAATTACTGCGCAAAAAGTTGGAGAGCGACCAAGCACAAGATAGTCAAGATCCTGGATGCGATGCAGAGTGCCAACGCCATACATTACTGCACCAACGATTGCAGGGAGACCAAGCTCAAGATAGACAAGATCCTGAATGCGATGCAGAGTGCCGGCGCCATAAATTACTGCTTCAACGATTGCAGGGAGACCAAGCTCAAGATAGTCAAGATCCTGGATGCGATGCAGAGTGCCGGCGCCATAAATTACTGCGCCAACGATTGCAGGGAGACCAAGCTCAAGATAGTCAAGATCCTGGATGCGATGCAGAGTGCCAACGCCATACATTACTGCGCCAACGATTGCAGGGAGACCAAGCACAAGATAGTCTAGATCCAGGATGCGATGCAGAGTGCCAACGCCATGAATTACTGCGCCAACAATTGCAGGGAGACCAAGCTCAAGATAGTCTAGATCCTGGATGCGATGCAGAGTGCCAACGCCATGAATTACTGCGCAAAAAGTCGGAGAGCGACCAAGCTCAAGATAGTCAGGATCCTGGATGCGATGCAGAGTGCCAACGCCATACATTACTGCGCCAACGATTGCAGGGAGACCAAGCACAAGATAGTCTAGATCCAGGATGCGATGCAGAGTGCCGGCGCCATAAATTACTGCGCCAACGATTGCAGGGAGACCAAGCACAAGATAGTCAAGATCCTGGATGCGATGCAGAGTGCCAACGCCATAAATTACTGCGCCAACGATTGCAGGGAGACCAAGCTCAAGATAGTCTAGATCCTGAATGCGATGCAGAGTGCCAACGCCATGAATTACTGCGCAAAAAGTTGGGGAGCGACCAAGCTCAAGATAGTCAGGATCCCGAATGCGATGCAGAGTGTCGACGCCATGAAAAGCTGAGGGAACGAATTGGATGATAACAGATGTTTAAGTTATGGACCAGTTTAGATGGATGCATTTGTATAGGCGTAATTTATTCAAAGTCAGGTTAAACGCAGGTTTGATCAAATAATCGATAATGTAAATTCTAGCAAAATATTTAAATTCCTTGCACTGCTTTCACTCAAAATAATTGCAGAGTTGAGAAATGGACAATATTTCTTTGTGCGCAAGGCTTAAAGAATATGCCAGGGATGCGGTTCAATGCGTCTTATGACTTTAAAGAATCTTCATTATTAAAATTTTAAACCTAAAATGCACTTTTATTGCCTTAAAATAAGGGAATCAGATTGAAACTTATCGATTGCATTAACTAAATTGATTTAAGGAATCGAAATAATTGTCACTTTTGCGATCTTTTCTGATTCTACTTTTTTATGTTTTTTTTCAATTGATCATTAACTTTCTTGAATCGCAAATAATGAAGATAAGACCTCTCTCATAGAAAACACATCATTTATCCCCAAGAGACTGAAAACGATGGTTCTTTCCCAGATTTCTTTGCTTTGCAGGACTAATTTGTTGATTTATGATGAATAATTAGCTATTTGTACCATAAGGCAATAGCTACCTATAGGTACTTTAGTGCAGATACAATAGTTGCCCTCAGCGAAACAAAACCATGAAACGTTTGTTTCAACAATAAAGATGGTATTTCCCCTCCCCCTCACCCACTTATGCCCTCGCTGTCCTCGGCTCAGAGCAGTTTCTATTAAATTTCCGCAGCAACTCACTTTATAAGAATGTTGCTTAAAGACCTCGTTTATACGAGAGCGGTCCGTTCAAATTTGGCACAGATATACTCTACATTAAAAAAAGCCAAAGAAGGAACGGATAGAAAACGAGATAAATTTCCTAATAAAAAGGAGGCAAAAGTTTTCTTTGTGCCAAATTTTATCATTCTATAATATTAAAATCAAAATTAAGTCATCAGTTTTAGTCTGTGAGAGCATAAGCAAAATTGACAAATAGAGAATTGATTCAAATACGGATGGAGCAAAACCTGTGCATCGCATGTGCACGAAAACAGGTTCGGAATCTTGATTGGTTGAGAGCCCTCTTCGCATCTATTTTATCTTTGCATGGTTGGCCAAACAGGGGACCCAGAAGTTGAAACCTCCTTTCACAGCTACATTTAGGCCAATTTCCCTCGTTTTGACCTCCCTTCAATAAAAGATAATCGTGTAACTTTTTTGAAAAATCGAAAATTGGAGAAATTTAGCATGAAACTTTTGTGGCATTCAATTAAATTTTGCTTCGATTTAGAATTGCCAAATCTTTGATTCAGCCACTCTCGCAACCTATATAATGGAATCACCTGTTTTCCTTCATTGCCGCCCATAATTTCATATTACATAAAATCAGTTCCCATTTTGATGAATAATCTTTAAACAAAAACTAAATATCAATACCGTAACTTAGGGTACATTTGTCTTTCAATTGTCATCTTCATTATATTTATTCTGTATTTCGAGTTCTGAATGTAAGAAGAAAGACCTAACAAAGAATGTATATGGGGAAAATGAGCATTTTAGAAGGATATTGAAAATCAATCGATTTATACGTTGAAACTTAATGATCTGGAATTCAAATCTTAATTTTTGATTATTCAAAATTCAACGTCACTTACGGATATTGATGGGTGCGCGCAACCACGGTTAATCAAGAGCTGAAAAATAGAACGCCGTGAAGGAAAACAAGTCTCATAAAGCTTTCAAGTCGAAGTATTAGTGTAGGCCCTTATGTCACTTGGCTCAATGGAGCTTGTTACAAGCAAACTTTTTGTGCTAATGGTACCAGCATGTTGAAAGGTTGAAAAAAATTTAGGGTGCCAGCTGCACACCCATTCAAGTCACGTGTTATGACGTCATCACGTGTTCTGGTCAAAAAAAATTTTTTTTCAAAATTTTCATGAAACATATAGACCAGTCGATAGAGCATAAAAATCTAAACAAATTATACCAAAACACCATACCTTGAAAATGAAAAGCAAAAAAGTTACGATACCTCAAAATTTTTAATATTCTGGGGGTAAAATCACTAACTTGAACGCAAATTTGATCGTAAAACGACTAAAAAGAGATCTAATTCAATGTAGATGATAAATATAGGCATAAATTAAAACTGGAAGTGCTATTAAAAACGCTTTAAAAGGCCTAGCGCTGAATTAAGCATAAGATTAGAAATATTTTATTATTTTTGTGAGCCCCCCTGGAAAATTTAAATTTGTATCTTCACGCTAATTAAACTTTTTTTAGTGCTGCCATTGATATCCATATGTCATTAAGGGAATTTTTTGTCCAAATTTAACATTGAATATCAGTTTGTGTGGCTTTGTATGTGGTACAACTTGGATGCAGGCCTCTGTACTCTTTGCAGCTCATTCCCCAATAAGATGTTTCCATTTCTTAATATTGATCTTTTAAAGGCTAATAACGTTTAAGCGCATAATTTATATAGCTTATATAGATGCAAATAAGTAACGAAATAAAACACAGACAATTCCTGAAGGATTGCTCATTTATCGGCAAAGAGTTCAGTCATAGTCATCATCGCTCTCGGTGTCGAATTCATTTTTATTCTCAGAGCATCCCTCATCTTCTCCAGTGTTAGCACAGTCTATACATTTACACATGTCTGTGCAAGGTAAACAATTTTTACGACATTTACACCTTTTGTTTTGACAGTTTGATTTGCATCCACAAACACTTAACTCGATCATTGCCATTGGTGCCGGTAGGTTATCCGTCATGATTGGCATCAGAGCATTACCGCGCCTTTCCCATCCGTACTTTTCTGGTTGTGGCAAATTCTGCACAGGGATGTTGGCTCGTCTTAAAACTAAAGTGACAAAATGTGAACGAAATATTTTGAACTTTAAAGCGGACATTGTTGGCGGTAATTTATCTGCATCGGTTTGAAATTTAGAGTAAAGGTACCAGCGCAGCTGTGGTAAGGTCTTAACATAAGTTGGGCAGCCATTACCACCGAAAAGTGTGACGACAAATTGCTCCAAACTCTCTATAACCTCTTGCGTAGGAAGAGCTTCATCTTTCCCAAGAGCTGAAAATGCATGATAAATGTCGCCCTTGCTTCTCATCAAAACTTTCCAACATGCGCTTTTTGATTTACCGTTAAACTTTCCTGTTTGGTCGCAACCAGTGAAAGTGTGGAATCCAAGCATGGCGGAGGCCCTTTGAGGACCGAGTGCTTCATAACACCTTCCGATATCGATGTGCCGCAAATTGTCTCCTCTGCCTGTCCAAAACTTTGTGACGATTGGCAACGATCTATAAAAATTAATCAATAGAAGGAGCACATCAGTATCTGGTGAAAAGATGACACACTCACAAAAGGGAATTCGTTTAGCAATTTCAACGGTATGCAGAACTATCAATGTGTCCGCCTCTTCATGGTCGTGAACATTTAAATTCATTTCCAAGTCATCGATGTTCGTCAAGGACTTTGTATCAAACGTTACAACAAAGTTTATGCCTAAAGAGATAAATCTCTCGACGACCTTATGCGACAGGAAGATGGTTAAATCCTGTTTGGTATCAGCGTGTGATAAGAATTGCTTCAAACTTGTGTTCGCAATACTCGTTTCGTTCTTTACCCTGTACCGAACTTCTTTTCCGGATGTCCTGTGGTGCCTTGTCCTTGACTTTAAAGAATTCTGAATGTACCGATCAAAAATAACGTGAATTTCGGCAAAATCTTTTCCAATCCTTAAGATTTTCTTGATAAAAGCCTCAGCAAAGTCCTGAAAACATACATTATATATTTTTAGAAGAAGTGATAGCATATCATGTATTACCTTAAGATGCCTTTTGCACCATCGTAAATAGTCATTATTTGGAACTTGCCAAATTACGATTACGCAAAATCCGGGCCCATTGAATTTGGCCGACATGTAACTTGTGCAAAAATCTCTGTGCTAAATGTAGCTGTGTTGTTGCTAAACCTGCAGTTTAGATCTAAAGCTAAACAAAATACTTTTAACTGGTTGGCACTTACACTGTCTATCTTTCATTGTAAATTGCTCAAAATGTTATTAGTTACCGATTAGTTGCCGCTACTCTCTAGAATCTATACAATCTACCTTACCTGACATGTCAACATTTCTTTTGTTTTGTTGACCTGATTCACAGCAGCCATACCATCGATTACGATCACTCGATAACCAGGTGATAAATTGCTCATCATCTCGCAAAGCTCTTCAGGTTCTACAAACTTTTCAATCTGATGCATAATTGCGGACTTATCAGTGCATGTTAACGGTTGACCATCACCAGTAAACAACGCCTTTGGTACAACAGAAAACTCAAAATTGCCAAGACAATGTTCCAAATCAAGGTCTGGTCTTTTGCGAGCGGCGATAAGAAATCTTGCTAAAAGAGTCTTTTCTTCCTTCAGTTGTACAACCTTAGCTCCAACCTTTGTATTGATTGAGCTCTTGGTGGTTTTGAATGATTGCAGCATTCGTTTTCTCATTGGTGCCCAAATTGATAGTGAACCATGAAGTCTTTCCTTTACAAATTCATCATAGCGTTCCTTGCCAATTTTTGCATGGTTGAGCATTTCAAAAGCAGCTTGGGCTGGCAGAATGGCTTTAGATACAACATTAAAAACACAATCGGATTCATCAAACCCAACATCAAACTCATCCATGGTCTTTAACAATACACTAACATTGCCGGCAATTCTAGTTCTTGTTGAGCCAGTCAATTGATAGTGAAGCTTTCTGTATTCTGTGTTTATGTTCTGGTGTCGACAAAAATCTTCCGATAAAGATGCGAGTATGGGAGAGATTAGGGAAAAACGATTCAAGGCAGATTGACGTTGAGTTAACCCAGTTACACCACCACTGACCTAAAGAATAAAAAATGTATAAAAATTAAAATCTATTTCCATATTTGCCAATGCATTTTCATTCAATCTTCATGTCTTTAGAGGGTAAAAAGATTAAATGAAAAGTTAAGATATCAAATAACATGGATAATCACCTTTAATGCCTTATTTTCTTGTTCCATTGCATGGTCAGATCCAATTGCTGTGAATGGTATTCCTGACTTACAAATGGAAAAGTTTTCTTGAAGGTAAGACCAAGAGTCGGCATCTGAATTCTGCAGCTCCTGCATCGTCGCCAAATACAACGGGGACAGTCTTGCGTAGTTTAATTGGTCATGCGCAAAAAAATATTGCACAAACTCGTTCAATGAAGAGAGATGGAGTTGCCATAAACTTTGTCGTGATGCCCTAATGAAACGAAGAAGAGACTCGAACATCTTCATATAATTTCGTAGAAACTGCGCTTGATTGTCAAGGCCATTTTCAAAAGCTTGTAAATGATCAAAGATGCCTCCTTTGTCGAGAATATGTAATATATCATTATGTTGATTCTTGCATTCTTCTCCTGGACCTTGCTCCAAAATCCCCTGAAATGTATCGATCTCCGATTGAATTTGGCTGATTACGTTTAGATCTGCAAGTGCAAGGTTTGTCTTGTAAAATTTTTGAAAGAATGCACGAAAGAGCGCCAAGTACATTGTTGTGTGGGCCTCCATAGCTCTTTTGTAATGCTTTCCAGATAAAATTTGCGATAGGGTGTTTTCTCCATATATTCCAGCCTCTGTAAACAATCTATCTAAGCCGCTATCTTCGATGTACTTCCCGATACATTTCAACATAGCAAAGACGACGTGTAACTCACCTAGCCTGAATATAAAATCTTCGCGGATTTCTGCTTTTTCTCGCAGCTGCATAGCTTTCGAATAAAGCTGCAAATCAAGACTAATGATTGTTTTCTTGCTGCCAGTCACTTTAACATTAATGCCTTGAGCAATCTTGAGTGCTGTATAAAGGTTTGACCAGTCGGTTGGTGATCCTGGATAAAGCGGCATTCCTTGGCACAATGTTTCATCGCAATTCTCTGACACTAGAGAATTGTAAGCTGCCCAACTCGGCAGAGGCATAATTTTTTCTTCATTAACTACTTGACAAATTGCCCAACATTGATCTGTGCTCTGGTATAGCTGAATCTCATTAGATGGTGCCTTTCCGGTAAAAAATGGAAAAGATTCCCGTGGCGGTGTTGGTTTGCTACACTGCATCGCATGTTCAAAAGGGTTTTGCTTGAACATAATTGTACTGCTGGAAGACCTTTCAATCTTCAGTTTTGTATCCTTTTCCTGATTTGATCGCTTCTGAAACAAAATCTGTCCGGTCCCATGAAATTCAAGCTTACCATCTGGTGTGTCGTTGTGAAAATCGGTGTTATCGATAGCAAAGTGTATCCTTGTACCTTTTGTTACGGTAGGTGGTATGAAAACACCATCGTTGTCCCTTATTATCTTGGTAGCAGCGTTAGCGATTTCTGTTTCAATTTTCATCACTTTATCATAGTTAATGGTGAGGCAGAGTTCAGAAAGGCAATCAATTATTTTTTTACTGCGTGTCTCCTTGTGTATATGCAACCCTAAACCGACAGCAAAAGGTGTGTTTGAGATGACGGCAGGTTTGTATCTTACTTGCCTTGTAGTTTTCGTTGTTTTCATGATGATTTGGCAAATATTATCGACTGCTATATCTGCTTCATGTAAACTTCGCACAGAATCACCTATCTTATGTTTTGCACCAAGAACAATCCATTTGATAAGTTGGTGGAGTGATTTGGGAACTGTGAAGCCTTCAAAGTCACCTTCGAAAATCCAAGGTTTTTGCTCAAGAATGTCCTGTCTAACAGTGCTAGCGCATTCAAATATGTTCAAAAATTCATCACAAGCATATTTTTGTTCAACAGCGTCTAACACAGCATCGTTGAAACAAACGCGTTCGGATTCATTTCGATTCCTAGGTTTATGGAATACAATATTTGCGATGTTTCCCTCAAGGAGTCGTTTCAGGTACTGCTTGAAGTTCTGCATCTGACTGTCATTGTCTAAAAGTGCGTTATAAAATTGATTTATGTCATTCATCGTGAGGATGGTTTCAGGGTTTTCTTTTAACAAAGACCTTACAGTATTTACAATCTCAATATCTGCAAGCACTCGACTTATATCTTCGATGTTCTCTGTTTGTTGACCATCATCTTTTGCAGCTCTTTGTGCCATTACCCAGCATGCCAGGTGATACATGACGTCATTGGCAACAGCATCACAAGCGTTTGGTATAGTGTTTAGTCGTATGAAAAATGCTTTATCTTCCATAGCCTTGGCAACTAAAAGCATGTTAACTCCCATCTCTTTATACATGACCTTCCTCAGCGTTCCTCCTTTTTTCTGGCATATAACACAGAGTTGTTTATCGTAGCCAAAATTGCTAGATCTCAGGTCTCTCTTTGATTGTTCATTAGGCCTAGGGTTTTGTTGGGAACAGGATTCTTTGCTCTGTGTTTCATTTGCTGCTGATGGATTGGAGCTTTTAGCTTTCATCTTTAGCCTATCAATTTTGCTTTTATTTGTTATGGCTTTATAACACTCGGAATGATATGTGGCTTTATTATCATACAACCTTTGTAAGGGTGTATCGATGATACAACTTGCACTTGAAGGAAGTGACTCGTCGCCATACTCGACTCTCTCTTCAAAAGCGCTTACCAGCTTTTCGATAAATTCCGGACACTTGACAACCTTCAATAAAGCATACAGTTGAGAAGCAAGCGCTGGCGAAATGGGGAAATCTGAACGTTTTGCAACTATTTAAGTGACCATTTCCACGATGAAAAGACTTCAGGACTAGCGTCCAGATTTATTACTCTGATACTCAATGTAAAATGATTACTTTGAAATTTTTTGTCACCACTGACCAAGATTAATCCCCCTTTCCACCCCCAGCCATATTGAAAAGCTCGAAAATGTCGTCACACTAGCCTTGTAAAAATTACGAAAATAGGGTAGTTGTAATAAACGAGTCTAACTAAAGAGAGATGTGAAGCTTGGGAGATAGTGAATAGGCCTACCTTCTTTTTTGAATCTTCTTTTTGGCAGATTATGCATTTGCTAAAATCAATTATCTTCTCCCGCTTAACATCTGAAGGGCCTGATTTATCCATTTCTTTTTGAACTGCATGTCAGTGATACTATCTTCATCAATTTCATAAACAATGACTAAGCAAGTGACTGAACTAACACATTTAACCAAAATTGTTTCCACTTTGAACAAAAGTAATTCAATAGCGATTTAAAAACTAACAAAAGAACCTAAATTAACAATTTCCATTTTTCAGGGGGTTCACAAAAATGATTTAAAAGTCATAAGCTCATGATGAATTCTATCATAAGCCATTTTAAAGCATCCAAAATTGCATTTCGAGTTCTTATTGATGCACGTATTTATTATTTATATTGACTCAGCTCATATTTAATCTGTTTTCGCAAAAGGGTAACGGTCAAATTTTCAATCTAACCCCCAGATTATTAAAAACTTTGAGCTCCCGCAAGTCCTTTGCCTTTTATTTCCAAGGTATGGTGTTTTGGTATAATTTGTTTAGATTTTTATGCTCTATCGACTGGTCTATATGTTTGATGAAAATTTCAAAAAAAATATTTTTTTGACCGGAAGACGTGATGACGTCATAACACGTGACTTGATTGGGTGTGCAGCTGGCACCCTAGATTTTTTTCACCCTTTGAACATGCTGGTACTATTAGCACAAAAAGTTTGCTTGTAACAAGCTCCATTGAGCCAGAGCACTTTTCGTGACATAAGGGCCTACACTATATCGATGCATTCAATGAGTTTGGAATCGTAGCCGACACAATTAGTACATGAAAATATGATTACATACACGTTTACATACATTACCACTTTTATAACATTTGAGTAGTCTTGACCCGTGTTGATTAGGTGCAGAGGCCGGAAAAGCAGACTTTGAAATAGGGATCATGCTTAAAATGAGTAAGGCAAGAGTTTTGCAATGAGTAAGGCATGGCAAAAGCATGAGGTGGATCAATCGGAAATGAGGTTAAGACGTAAGCGTTGCGATTTCGTATACTTTTAGCTGCGAAATCGAAATAATAGTTTTTATCAATAGTTAGTTTTTTCTTGAAATCAGGGTCAAAAAAGCCCCCTCTGTCTTTAAGTGTCTCAAAAACTCTGATGAACAGAATGTTAGTACAATTGGGAACCTCTGACAAACTTAGTCAACACGGCGCTACCGTCAAGAGCCCATAATCACAATCTTTAATTACATTCTGCAGCCTACAAGTTAAAATCTAAATAGATAAATCAAGAATCTAGTTACTTAAATAAGGTCAAATTCAAAATTAATGCATAGTGATAATACCATATGTGACAAGAGACAATCAGATCTAAAAACATGGCACACGTCTATGAAGTATCCCATGACAGACAGAAAATTCGACCGATTGACCGACCCCTAATTATTCAGTTCCAAAAATCTGTTTGAATGCATACAAAGAGGGTGCCTGTCAGATTCAAGGTTGTTCCATGGATGCAGACCATGATACTGGGAAAATAATGCCCAATGGCTACAGCTTTTACGCCCGCTCACACTTTGTAATGAATGCTCAGTACAAAGCCCTTGAATGTTCACACTGGTTAAAAGTATTTCAGATCAGAGGCTGGAGGGGGAGCATGGTCACCAAGAGAGGGAATTTATGGCACACATCTTATCCAGACCAATTTTTGGGGAGATTACGAATCTGGATGTTGATTTGGCGGTTGGGGGCGGCTTCTTGGAGATACAGGGGTCAAAGGCTAGAAGTAAGCCACATAGGCTTATATCAAGAATATCAACGCCAAAGCGAAGTTTAGTTCACACAGTAGCCTCTTTAGGTAAACTTTGCTGGAAGATTGCGAGTGTTAATGGTGATTGGGTGGTTGTGGTGGTTTTTAAGTGGAAACGGGGAGCTAAGGCTTAAAAACGCCCGGACACTTACAATTAGTTTATGAAAATGCAATTAAGTTTATATTTTATAGGAACATCCGATTTAAAGATGTTCAACTTTTGAACTACGAATCTAAGCGATTCTTGGGAAGTTAGGGGGCCTGTTTGAGATAAGGGGGGGGGGTGGGGTAAAAGCCTAAAATCTCCCAGATATTTACATTGTGAAAATGCAAGGGTTCTCAATTGATTAAAGCATCTGATTTACATTTATTCTTCATATAAATAATAGTTCTGAACATAAATTGGGAAGTTAAAGGGACATTCCAGAGAAAAAGGGGTGGTAACAGCTCAAGATTTACTAAAAGGGTCACTCTCCTGTAAGTTGGTTTGAGGTGCAGTTTGAGCACAATTGCGTGAAGGACAACTTTTAATTCTTCAAGATTCAACTTATGTAAGACAGACCATATTTTTGGCCGCATAGATTTTGTGTTTGAGGTGCAGTTTGAGCAAAATTGCGTAAAAGATAACTTTTAATCCTGCAAGGTTTGACTTATGTGTACGACTGACCACATCTTTGGCTGCACAAAGTTTGCTCAAGGATGCTGTTTGATGCACAAAGTGCTGCTGAAGGGGCAATATATACCAATTTACTATACATTCACTTCACAGCTCATTGTCGGAGAAATCCGTCGCATTAGCGTTCTCCGGTTCTAAAATTTCATTGTCACTTGCAAATAATCTATCGATTGCTGAGAAGAAACGTATGGTGTCTCCAAGTGGCTGAATATAGTTAAAAATTCTTCATCATTTTTACCCAGCTTCCAAAACGCTTTATCTGCTATTTTTCGCTCCGTTATGGAGAGAAGCACCTTGAATCTGTTATTGAACCACGAAAAAGAAGCTTCGGAGAAACTTTGAGCGAGATGAAAAGTTACAGACTTGTCTGTGCTACCACCATGTTGCAGCAGTCTTAAGACACTTTCTCCGCACAAATAATGTGACAAGAATTTTGCGACATGCAAAACACCCATAATAGAAATTAGAGGAACTAAAAAATCATGGATGGAATTAAAAGCACTTTTTTCACTGGGTTACTGATCCTTATCCTAGAGACGTGGCAGATCTCTTGATTGATGGAGAACAATGCAAGTGAAAATATTCTAGCTTTAAAAGAGTCTGATCTTCACAATAAAATCCTTTTGCATGCCATCGCCCGTTTCAACCCTACCTTTTGCTTTGGCCCCGCCCCCGTCTGTAAGATTAAGATCAAAATATTAGTTGAATAAATCAAATGACGTCCAAGTCTTACATTTTAGTTCATCGTACAAACGTTCAGTTGCAACCAAAGATATTAATTCCTACCATCCACTAAGCTAAAAAAATACTTTTAAGGGTAACATCTATCAAACATGCTGAAACGTTACAAAAGCTGAAGGACGAACGAAGGAAAAAATTAATAATAAAAGGAACCTACAAAACAGGATTCGCATAGACTTCTAAGATGCACGATAAAGGAGAATCACCATATTGCCATATTATCATATTGCCAAGTCATAAAAACTATTCACAGCTTTTGCAGTCCGTTGAAACTACAGTCTACATCTAAAATCTAAAAACTAAGTCTACACATAAATTGCTGGTTGCTATAAGGTTATTCACAAATTACGCAAACACGGAAGGTGATTGAAGGAGAGAGAGGGGGGGGGGGGGGTGGGGGGCTCACCAACTGCATCTGTGAAAATATGTGAAGTTATTTTTTTACCTTCGTATTCCATTTTCATTTGCTACATTTTTTTCTTACCAAAAAACGTAATGCAAAATTACTAAAATTAACAACGGTTGTGAGCTCTTGCAGTTGGATTCGCCACTGAATTGCCGTTGTGGATCTCTCGATACTATTGAAACTGTGCCTACAGCCACAGCAATACTAGCACACCATAGCATGAAGCATGAAGAAAGGAACACCATAGCATGAAGCGCAAAAGCGAGTGTAAGAAGTTGATGTACAACCGTTCACAAATGAGGAAAGGTGATAGGCATAAAAGTGTGGGAAAGCTTCAAAGGTGCGTAGAAAAGACTGATGGCCTCCTCTGAATTTCTTTGAGCGTAAAAATTAAAGAGAAAAAGTTTAAATACAAGAGACAAATGAGCTTGTGGCTACTATGTAAATGACCTAACTGTATCAGTCATGATCGCCTCTGCAAATAAAAATAACTTTACTTTTAATTAAAACATAAACCCATTCAGGTTTTCAACAAGGTCTTCCCTTTTCAAATCAGCTAAGGCCTTTTGCAAAACATCCAAAGTTGCATTGCAGCCTCTATCTCTTTGCCAATTCGTTAAAAGCCAGAATGCTTGATCTTTCTGATTATTTGGATGATCAGCCTTAACTATTTCAATGCACGATGCAATACATGTTCCGTCGGACCAAGACAAGTGCCGCGCTAAGTCAGGCCAATGACTTCCAATTTTATCCGATACAAAAGTTAAGATCTTTTCATTAACTATACTCTGCGCCGCAGAGGTCGGTTCACTCACACCACTGTCAACTGTCAATGCAAAAGATGAAATCACATGAAAGCTAAAGATACAAAATGGTTTATTTGAATTCTACTGTAGAAAAGGTGATTCACAAAGACATTATGAGCAGAAAACGGCAAAAAGCTTGAGGCAAGTAACAAGGTTTTGCAACAATTAGAACTGCAATCCAAGAACAAGATTCATTCTTAGCCAACTATTGAACGAGGCACTGTATGCGATTCAAGACGGTAAGACATAGACGATAAGATTTACAAAGCAAATTCAAATAGAGCAGTATTAATCAAGCCCAAGAGTAAAAGTAAAAGACATAAAAATAGCAGTACATAGTATACCTGAAGTAGATTGATGCAGCTCATAAAGAGATCCATCAGTGCTATCTGAACGCTGCAAAAGAAAAGAAGTCACTTAGAACAGCACATGACGATGATAACTAAGCGAAATCCTCTCATGTCTGCAACTCACAAAGCCCAAAGCAAATCGACAAAGATTGAAATCAAAACTAAGGGACCACAGTATTTTAGTGTATCATTTTAGTGCCTCTAAGATTAAATTCCATCACCATTATCATTGCTTATAATCATCAATCAAAACCTTGCACCTGATTACCTTTACAAATAAAAAAAAACTTTACAAAGGCGGTAATAAGGGTGATACATTGTAACCCCAGCAGACGCTGAGGAACATCGGAAGTAGAAACCATCTAGCAATAAATGAAACAGAAATCTGAACAAACGTCATTGTGACAAAAGTACAGTAGGGCAGTGAGTACAAACAAATTTTGAATAGCAAGCCCTTGGTGTAAAGCATATTTTAGCGTGATGCAAATATCTTACGAAATCTAACAATAAAATGGTTTCAGGTCCATATGTTTCATGTTCACCACTGCAGTAAGACTGAAATCTAGGTAATCTGACTATTGCTGAAACTGGCGGTTGAATTGGAGAAATATTTTTGAAAGAATAATCATAACCCAGTTATTTACATATAGATTCTGATTATTTCATTAACTAGTCGGTTTTATGACTAAATGAAAAACTCTATTTCGTTATCATTGGAATATTTGGAACTATGTCCGGTCCTGAGAGCATATGGAAAAACAAAAACAGAGAGATTTGTCAAACAAGTAGCTAATCACGGATGCTATTTCGAAACAATGCTGAGGAAAAGGGCAAACTTGTCACAAGACCTCTGATGCACTTCCATGTCAAATCAATGCTAGGAAAAGCCGTACACATGGCACAATACTTCCGTGGCACTCTTTTAACTAACTTCCCTATTTCTCTTCATTTCCGGGAAAGGAAGAGAACTCACACCGGAAAAAGGAACATGATGTTCCGACACTTATTAGGATTGTAGCTAATTTGGTTTTTTATTGACAAAATCCGACGTTTTCATCACCAATGGAGGAGCGTTGGACGAAAGAAGTCCCCTCCATTCTAAAAAAACCTGTTGGGTCCCTTTGGTGTCTTGTGAAGTTGATAAGTAGTTTCTTCGGCAATTTGGTATCATAAAATTATGAAATGAATAGTATAAAAGAAGGATTTGAAATCTATTAGACAGCATTGAGGCTGAAAACAATCTAACAAATAATAACATACCAAACTGTCTGTTCTCGGCTGACTGCTGCATCCCCAATTCGAAAAATCGATGCGATTTCGACCACAAAACTGTTTCTTGGGGTTGTTCGGGTCATATTGCAAAAAGTGAGCATCAGATGCAAGGCCAAGATTCTGTGAGTCGTCTGAGTTTGAGGTTGTTGAGCACTCTCGGTTTGGGCAGGGTATCATGAATCTAAACCTCTGAAAGCGGAAGAAATTACTGCATATCTCATCAACTATTCCTTTCAAATGTTTCAAAACTTCATTGCTGCTGCGTTGACTGGCGTTTGGCAAATTACTGCAAGAAAAGTGATATTACATAGGTTGGACAGTGCAGAAGCTGTAATGAATGACGTCACTGCAACTTTAAGATGCAATAATTGTCGACTTTCTCTGTAAGGAAGGAAATCAAGTGTTGGTGTCTTTCCTTAAGAGTTGCAGGGAGCTACAGGCACTCAAAACTGAGAAGACTATTGACTTAGATTTAATCCTGCTAATGAGATGTTTAGTGACGTAAATTGTATTCCCTACCGTTTAGCAGATATAGGGCAAAAGGTTTTAACTGTAAAGAGAGGTCTGATAACAAAGAATATCGTGAGAATGTCACCATGTTTTCTTTTTGAAACTTTGCAGAACCGAAAACGAAAAAAAAGCGAAATTTTAAGGGAATTCTTTAGCAACGATTCTGTTTGGATAATCATCAGGTCAACAACCATAACACATTCGCTAAAACATTATTTTCATATTTCTCTCTCTGTTCTTCATACTTGACTTGGTAAGGCTTAGGTGTCAGTAAAAGGAATGAAAATTTTTTGTCTGAAAGACAAGCCATAACTTCATCTACTCTTCCTTATCTCATTTGTTTCTTACTTTTCTCCCCTCCTCTGTCCCTTCCCCAATCGCAATCTCTCTCAAAATTATCTCACCCACCTTCCTTTCCTTATTGCTCCCATCCTTGCTCCGTCACTCCTTCCCATCTTTTTCTCATTCAGGGGTGAAAGAGTGCAGTACTGAAATACACTACCTGATAGAGCCTTTAACAGTGCAGAAATGTTTGTCATACTCCAAACGGTAGCACTTTGTATCATACCAACCAAATATTCCATCCCATTTCCTAATAACCGGATCGATGCTTTCTGTAAGGATCGAATGTTCTGCCAACTGCACAAGTAGTTGATGGAATAATGCTTCACAAGCGAATCTATAAAAGTCAATGTAGAAGATGTCTTCTTGCCGAGGATCTCGATACTCATTCCAGCGATGATCAAGGTTCTCCTCAGCCAACAGCGAAGGTATTATATACTCTTTTGCGGTGTCATCAATAGGTGCTTTTGATTTGGGTGTAGAGGTTTGACAGGGAACCATGGAATTCGCTTTCTCGCTGTTATTTACCCTCTCAGCAGGATATAAGATATTGAAAATGATGAGGAGCTGGATGATTTCATCGACACGAGCCGAAGGACCCGCAAGAACTTTTACAAGATTTTCATGAGATATTTTGGCTGATTCTTGAAGTATTTTTGCAGTGCGCCTTTGTATACGAGGAGCTTTGCTTGAGTCTTGGATAGCTAATTGGCAAACAGTTGTCATAGCGTCCATCAGGTGTTGAACGTTGAGGATAACAAAATCAGAAAATTTTCCAGTCAATTGAACGTTATTGACCAGCAATTCTGGAAGAAGAATTGAATTGTAATCAAAGTCTCGTTTTGCGTATCTCCTAATTAACAGAGACATGGACATAGAATTCCAACGAGTTGTCAGTAATTATAGAGTTTAATTTATATTTTGAGCGTGGTGCAGGATACGTCAATTGATCGTAAATTGCGGCGTGCTGAGTGGAATGAAAAAAGTTATGATGCTAAGAGAGTTTTCTGCAGAACTAACGAAATACAGCATGATTTCAAATAAATATACGCATGGTCCAATTACCTTTCTGGCATTGGATGCTGATTTGATTGAATAGATATCATTGCTTGTTGCAATGGAAACTTTTTAATAATGCATAAAAATTTTTGTATTTTTTAAGAGAGGAGTTTACTCGTAAGCCATTCCCCAGTATTACTCGATAAAATCATAATGTATGGTCCACAATTTATGGTCAATACAAAGTGATGTTTCTCCTTTAGACGTAATTCAAGAATAGAAAGGTTGACATAAAATTGGTACGAACCAGGCAGCCAGATAACTCCACCATCATGAAATAATTCAAGCATATTCTGGAATTCTTCATTGTCAAACTTCTCGCAAAATGACTCAAATCGATCTCTTAATTCTTTCTTCGTCAAACTGAATATAGATTTATCTTGACAAACTTGTTCATGGATGTATTTTTCACATCGTAACCATTTTATGGGTACCTCATCATCATTTTCGCTACTCAACACCTGCGCTTCGCACTGTATTGTCTGCTTCAAAAGTTTAGCTCTAAAATCATGAGGTCCTTTACTGTTTTCAATTGCAAAGAAAATGCTATTGCCATTAAAAATAAAACAATCCATGAATCGCTCGTAGAGCCCTTCACGGATATCTTTGTCTGCCTTTTTAATTACTTCTTCCTGAACACAGTCAGCATGAGTGCCAACCAGGATAACGGCGGGCTCGCAACCCTTATGTGCCACTACAGAGTTTAACCAAAAAAGCAGCTGTTTCAAGTTACCAGTGGCATCTTTCTCGTGTTCTTGCAAATCAAAACAAATCAAATACATTGCTTTAGAATTTAAAAATATATGATGCATAGGAAGATAAAGGGTATGGCCAGCAAAATCCAAAACTGTGACTTTGAACTGATCATCTCGGAAATTCTCACGGCATTCCAAACGCTCTCGGATAAGCTGTTAAGAGAATAGGAATAACATCGTTAATTAGAGCAGATGAGAGCATTGGCTATTTATCACTGATCAGATACAAATATGACGTTACAATTGGGTGACAAATGGGAGGGTGTGGTACTTCATTTGAGCTTAGAGTTTGCCTCAAGATAAAAGGTACGAAAAAGATAGCAGTTGATTGGTTATTTTGATCTTTATTTTGATCTATATTGAGACCAATAAAGTGTATACATGTAAACATTAAATAATAACTTTTCCAAGATTCACACGTTCTAAGCAATTCGCCTGTTGTTAAGTCAGAATTCTTTGTAAAAATAATCAAAACATCTAGACTTGTTCGATTGATAGCTAACTAAAGATGTATTAACAAGTCAATTGAACAATACTAAACGAACGATAAAGCTTAACTGACCATGTGGACAAGTGTGTTGTACTACAAAACAAAGGAGGGCGTTTTCAGTAAAGTGGCTAACGGGAAGAGGACTAGGTCGAAACCAGTACCTAGATCATATAATAATTACAACGCGCACCTAAAATAATTGTGTCACGTGCAATGGATGCACCACATCATTTTAAAGCGAGCCCATGATAGTAAAGATAAAGTTTGCTGCATTTGGAGAGAGTTCACGGATGAGAACAAACACTAAGAGTATCAAATGATAATTCAAATCACCGCTTTCACTGGCTCATCTATCTGCGCATCTGCCATACTGATCGGTAAATTCATGTTGGGGCCAGTGTCATCATTATTGCTAGAATCTGCTATGGACAACCTGCGACTAAAATCCTCTGCAAGATCTGGTAGTATTTGATTCGAAAGCAACTGGACAACTTTTGTTAGATGCATTCTTGCCACAAACTGTTTTGCTACAACGCTGTGGTATGTCCACTCTTTATCCTGGATCTCCTGCCATGAGTCATCCATACTTACTGTTTCCAGAAATGAGCTTTCGATACCTTGAAAGAAAGGGAGGATATTTCAGTGTTGAAGCCAGGATCTCCTTGCATACTAAAGATGACAATGTCCTTGGGAGACATTCGCAAAATGGCATGACGTTTTGGACAATTAAGATAGATAACACAAAAGTGCAGCAGAAATTCTTATTGAATATATCACAATCCTATCCCCACGGCATTTACGTGAGCAAGAAGAACCTTTGTAAATGCAATAAGCAAGAATAAGCAGAGATGGCATCATGAGAGTTTCAATGCTAGCCCCTATTGCCTTGGAATTGTTACTTTAGGAACAAAAAAAAGAGGCATCATTAAACAATTGGGCACATGCATACTTAGGTAGTTTAAAGGAGCTGGGTCACAAAACCGTAAACAAACAGTTTGTGCGGGACAGTCTGCGTGTGTGTGAGATTTTGTTTACTGCTGTCAGCATCTGATAAAATGGCGGACCCGGAAACATCTCCGCTTCCGGCGATAGTTGAATTCCAGTGGGATAAGATACGCTGCCAAGTCTGAATCGCTCTTAAATCTACCTTTTGACTTGAGTAGTTTCCACTGTTTTTAAACCTGTTCTTTCAGACACAGACGCTTCTGTCCCTTTCGCCCTGCATGACGTTCTCCTCTTCTTGCCAGCTGTCGTCCAAGCAGGCTTCTTTTTGGTGGGCGGATCAATGAAATAATGCCCAAATCAGTGGCGGCTTGGACAGGTATTAAAAGTAATAGTCTAATACCATCTTTTCAAGGAAACCCTATTTTTGATAGCCCTAACCCTCTCTTGTACATGAACAATCTCGCTATTATACAATTTGGAAGCAGGAGATGTAGTATCCCTCTCAAAAAAAGGGGGATGCCTTTAGGAAAAGGAACTACTGACCAATTACAATTTTACCGACGGTGTCAAAAATTTATGAAAGATTGATGCAAGAGCAAATGCTACCTTTTGTCCAAAGTTTCCTGTTCTCACTCTTTTGTGATTTCGAGAGGGCTATAGTACACAATGCAATGGACAACGGGGGCTTCACAGGGGCTGTTTTCACAGACCTTTCGGAGGGCTTTGATTGTCTAAATTATGAACTATTGATTGCAAGATTGAATGCATTTGGCCTCAGTAGATATGCCTTGCTGTTTGACCAAAGCTACCTCACCGACAGGAAACAGGGGGTAAGGGTCAATGGTTCATGTAGCACATGGATAGAAACCGTCCTAGGAGTACCACAAGGTTCGGTCTTGGGGCCCCTTTTGATTAACATATATCTGAATGACATCTTTATTTTCCTGGATGGGACCAACAATCTGTAACTATGCAGACGACACAACTATTTATGGGTGTGGTCCTAACATTGAAAATGTCATCATGCATATAGACAATGATGCCTTTCAGATAACTGAATGGTTTCCAAACAACTGCATGCAGCTGAATGAAGGTAAATGCCATTTAATTATTCTTGGTGCAAAGAGGAGTAATGAAACAACAATACAAATAGGCAAGGCCTGTGTATAATGTTTGATCAACCACATTCATCCAAGCACCGCGTCAAGAAGGCTCTTTGTAAAAAGGCCAGACAAAAGCTCCATGCTCTTGATCGAATATCACGATACATGGACACAGAGAACTGCAGCGGTTAATGAGGGCGTTTACTTCGTCTCATTTCAGCTTCTGTCCGCTTGTTTGGATGTTCTATGATAGAGCTTTGAATCATAGAGTAAATCATATGAAAGAGCATTGCACATTGCATACAAAGATTACGACCAATTTTGGTTGTCTCTTGGAGCCATCTACAGTTGCCCATTACCGAAATTACAACACAAAATGCGGTCTGAATCCACCATTTATGAAGGAAATTTTCTTGCAACGAAATATTAACTACAGTCTAAGGCGTGGCGCTCAACTTCCAAAAGTGCGAACAACGTCGTTGGGAGTTGAGCTTATTGCTTATCTTGGAAATAAACTGTGGCAGTCTTAGCATACCGCAAGAAATAAATTTGTGAAAAGAAATGAACTGGGAGTCTTGGCATACCGCAGAAACTAAAGCAATTAAACAGCCTTCCTATCTTCAAAAAAATATAAATGTTGGAATGGTGAAAAATGCATTTGTTGGCTTTGCAAAGTATATATCCCGAAGGTTTTAACAGGATAGGTTTTTTAGCATATTTCATCATGTAATTACTATATTTGTTTTATTATAATGATGTATACTGTAAATAGAAGGCTTTAATTAGCTTTAATTAAGCTACTCTTTCTCTCGCCTACTTTAAATATATAACTTATGATAAATATTAATAATATTAATAATAATAATAATAATAATTATAATAATAATAATAATAATAATAATAATAATAATAATGTTCAAGATCAAACAGTGAAGTATTGTCATTATTCAATGAATAATGCTTCCTTTTGTCGAGTTTCTTTCTAAGCACTTATCCTCGATGACAATACACCTTTTTTAGCTGGAGAAAGCTGCGGCCCATCATTCGCAAGGTATTAGTTTTTTTATTTCTAGTACCTTGGCGACCACTTTTGTCCTTGGAGCTATATCCTCTTCGCACAAGGGATCGCATATTATGGGCTGGTTATCGTTTGAATGTTTCCCATCTTTTCTCACTTTTTCAGCTCACGGTGACCTGATATTTTTCTTATAAAATAGTTTAAGAACACTTTCTAAACATTTTACTGATTGTTGAAACTTTTTTTATAAAGTTTAAAGCATTAACTTTTCTTTGGATAAATATTACTAGCTTCCGCTTATTCTACTAGCCTGCGGTTGGCATTTTCGGGCTATAGGCCGCAGGAAGGGAACGTCGTTTGCAAATGAGGCTAGCACCGTTAAAAAAATATTGAAGTTGCACTTTTTTCGACTAATAACTACATATTGTATCCGCCAGCCGCCACATGTCGAAATATATATGTAAGATCGATCTTTTAAACTTTGACAAGGCAAAAATTTTCTTTGGTATGGGAAAAACCTTTAATCTTGTCGATGCGTTGTGAACTAAATCTCACTTCAGTTTCTGTGACGGATTTACCCCATCCACGAGCTTCTAACACAACAACGTGCCCGCGATGCTAACTGCGAACCAGCCCTTTAATCACAGTCTTCAGCTAATTCTGCCGACATTTGTACTTAAATATATTGTAAATGCCTAGGCCATCTTTGAAATTCTGAAGTAATTCTGTGTAAATAGTTTCTAGCACAAAAGACAGAGACAAACAACTGTCAATGTTGCAGAGAAACAGTTTATTACATCTTTGCAAAAAACACTTAAGTATATCCCACAACGGGAAGGCTGATACAGGAAGTACATAAATATAAGAAACAAGTTTTTAGAAAAATGTACATGAATACCATCAGTTATATGCCTATCTTGGCAAAATTCTTTTCCACTCAATGTTCTCACTAAACTTGACTTTCCAGCAGCCACGTGACCCAAAACAAGCAATTTCGAATGGCGAACACGTTCCTTACAATGATTTATGACGTCATAATAGACATCTTTCGTTGCCTGGTGGTTAATGAACAACTCAAAAACTGAAAATAGAGAGAACAAGAATCAAAACTCTCCAAAGGAAAAATACAATGATATAATTTTGATAAATACTTTAAGGTTGTACTGTTGTACGTCCGGTGAACCATAGAGCCTTAAAAAGTCTTCATCTACTTAGACGCATTGATGGACACTACATCGATAATGTAAAAATAATAGAGAAATCCTAAATAAAACCAACGCCAAATTCACAATTCATTTGCTTAAAGTCATGATCGCTTAGGAATGAATATTTATTTGGGGCTTGGAGAAAACGCTTAACTAAAATGGTGGTTTATGGACTGTTATGGGCAAGAGTGCATCCACAGACCAAGCTTATAACTACAAACCAGTACCAATGGGTAGAGGGAAGTAAAACTTTGCGTCTTTACATTGCCCAAAGGTACCATCCCGGAAATGGTGAGGACAAGGTCTCGAAGGCGGCAGGGTATTAAGCTTCTTTATGTCATGTGTTAGAAGAGTAAAGGTAAAATTCATCGTTGTAAATATCAAGTTTTCTGTAGAAAGCCGTGATACAAGAGAGCAATTGAAATGGAAAATTTGAAAACAATAACGTAAACAGAAATCTAAATTAGGATCATTAATATAATTCTGCAAACATCAAAAACAGGCCGTTCACCAAGTTATTGCTAGGTGCACATGAAACGAAACAATACCGTACAGGCCTGGCCATAAGAATTTCAACAGGTGGGCGGTAAATCGCCCTCCTCGTTGGTGTCAGGGGGGGATTTTTACAAAAGAGAAAACTGGTTTGCAAATGCTTTGAAGCCCATGTAAAAAGAAATTGCATACGTTTGCCATGTCTTAAACAAGGTAGTTACAAAATCGAATTCTTTCAGTTCAACTTCGAAATTTAAGTTTGATTGCTGTGACGGATTTCAAAAATCAACGAACAGATGAGGACTATTATGGGAAACAGGACCCGTCTTATCACAAGCGATATACAAGTCATGATTTCTCTTGTTGACAGAGAATCAGGTGTTTAAGAAGACTCGCTAGGCAAATAATCAAAGGAAAACCAAGGCGGCCGGTTTCGCTAGCAAATGATCAATAGGGTTACATCGCCCGCCTCAAGCGGCCAGGCCTGAATACCTGTAAAAATCTAATGAAAAAAATACTAAAAGATAATAAACACAACACCTTCTCCAAGTCTCCTATAGAATTATATATCCCATATAATAAATGGCAAAACCAATGATTATGATTAGTGAATTGAGAGAATCACAGATAGAGGTAAAATTTGCTAGTAAAATTAGATGCCTGCCAAGAAACCACAACTTTTCTGGCAAGGCTGAGTCATCTCCCATATCCCTCTTGTAATATGCCTCTGTATCTCAGAGCTACTTGAAAACTCAAATAAACAATAATGTCAGGAAAAATATATACCTTTTGCCAGCTGTTCTTTGTCATATGCAAGAGGCGAACCAGTGACTTTACTTGACTGCGAACATTCTCGACCATCTATGAACAAATTGAAGGTGTTCACAATATATTATCAACAGTTTCTGGTCATCAACAAATGCAATAAAAATAATAACAAAAGACAGTTATACCAATATGGACACCCTAAATCAGCTATGTATACTGGAATTGGCACATGACAGGGAAAAATAAATTATGTGCATTCTTCTCATGGCCTAGCCCTGTCAATTACAGAGCAATTGCTAAAGATGAAAGATGGGTTATATCAGTAAATTTCCAAGCAAACAGGACAAGATATATGGCTATTTCCTGTTTCACAGGGCCAATTGTAAAACAGATTTATACACTGAATTGTTACCCTGTATAAATAGGTTTAAAATTAAAATCAAATGAAATGTATGCTTTATGAAACTCTCTTCTACACATAAATAATTTGGCATGAAAGTGTCAATGGGATTACTCCTCACAGGTTGGCTGAAGTGGGTATAAATCTGGAGGAAAATTATTTATACAAAATAACAAACCTTCTAGACTAATACTAGAATGCTGCGTGTAAAAAAATTTATTGTATTCATCAACAACTCTATAGGCAATGTCAGGGTTTCTTACATGGATGGGCAGATAAGACCCATTTTGCTCTGAAAGAGAATAGGTCATGTTATCAATTTCATAAAGTTTACCAAACAATACAACAAACAATTTTACAAATAGATAGAAGGATTAATGGATGGATGAATGAATGGATGAGTGAAGGGATGGATGGATAGATGGATGGTTGGAAAGTTAATGAATTGTAAATGGATGCTGTGGATGAAGAGATGGATATTTAATAGTCTTAGGTCCTGTTGATATGAGGCAGGCAAGACCGGTTACCTTGGCCGGCCCATCTTTGTGAGGTAATTTTTAGCTCAGTTCTACAAGAGAAACACTCTTTTATATGGATAAACATTGTCTTGGCTATCTGGGTTCCTGGGTAGGTTAAGCCAAGATCTCAGCTACCTGGGCTAGCTTGGCTATCATGTAAACAGCAAAGTTCAAATTGTAAGAAAACAGTGGAACTTTCTTTATGGTTGAGAGCTCAGCAAATCTTTAAAAACTGCTTTAAAAACACAAGGTGAGTCCTCTTACATGATATCAAATTTTGGCAGCTGCAGTTGATGTGAGCAGACATTTGCTTATACTATCAGAAAGTGGTAAGTCTATTCCTATATTTCACATAAGATCTAAGATCTTAGTAATATAAAAAAACAGAAAATGGTTGCAAAAAAGTGTTAAGTTTCCAGTTTAGATCCTTCTTACAATATTTACTGTAAAACCTTTTTAATTCCAAAAAGATCAGTAAAGGGATCAGTTATATTTAGAACATGGGTCAAGCTTCATTTCATCTATTAATGAAAGCATTGCATTTTTTTGATGATCTCTGGTGGTAGCAAAACAGATTGTATCTTTGCTTCTTAATACTTAAGGCTTTTACATGTTAGTCCAGTCATTCTTAATTTCAAAATAACTTATCAAAGCACAACATTCTAACTTTATATTAGTACATAATTGCATTAACTTATCAATGGAAGAGGTTGCTCACATTTGCTAATGATTATATTTTGATACTGCACAAATGCTTCAAAAATCAGAATGAAATTTAATTGTACTACTATGACTTGCTAAGTCATGGTAAAACAGGCAGGGAATATAATCTCACATAATAAGGAATAAATCATGGAAAAGTTTAAAATCTAGGGTTTTGAAATGTGAATGTAAACACATGAGATCTACATAAAAATTGGAGCTTGGATTGTGTGATTTACATTATTGTTTATGATTCCCTCAATTGTCATGCTTCCTTTCACTTCCCTAGGCATGTTAAGGGGGTTGGGAGCCACTGAACCTCTAAGGCATTGTCTCCTTGTGGGGAAAAAAGGCTTGATTGGGCAAGTACCATATCATCATCTGAGCACACAGCATGAACTGACACCCCAAGATAAAAATACAATGGTTTTGGTTTTCAAAGAGATCATGATAAACCTTACCTTCAAAATAAAACAGTTTCAGCAATATTTCATACTTTGTACTCATGCTTGCAGTGTCAAAAGGTGTCGCATTATTCTTATTCATCAGAAACAGATTGCCACCATGCCGCAACAAAGTCATTATGATTTTGATATCACCTTTTAACATTGCATGATGAAGTGAGGAGCAACCCATCTCGTCCTGTAAATTTGCATTTGCACCCCATTTTAGAAGTTTAATCACACAAAGATGAAAACCATTCATGGTGGCACAGTGCAAAGGAGAGTACCCCATGTGCTGTAATGAGAATTTTGAAAAGTGTGATCTGCATCTTTTATCTAACTCTTTTTTATCAGATAGATATTTCCTTAGCAGAGATGACATTCCCTGGCAGGCATAATTGTGGAGACTTGATACATGTATGTCATCATTTTCAAGATGCTCAATGAGCTGATCAACTGTATCAAAATTTATGCTGCATGGATAACAACCATGTTTTGCATCTGGAATGAGAAAAAAAAATTATTAGCAAGAGAAATAAAAAATCACTGATTCACACAGGTAAAGAGATTGCCTCTTAAAGAATCTCTCTCTGAAATTTGCTGCTAACAAATAACCCAAGTCTATTCAACAGGTTAGAAGTAATCCTAGGGGTTTCACAAAACGATATTGTCTTTGCTGGACTTTGAATAAGTCCATGTAGGTAAATGCAAAAAGCTAAGATCAATCCCTTCATACTGCAACACAGACAGGGACAGTCTTGCTGCTAAAATTAATAAGGCTTTTAATCTGTTTTGGAGCAAGGAGGAAGTGTCAGAAGATTTGTGGGGAATACTGGCACAAGGTATGAAAGATGGCATCAAACTTGACCATAGAATAACCAACATTGCAAGCAAGACTATTGAACATACAATTGTCAGTAACAAAATGAAATAAAGAGGAGCATCAATGCAGCATGGCTTTAGGACTAAACAATTATGTGAGACACAGCTTATATCCTTGATTTTATGCTTTTTTCTGCCTTCTCTATAAAACCTGGGGCTTTTGAACTTTGTAGTTATTTAAATACCACACCATTAAAAAATCCTTTTTGGAAAGCAATCCTTGATCACAAGTGCTGAAACTGAAGGAATCTTGGGCAACTTTATTAGATGCCCCTTCGAATTTTATTGCATTCATGTCCTTTACTTTTTGCGCAGTTTTATTCTGTCTCCCCCTCCAAATCTACTTCAAATTGTCTTATCAATGCAAGCATTCAACACATTTTTAGTATAGTACTGTATATGACATACTGTACTGAAATATGGCACTCTGAAAAACGTGCAATAGTCACTAATATAGATATTGATGGGTATATATTTCATAGCACAAAATTGCTTTGTCAAAATGTAGGGGTTGGACTATATGTTAAGACTTCTATTAATTCTATGGAGTGAGCTGATCTAAATCACCAATGCAACGACTTTGAGACAATATGGATTGAAACTGAAGTTTTGAATGACAAGAACCTATTGATTTGCTACAGACATCCTAACTCTGCAATAATTACATTCACTGACCATCTTACAGCTACTCTTACAAGGTTAAATAATAAAAGTTTTTATAGTAGGTGACTTTAATATAGATGTACTAGCCTATGACACACACTCTCCAACTAAGGATTTCATAACTAGTTTTTTAAGCAACCATTTTCTACCATGCATTAACCATCCAACAAGAATTAGTGATTATTCCTCAACAATAATTGATAATATTTTCATAAACATAGTTGGTGCACAGATACTATCGGAAATATAACAACCTATATTTCAGACCATTTTCCTCAATTTCTCATTTTAAGAAATACTAAAATCTCTCATCTCGAAAGAAACTCCTTGAAATATGACTATTCATCTTCAACTTTTCAGTGACTTAACCTCATTAGTGACCGGGTTGGAAAATATGCCTGTTTGTGCCTACGCGTAGTTGCGACCAACAACAGTTTTTCCGCTGCGACGTGCAAGCAAAGTCTATTTCGCGCCGACATGCGACAAAATTCAAGGAGTTGCTAGCAAAACCAAGCCAATATTTAATGAGCTTCGTGTTTTATTACCCCTTTCCCTTCTTATAAGTACTTCATTCAAGTTGAACCAGCCCCTATGTTTGCCATCACAATGGTTGTTCTAAAAAAGGTGTGAAACGCCTGTATTGTACCACTTCATGTTACAAAATAAGGTGCGACAAATTGTAGGGGGCGGTGCGACACATCAACTCAAAGGAAAGTGAAGCTGCGAGGCCATGCAAGTTTTCCAGCCAGGATTAGTGAAAAAAATGTCCCCTCAAGAAGAATAACTAGGAGAGAGTTAAGATGAACTCCCAGGAAGGCTAAAAAACTCAGCCTCTAGATTTTCCTTTAGAAGTAATCTCAAAAATTTCATTCAGAACTCTATATAAATTTAATTATCAAGGATTATATACTTTTAAAATCTAGGTTCGCTATTGATGCAATAGATAGCATTAAATCTATCGCATCTACACTTGTAGCACTACAAGTGTAATTAAATATTATTATGTAATTTTTGTACTATGCATGTATTTTTGTGTTGTAATACTGTTGTAATTTGGAATTTCAAATAAAAATGAAATGAAATGAATGAAAATAGGTATACTTGCTTGCTAGCACAACTTACATACCTTTGTGTTCACTTTTGGCAGATTGATAGTAATTTAGATGTTTCAAGAGCTCGTCTTTCGAATGATATTTCGTGTTGCACGGAGTGCATCTGAAGTCTGAGTTTTGTTTAAATCTTAGGCATGTATCAATTTTCGCTGCCATATCGTTAATTTAGATACCCAGGTATTGCCTGCATGCAGGCATTGCACACGGCCGATTGTGTACTTCAAAGGTCGTTGAAGAGCCTCCAATGTTGCACTGTCTTGAAGTGAAATAGAGGCTACTAATGGCGGCAAGCTACACACCACTGATCTCAAAAAAAGACTGGATCGAGCAACCTATTGTTAATATTTCCGGCCTGGGTCCCTAAATTAAACTCAGCCTCATAGCACAGAACAAATGAACATCAAGGTCAGGAAAATGGGCTAAGCGGTGTACCAGTAGCCCTAGCTTTGCCTGACTACTAGGGGATAGTAATGTCGGTGCTGACCAAGGAAAATATGGCCAATTTTTTCCCGGTACACCCTCCAACTCGCCTCGAAGAAATGTGTGAGGGAGAAGGCTAGTAAGGGAAGATCTGGAAAGGAAGCGAGCAGAGAGCCAGAAAGACGAAAAACCAAGGGCAGTTGTCTTCAGATATACGAATAATCTCAGGGAAGGGAGGGAGGGGAAACATCGAGCTTGTAACTTGACGTTGGTTCTTCTTCCATGAGCTTCACGGCGAATGGGTGGTATGATTTGTTCACGCCACGTGAATCCTCAACTCAATTAGCCTAATGATGAGGTTGATTGTCAATCATTCGCTAGAACTGCGTGCGATCGCTAGATCGAGGGTTCAGTAAAGACTAGATTACGGAAGTAACCCCCTTGTGAGGAATACATTCGCTTATGAAACCTTCCCAGTCCAATATTAACATGGATTAAGTGCTTTAATCCTCCATTTTCGAATCCAACTTTTTGAAGCCAGATCGGCGCCATGTTGGTAGGACCCAAACAATGAACATCAGCGAACACGTGGAAAAGTATACTCGATAAAGTACAAGTATATCAAAAACATACGATCCAAAAGCTAAAAACCTGTTAAATGGCATTTGATAATCCATGCCGAGTGGCTTGCTTTTGACTCTACACTTAAAACCGCAGCTTTATGGGGGGGGGGGGTGTTGGACCTTAGATTGCCGAGTAATTTTGAGGTAGTGGGAGAGTTTTAGACAGCGGTGGTGCCTTTCGCAGAATTTATGGGGAATAAAAGGGTGTGGCACCTTAGTTTGTTGTGACACCGCCCTTTCTATACTACGTAAACGCCTATTCATAGAATATTTCAGTGCCACGCCCTTCTCTAAAAGAAATTATATACGATAGCTATATCCAAAACAAAAGCACTGTCCTAAGAAATAAGTTGGCGAACCCCAACCCCATAGTTTATTATGCTGTAAACATACTAAAAGCACGGCGATATCACTGACAGGACTATGAACAAAAGGAAATGTTTATGAACAAACTACCAGCCCAAAATGTTAGCAGGGCCCAATAAACGGTTTTGAAATGGGGGGCTAGCACTCAACACTGGACTAAAAGAAGAAATGGAGGGTCTGCGGCTTTTCGTTGAGTAAAATTTTCAAGATCACGCCCCAAAGATCGTCGGAGAACCGCTCATTAAGAGAAAACTGGTTATGCATGCCCGTTTCTGTATATCTCTTTGTCATTAAAGTTGAGTTGGTGCACATTAGGTAGGGCAAGAAAGCGGGACCGAATCTTTTTAACGGATTGGATACTGGATACATGATTCTTTGTAAGCGGGAAACGGGATAGCCAAGAGGATAGCCTGCGCACAGTCTCATAAAATTCCTACGACTGAACGCAGGCTAGAAAAGTAACATAGCTCCATCATTCATCTGGTGCCACCAAAAGTCAAATAACATAAACATATATGCATAGTCTTATTGACCATAAGGAATCAAAAGCATGAGTGCTGGAGCTTGGTTGTACAAGGAAAGCTGGTCCAGGCTGGGTCAAGTTGTCGTGTTAGGTCCAATCTCTATTTAGTATAGATTCCTGCTAAAAATAATGTGTCCAACATGATACGAGTCGAGTCGGCAAGGCTTGTTGACCTGCTGTGTTACAGTGGGTTGGATGAGGTAGCAAAGCTGACATGGGTCAGCCTTTACCATGTAACCAGAATAGAACGAGCCACAAACAAGTAGTGTAGAATGTGCATCTTGTAAAAACAACCCAACTCGGCAAAATTGATCTTGCTCGAGTTGGCAAATTGCGCAGCATGTCGGATTAATCTCATTTTTTAAATTTCTCAATGACATATGCGTGAATTTGTAAGAAAGAATAAACATTCCATTTGCATGGTCCTGTTTTGTGGCGTAGCGCGGCAATTTGGATCATCCTTACCACTTACTTCCGAGTCTGCCGAGTTGCCGAGTAGGAAGCCCAAACTCCCAAATCTGACGAGTAAATCGAGATATGCGATCGGTGGGGGTGTCACACCCCCCCCACACCCCCGTAGCTCCGCCCCTGTTTATGGGTCCTAGTAAGATGGCCGCCATCAAAATTTCTTGGCTTCACTTTTCAAACAATAGAAGCTCGATCCAGTCTTTTTTTGAGATCAGTGCTACAGACACAGAGCAGTGGCTGCATGTACCTCAATTTCAGGTCATAAACCAGCAAGGAGATGGCTATTTTGGAAGCCATACTCTTATGTTCATCCTATGTTAATAGTTAAAAATCCCCAGTGCAAGTTTAAACGAAGCAGACCACATGAATATGTTAAAGAAAGAATTGTAAGCTTTGAAAAACACCAAGCTTGCTTACAGTTCAAGGCCGTTTTATTGAGTTGCCTGTTGTCTTTGGCGACAGGTGCATTCGCACCACTCATCGATCGAAGACGTATGATATCTTTAAAAAAAATTTTCCCTTTTTTGAAAAAAATGAGATAAACGTTGCGTTTTGATTGAATTTGAAAAAAATTTGGATAATTTTGAATTTGTGTCAATTTTTGGGGCATTTAGAAACAAATTCCCCCTTCCAGGTATGTGTACCTCGATAAGTCGAAACTTCGATAAGTGGATCAAATTTTTCTTGCCCTTAGGAGTTCAACTGTACCTCCTTTTCAGGTCCAAGGTTCAAATATAATTGTGAATGTGAGACTCCGCAGCAAAAAGCTACCAATCGACAGAATTGACGATTCGATAGAAATTTAGTCTGAGGTCGCCCATTCATTACCTATTTTGTTAAACAATATTTTTCGCAATTCTTCCTTATTCCAATAGTTCAGAGATGTGGGTTGGAGATTCTCGACATCTGCACTCGAAAATACTGCGTTTTTACGTAGAATTGCAAGGGTGAAAAGCACCAACCTTTGAAAAATTTCAAGGGGCGTTATTCTCTTATGACGATTCGTCTGAAAACTGGTCTGAGATCGCAATCGCCCATTAATAAATATATATATGGGATTAATTTGACTCCAAAGAGGTCAAAATTTCCTGCCCAATTCGGTGAGTGATAGATACCTCGATATCAAATGCTAAATATTTCACGTTCCATGGAAAAAGATATGATTTATTCGTCATAAATTAGGAGCCTGAAAAGAAGGTGTGTTATTTTTCATCTACCAAGCAAAACATTCTTGTTCTTGTTGCTGCTGCTGTTGTCTCGGAATGCCACCCCTTAGCAACCATGTCTTTCGAGCTATCTTGATTTCCCTTCAAAGTAGTGAAATATTCATGTGAGCATCATGAAGCAATTTGGTATCACAAGAGAAAAGCTATTAAAATATGGAGAAGTTGAAACAAAAGCAAGGTTGTTGCTGGATTTATTAAGAAGTGTTTTTGGAAAGAAAACTAATATTACAGATTCTTTGCGCTAGAGCATAAAGTTTGGTTCAATATGCTTGTTATGCTGCAATGCTTCAGTGACATTTTATCTGACTTATCTAAGGTTCAGGCAGATAATGGCCATCGGAGTGGAGTGTATCTATCTAAGTGTCATGTCCACCGACGTTGACGACCATTTTAATCAAAATAACTCCTTCCATTTTACTTTGTGTGATTTTATTCTCTGTCCAAGATTGTCCCATTCGTCTTTTGATACTGCAACACAACCTTGTATTTGCCTGCCCGTGCTCTTTTCCACAGATGACAGACTCTCTTCCACGTTTTTACTAATATTTCATTTTTCGCACACTTATAATAAAACTGACCAAACGTAAGACTTAAGTACCCATTTCTTGGTATCGAAATTGATGTTTCTATTTGCTAAAATATTGCTTAGGTCTTTAAAAGATTTTATTTGTGATCCCTACTTTTTCGTCTTAGTTTTGTTTCACATCTTATTTCAAATGACATTTAGTAGTTTCAAACGTAACTTCTCTCTTGATTACCTAACTTTTTACAATCATACTTATATACTAAGAGTTTGGTTTCAAAATAGAGTAGGAGGGAGATTGGAATAGAAGTTAATGACAATGAAAGGATATGGTATAGGTCTAATAAATGCTAATGTATGGCAGATAGAAAAAAACAAGTTGCTTAATGAATGGATGATAGAAAAAATGTTTTAGGTCACTACAAATTGCAGCAGAACACTTGGCCTGTATTTTATACGAGTTCTCTTTCCATACTAATACTATGCAAGAGAAACTGGGGCCAGGGGCGGAGCTACGGGGGGTGTTGGGGGGCGGTTGTGACACAGTTCGATTCACTCGGTAGATCTGGGAGTTTCAGCTGCCTACTCGGCAGACTCGGAAAGTCGGTGGTAAGGATGATCCAAATTGCCACTCCAAACCAGCCTTCCATCCTATTTTCTGCCACAAAAACAGGTCTATGCAAATCAAATGTTTAGTCTTTCACACAAATTCACTCATATGTTATTGAGAAATGTAAATAAAATGAGATTAATCCGACATTTTGCGCGATTTGCCGAGTTGCGTTGTTTTGTTTCGCTTGCGTTTATACGAGGTGACCAAACGCGAGAAAGGTCAATTTGGCCGAGTTGATTGGTGTTTACATGGAGCACATTTTACATTTATAGAACACAACTTGTTTATGGTTCGTTCTATATTCTGGTTATATTAGAATAGCTGACCCAGGTCATATTTGCTACCTCAGTCTTGCCGACTAAATCCGCCTCATATTCATTTCATTTCGTTGATTTCATTTTTACATTTTTTTAAATTATACAAGTAAAAATACAGCGTCATAGTTAAAATACAAAAATACTACATTATATATTTACACAAGAAAAAGAAAAAGTAGCACAAAGACAAATGTTGCTATGCGAGTATGGCTTTTAGCTTCACTTTAAAAGATGAAGAAGTATGAGCTATTTTACAATTATTAGGTAGTGAGTTCCAAATCGTAGCCCCCCCCCCTGTGTGCAAAGCTGTTTTGCCCAAATTTCGTTGTCATTCTTGGGGGCCTTAGATTTAAATTGGGATTACAAAGCATTTTGTTTGTCACTACACATACGCTATTGAAGAGGCAGTACAAATAGGGAGGCGCTTGTCCTTTTATTGCTTTGTAAACCATACTCGCAGACTCTTGACGAATCATTTAAGCTATACTAGGCAATCTTAATTGCCTGAGGAGCGGTTCTGCAGGTGCATCATAGGAGCTATCCGTTATCATTCTAATGGCTCTGTTTTGTAAATTTTTAAGAGTACTGCCGGTAGTGACTCTACAAGTTCTAATAACTGGAATTACTATTCATTTTGTCCCCCTGGATATTGATAAAAGTATCTGCAAAAGTACATGGGGGCATTGCAATTTCATAAAGTTTGATGCTTAATGAGGGTGCACAATAGGGTACCAGCATCCAGGCATTCCGCGCATGTTTTGCAACATATCCCGTATCACAACGCTGCATTACCTCAAATTCCGATCCCGATCCATTAGATCCTCTTGGCTGTCCCGTATATCGCTCCCATAGATTCATGTAGCCCGTATCCAGCCCGTTAAAAAAGACCGATCCCGCCTTCTCACCATACCAATTGTGCACCAACTTATTAAGTGGCAGAAAGATATACAGAAACGGGCATGCATAATTAATTTTCTCTTAATGAGCTGTTTTCCGACGATCTTCGGGGGGTGATCTTGAAAATTTATCTTCGCAACTAGCCCCCGAACCCCCATTTCTTCCTTTAGTCCAGTGCTGAGTGCTAGCTCCCATTTCAAAACCGTTTATCGGGCTTTGCTAACATTTTGGGCAGGTAGTTTGTTCATAAACATTCGCTTTTGCGCATAGTCCCATAAGTGATCTTGACTTGCTTTCAGTATGTATACTGCATAAAAAACTATTGGGTTTGGGTTCGCCAACATATCTCTTAGGATAGTGCTTGGCTCTGGATATGGCTATCGTATATAATTTCTTTTAGGCGTGGCATTTAAAAAGTTTATAAATGGGCGTTTCTGTAGTGTAGAGAGGGCGGTGTCACAACAACCTAAGGTGCAACACCACCAGGTTGCCATAAATTCTGTGAATGGCACCACCGCTGTCTAAAACTCTGCCACTTCCACGAAATAACTCGGCAATCTGAGGTACAACACCCCCAAGAAAATTTTCTAGCGTTGCCCCTGACTGGGGCAGATGAAAAATATGATTGAAGGAGAAATTGATCTTCTTATGGAAAAATGAAAACATTGCGTCGATTGCCAGTGAAAGTGGAGCAGGTCCATGTCATTTTTCAAATCTACAGTTCCCAATAAGTGCGGTTGGGAGTGCGAAAACAGTAAGGTAAGAATTTTTTTGATAAACACCTTTTTGTCAAAAAATTTTGCCTGTGGGCAGTGGTACACGTGCGTAGAGAAAGAGGGGTCATGTCGGGTGAAAACCCCTTGTGAGGCTAAGCTGCCACTTTGCCAGAAAATTAGAAAAATTTCTAATCTTGTTAGATAGATATAGTCTGCATATCTAACGTAAGTTACCTAGTTACCCTGTTACCATCGATGTCTTTCAACAATCTCAAAATCATTTCACTGTACAAAGAAAATGGATCTGGAGATGATACGCATCCCTGACTGACTCCTCGTTTGATAAAAACGTATTTACTTATTTCAATACCCACTCTAATTGCTGCCTATTGTCTCCAGTACAGATTTTGAATCGGTTGAAAGTCTTGTGAGATCTCTGCAGTAGGTTGATGGCAGGAGGGGGGAGGGGACCACGGCCTCCCCAATTAGTGTTTTTGAGGGGGCACAAGAACGAAGGCGGGGCGCTAAATTTATAGAAAGGAAAATTTATTTACATTAACTAATATTAAGTGTATGCAATCTCAAGCCCATGCCATGAATTGAATATTTATTATGACATTGAATGAAACTATATGCAATAAGCACGGTCGAAAATGGTGTAAAAGCCAATCAGAGCTCGTAGAGCCCCCTAAATCTTGCGAAGATAACAACAATGGCGGCCAAAAAAAAGCCAAGCTGCGAGAAAGTTCTCCGCCACATGCTCCGAACTGCTGAAAGCGAGATATTTTTAAGGCATAGTGCGCATTTGATACCATTCGCTCCTAACTAGAAAGGTAGTCTATATTCGCCAAACTTTGACTCCGTTGAATTGCACAGTGGCTATAATTATCACTTCTTTAAATCATCCTCTTACGCCAAAGCAAGAATGAACCCCTCGTAAAGTTAAACAAGCTAGAAACAATTGCTTTTTAAATTCTGAAGTGATAATCAATGAATTTGCAAAGATCATTTCAAGTAATCATTTCAACCGCTATTTGGTCAGCCCTGGTAGCTTTTCCTCGTTTAATTCAGTTAATAGCATGTTTTATTTCACTTTGTAGGTTTGATGGTCCGTCCATGCTTTTTCTTATTAAAATCTTCACCCTCCTTTAATCACATCATATAATTCACTTATGTACTCTTTCCATCTATTGAGTATTTTTCTCTATCCAAAATAATGCTGCCATCCTTTTCTTCAATGCACCCACTATAAGTACATTTATTGAAAGCACCCCCTTAACGCCTTTGTGTTATTGTTTACCTTAACGACGTTGTTGCCATCGGGGTATTGGCAGGAAATCGAAGTTTAATCAAGAAACAAAGTACAAGAACTGCGACGCTAAAGATATTCATTACAATTTAATGTTAGTGTTAAGATATTCCAAGTATAGTACAGACATTTCAAGGTTAGTTTAATAACAAGACTAGGCCTTATTAATTATTAACTATCAACGATTCGAGGCAAATCTCTGTGCTTCATCATCAGACTTTAATGTTCCAAAAGCACAAGACTATATATATATACTAATAACAACAATAGACCACTAAAAGTGCATGTTTACAGTTCTTGCGTGTAAAGAAAGTGAAAGGACAAGCCAAAAGAAATAATGATCAGAACAAGACCAGACACAAATAGTGGCCGGGGATCTATGTAGCCAACGTAGGGTGCGTATGTAGACGTCTCTAACTTTTGAAGAGGAAAACATTTGAAGTAATGCAACACAACTAGCGTGCCAAAAACATGCAGATATCGCAAAAACATTCCTGTTTCTACATTTTATCGTTGATTCTGGCCGTTGAGAACGCGAGGCTGTGCCCTCAATACTGTGGTAAAAGTAGACATTGCGTAAGGATTAAATTTACACATTAGCCTTCGAAAATATGTAGCTTACTTTGCGCTGATGAGCCAGTCTGCAGAGCGTGGCAACTGCACACACAAGACAATTTGCAGCAGATCGAAGTGTATCCCAAAAATTAGGCTGTGTAGTGCACATTGTAAGAGTATAGTCTCAATATAGGTTCACTTTCAGATTCATACCACCTAAAGCTGCCTGGTGCAGCCCCGAAGTTTCTCCTTGGACACGCGAGATCTCGTCGAGTTCTGCCATGCTTTCCAGACTGGCTGATGAGTTGCTTATTGTGTTACCAAGGAGATTTATTTTCTGTTGACGTTCGTAATATATCACAACCATTGTTTTACAACGATATTAGCTTATAACGTAATTGTTTTTGTATTGTTTCCATGACATAGCTTAATTTGCGATTAGTATAAATAAGACCGATCTGTAGCATAAGCGACGAACGTGAGTTTTCTTTAGTGTCACTTGGAGTTTTGATTGCAGGGTCTTAACTGAAACCTTATAAAAAACCTTACAAAATTTCCCCACACAGAAAGTGGCGACCCTGCCAGGACACAACAGACAAAGAGATCAAGGGCAAAAATGGCAGCTGAGGCAAAATAAAATCAAAAACTAAGAACTGGTCAAATCATGATAGAAAACGTTCAAGAGGCTTTGGAGTCAGGAGAAAAGGAGGAAAACGAGGTGGCCCATGAAAGAACCTGCGAAATCACTAAAAACTCAAATCTCAAAAAATAAAATCACATAGGAGATGCTCACCGAGGAGAAGACAATCGATCAAGTACGGGAATGGAACAAAGAGCAGAAGAAAATATCAACAAATTCCAAAACATGAGGAAAAGGCTGAAAGAAGAGCTAGAAAAGAAGGAAAAAGACGAACTACAGCAACAACGGACGAAAAGACAAGAAGAAGAGAGCAAGAAAGAGGAAAAGCAACAATTCGTGAACAAGAACGACAGGAACAGTGGTTCAATAAAAAATTGGAGTTGGAGATGGCAAAGAAAAAAATGGAGAAAGAGAGAGCCAAGCTAAAGCCAGTAAAATTGCAAAAATACACGATAGCACCCTTCAAAGGAGACTACAAAGATTGGCTTCGCTTTTGGAACCAGTTCATCATTGAAATTGATGGTTTCAGCACTGAAGAAATTAGCAAATTCAATTACCAACTGGAGCTGGTGGAAGGAAAGCCAAGAGAAGAAATCCTTGGGTTGCCCCACACAGACGAGGGTTACAATGAAGTCTAAAGAATCCTGGAGAAGATATACGGCAAAGACATTGGAGAGTGGAGGGGTTAGAGGCAATTACCAGCACCCAACACACTGTTCAAATCCACGACTACTACGACAAGCGTTCAAGAATCATCCGCATCCTTATGACGATTAAAAGGTTGGAAAGCGCAAAGAGCTACGATTGCACGTCTCTGGATAAGCGTGGACCAGTGAAAGAGGCACTAAAACAGAAGAATGCCTAGTGGGAAGATTTGAACCTAGAGCAACTGGTTGAAAACCTGGAAAAGTATGTGGACAGACACCCGCTTCCAGCTGATGCAACATTGAGTTCAACAACCACTCTGAAGAAGCGAGGATACGAACACCAGACAGATGGGAAACTGCGGGACAGAATGATGCTGGCAAATCAATTTACAGACCAAGAGAACTCACCAATCATAGAAACTCGGACTGCAACCTTGGCCAAAAGACGAGACATTGTGAAAAGGAAAAGGTCCTGCTTCAACTGTACAGGTTTCGGGCATACAGCGTCCAAATGCAGATCAAGAGGATGCAGAAAGTGCGGAGGGAGACATTATACCTCTTTGTGTGATGGAATAGCGTTGGACAGTGCAAGAGGCGGCATTCAACAACCAGAAATGGGCAAGAGAGCAGTAGAAACAAGCACAACGCTTCATGCCACAGTTATGGCTACAGTAAATGGAATCCCAGCACGTATCATGGTGGACAGCGGAGCCAGTAGCTCTTACATATGCACAAACTTGGTGACTTGATTGCATCTAAAGCTAGCGCAAGCAGAAACAAGAAGCATTGAGCAGATGTATGGTGCTGTTAAAAAAGTTTGCAAATCTACAAGGTAACAGTTCAATCAAAGGTCATCGAGGGCTTCAGCCTAGAACTTAAATGCATAAATGGTGAGAAACATATACTGACATATCTACCAAAGCCAAACCTGAAAGTCTTGAAGAAAAAATACAGTCGTCTGAGCCGTCTCCAATTCAGTGACGAGAATGCAGAAGGCAAAAGGCTGCCTGGGTCATATCATTCTGGGTGCAGCAGACTATTAGAAAATAAAGACCACTGAGCCCCCGGTGTTGGGCGCTGAATTCACCACGCTCGGCTGGACAGTGACCGGAAAAAGAATGGAAGTCGATTCAGAAGTAGAGAGAATTTTCTTGTTAATGTCCCCAAAAGAAGAATTTGAAAGATGTGCTCGATAGAAGTTCTAGGATTGGCGGACACAGACAATGGACCAGAAGAAGATAGCTTTCATAAAAACTTCAAAGGGAGCCTACAACGAAAAGATGATGGAACATATTCTACGAGGCTGCCATGGCAAGAAGATTATGTGGACCGGCAAACAAACAAAACGTGGTTACCAGGTTGCACGGTACAACAAGGAGGTTATAAAAGCTGCAGAAACTAGAAGATTACCATGAAGTGATGGAAGCGCAAATCAAAGAGGGGAATTTGGAATCCATTCCAGAAGAGTCAAGCGGTCAAATTTTCCACTATGTACCTCACCACCCGGTTATCAGAGAAGATGCTGAGTCCACTAAAATGCGAATTGTGTACGACTGTTCAGCCAGATCCAGCCCAAAAGACCCTTCACTTAACGGCTGTTTGGAAAAGGGACCACACTTGCAGCCATTGATATTGGATATAATGCTGAGGAACCGAATGCTACCCCTTTGTATCACTGGTGACATCAAGAGGGCGTTCCTGCAAATGAAATTGGATTCTGCTGATCGAGATGCACAACGTCTGTTTTGTCATATCAACATGAAAGATTGAAAAATGGTTAACTATAGATTCACAAAGGTTATTTTTGGCTCAGCTTGAAGCCCGTATCTATTCGGAGCCAAATTTGAAAAAAACCTCAGCCAGTACAAAGAGAAGTTATCAGAAACCGTTGGGGCCTTGCTAAGGAACACACATGTGGATGACGTACAATTTAGAGGGTATCAAGAGAGAGACCTGCTCAAGTTCAAAGCAGAGGCAACACAGACTTTACAAGAAGGAAGTTTTGAGCTGCACAAATGGCACAGCAGATGGAGCCAGTTTGTGCGCAATAGAATCAAGGCCATAAGCGACAGCGACATCAGGGAATGGCACTTTGTATCAACTGGCGAGAACCCAAGCGACTTGGGGAGCAGATGAGTTGATCCAGCACAAATGGAACCATTTTGGCTTCATGGACCAAACTGGCCGATTAAACTAGAAAATGGGGAAAGTAAAGAAACAGAAGCGGAAGAGTTGCCAAAAAAGGAACGACAAATGCTTGCCAAAGAAGAAACAGTCCCTGCAAACGCAGGGAAATATCTACTAGAAAAGCATCAACTTTGAAAACATTGCGAATAACAGCATTTATATTGCGATATATAACTAACTATGGCAGACAGGAGAAGCAAACTGGGATGCTGACAGCAGTGAATAGAATTAGCAGATGCATTTTGGATCATGGAGGTGCAGCAAACTACGGTGATAATGTGTCACATCCCACTGAAAAAGGATCCACTGGGGATATGGAGATGCAATGGACGAGTGCCAGACTACAATCCAATAATTCTGCCACGAAATCACACCTTTGTGAGACGACTTATTGAACGCTGTCATAGAAGAATGCTGCATAGGGGTGTTTCCGTTACAATGAGCTGCACAAGAGAAGCATTTCGGATACACAACATCCGCACATTGGTGAGAAAGTTTAATCCCAACTGTGAAATGTGCAAGCGGTTTCGAGTGCATGGATTTGGAGCATCTTCGAATTGGCAGCTACCAAGTTTCAGGTCACTAATGACAGATCCATTTGCATGCACTGGCGTTGACGTTGCAGAGCCAATCATGTACCGTGTGAGCAAGAGGGAAGGTGAGGAAGGATTACATTGGCTTGTTTACCTGCGCTACTTCAACAGCCTTGCATTTGAAAGTATGCAAAGACCTGACGGGGGAAGGATTCCAGTGAGCTTTGAAGGAATGTGTCGCAAGAAGAGGCACACCAAAACTAATGGTAAGCGACACTGGCAAGACTTTCACCGTAACCAGGAAGTGGTTGAGCAGGCTCAAGAAGAATGAGGAGCTCATGAACTACCTAGCAACTGGAAAGATCCAATGGAAGTTATACCTCTCATGAGCACCATGGTGGGGAGGATTGCTTTAGCGGCTGATTGGCATAATAAAAAAGAGCTTTGCAAAGGTTATTGATAGGAGTATAGTTAAATTTAAAGGGTTGGACGAAGCAATTTTGGACATAGCAAATGTAATGAACAATCACCCCCTGAGCTACCAAGGTGAAGGGTTTTTAAGGCTCCAGTCACCACACCCAACACCCTGATCAAAGGGAAACCAGCTCAAATGCTTGAAATGGATTTAAACAAATTAGGGGATGACAAAACGTTTCCCAAAATGATGGTATTTCTAGCCAAAAGCAAGGAACAGCTACGAAAGGAAATCTAAAAATATTCAACTGGTACATTATCCATATTTGATGCAGAATACATCGCTCTCGTACAGGCTATGAAGGAAAGCATAGATCTTCGAGCTTTGTGCGTTGCCATGGAATTCAGCAATACTGTGTATGGCAGTGATCAAGGGGGTATATAGGTCTCAATAGTGAAAAGTCGACAAAGCATCATCGCAATAAATATATTGATGTTAATTGTCACTTTTTGAGACATCAATCTAAAAGTTTCATTCCAGTGGGTCAAGAGCAATGGTAATATGGCAGAGATTTCCATCAAGGGTCTTGATATATTGCAACATTATCATATACCGAAGAATCTCAAGAGTTAGAGGGCATTATGAGCTCTGCACAACAATTCTTTAACAAATTTGGATGAAGAATTGAACGGAAAGAGCAATTGTGAATCTTCCTTGTACATGAAATCAAGAATAGAATTATCGGGTATAAACCACTCAGCAAACCAAGAAAATGATCTAAATCTAACCGTGACTTTTCTCTCGAGGCAAGATTTTGAAAAGTGAAACTACCGCAAAAATGGCATTTTCAAGCAGAACAATGTGACACTGCATGGCAGGACTCAAAATCTAGTGTGAAAGAGAGGATGTCGCATTTATTCCAGAGCAAAGATAAGGAGGCCGGGCAAAGAAATGACATTTCAAACATTCTGAATAATCACTACTGCTCAACTGATGGAAAACTTGCTAGCAAAATCAATGAAATCTGAATCCCGTCATACCTTGTAACTATGTCGTTAACAACATATGCCCAATTTAATCAAAAAATATCAGTACCTTAGACATCAAGGATGCGATTGCAAAACTTAAAAACGCCAAAAGTGTTTTGCATCAGAGAATAGAAAAGGTACATCGTTTGTTCCTTGAAGGTAAATCGTTTGAAACTTAAGAATTATGGATGAGAAGGTACCCCAATACATGGTGAAACGCGCACGAGGTCAGAAATGTTACGTTGAAATGGCAGGGTCGATTCCCCACGACGCCGATGTTTAAAGCAGAGTAGAGCTAATGCTAAAGAGGATTTACTATCTCGATTGAACAAGTATCTGAATCATTATTGGTTGGGAATTTGCTTGACGAGGTAATGATGAAGCAGATAAACCTTGATGAGAATTTCAGAGTTTCAAGGCGGCATGCGAGTTGTATTGACAGCAAATGGTGATTGACGATAACATTGATGAATGTGTTGCATACTACCGAGAATCTGAATTAAAGTATTTGAATATGAAAGATCGCATTTCGTTGAGACTTGAGCAAAACATGCAGTCGCATTATGACGAGAAAGACAACGTAAGGGTAATGCCAGATGACTCAGTTAGGCAAATTCAAGGTTCTGTTTCAAAATTTCCGCATTCTCAGCGAAATCATGCAACGTTTTATCCCAAAGCGAGCAAATAATGAAGAGCGCGACAAGAAAGGCTTCCTTGGCAGCGGAAATGGCCCTCTTGGAGAAGCGTTAGCAGATTGCAACTCAGGAGCTGCAAATTCGACAAGTCACGGAGGAATTTGAACTAAGAATGACAATAGCAAAGAAAGAAACGATGGAAAAGGCCTACAGTGAATATTTGCATAAATTCCATTCATCATCAGTATATTCAAAGTCAAGACAAAGATTGGTTAAATCTATGCCGACAAGTCCATGCTCACAAGCATAAAACAGACGCAGTTGATGAAGTCATTTGATGTGTGGATATGATCATATAATGGAATGCCAATTGCTGTTGTGTACTTGGACTTTCGAATAAGTAACACATCAGATGTTTTGGATTAAACTTCAGGGATATCGAAGTCGCCAGAGGTGGATAAAAGAATCTTAATAAGGAGAAGGGAGACCACTTTTTGAAACTATAATGATTTAAATGTTTACTGATGGCACAAAAAGTTGCACCTTCGCAACTTGAACAGTATGATGCAATCATCAAGGAATAGGAATAAGATTTAATTTTCGAGCTGGAACCAGAAGTATCTGATGATATTCTACAATCCTCACAGTCCACTCATTAGAAAAGATGCAGAATTGCATAGTTTAGAATTGTGTATGATGCGAGACTGCTGAGGACGTTTTTTTTGTATGTTTGGCCTTTATCGATAAATGGCATCATACTGATATGATTTTATCTTTATCCAATGGTTCTTTTTGGTTATGAACAAAAGGCATTTTTACAGATACAAGATCTAAGATATCAGGGAAGAACCGTTGACGATCAAACAGCTTTGACAGTGTGCTATTTGGCATTGCCACAAGTGCATTTCTCTAAAGATTCTATTATTCTCTAGATGCGACGATTATGGCATCCTGGAAAATGCAAAAACTTCAGAGTCAAGCCTCTCGAGATTAATGCACGCGACTATTGACAAGACATGAAAAAAGAGCAAAAATTGCACTGAATGTGTGAAATATTCCAGGAACATACTGTTGGCTTCCAAATCGAGACGAATGGCAACACGTTATATGGTCTAAGGTTAATAAAACTTTCAACGAAGGTTACACATAAAGAAGGTATTGCATGACCAGTGTAACGAATCGACATTGGTACCAGAGGAATGCATTCACAGTAATTAAATATTTCTGGCATGTGGTGGAATGGACCAAAGTGACCTGATTCATGAATCAAAATCGGAAAGCAGCAGTAAGAAACATGTCATGGATTTTATACCCGTTTAACCTGCGCAATCACCGGAACAGTTCATTTTGAATCATTTTGAACGAAGATAAGCAGCAAGCCTTTGAAGGAAGCCCAAGGATCTTCTCTGACAATGGAAGAATGTTTTATCATACAGCGAAATAGACCCCAAGAAAAGACACGGAATGAACGCCATGCTCAACAACTTGGTGAACAAATAAAGATTCTATTATTTTTTAAAGATACGGAGGCTATTGACTAATGGCGGCAGGCGAGATTGGTGAAATGTACACCGAAGAAGCCACTAGGAGGAGCTTTGCTTACATTTGCCTTCGTCTTAAAATTGCACATCAAATTCTGCCCTAATAATAGATCATTGCCTCCAAAAACTGGGAATAAAGCGCTTCAATAAGGAATTTTCGTTCGACAGTAGTTTGAAACTAATTTTAGCATGCTAACATTGATTGGCTTATCAATTTGCTTCCAGTTAGAGAAGAAGATCTGACAGTCCTTAGGAAATGACGGAGACCATTCAACTACACTTGTATATCATCAGGAAAAGATGACAGTGTTTTGCTCTTCTGTACCAATAACCTTGGAAACGATACAAAAGAGCATCATGTTACATATTCCTGTTGTTATAGCAGGATTTTTAATTAATTATGATTGAATATCAAAAAGCTTCCTTTATCATTATTATCATTCAGAAGTACGTAATTTGTGTTCTTTCGAAAAAGAACGAACGGACTAAACAAGACATTAATTAATCATAGGTTTATTCTCTCTTTGTGACTATAATTGGACTATGTTGCCTCGAATTACAACATAAACAGCAACTGATACCACTCTCGAGTTTTAATCAAAAGCATTTGTAAAAACAAATTGAATGGCATGAGAACATCTCCAATAACATTATCAGTCTTTGTGATCTCAATATATTGCGCTTTGTTAGAAAATATCTCATAGTCAAAGCAAAAACAGTTGGATAAAACGTTTCTTCCAGATTGAATATGTAGGGACATCGTTCGAAAATCTCAATAGATTAGTTTATGATTCAAATGTACCTTCAAACGTAGCGATAAATAGCCAGAAAGGTTCACAAAAATGTTATTCTTATCCCTGTCCTTCCAAGTAAAAGAAGAAAGTGCAAGAGTGTCAGATCATTTTTTTCAAATTTATATCAAAACAATGACAACACATGGAACCACTTTAATGGTCATCACATCACAATCTCTTCGGTACAGATCTTGTAAACAAGGATATCTATGAACTAATAAGACTAAATTGACATTGCGCAAAAATACTTGGTTTCGAATAATAAAGTCGTTTACAGAAAACGTCATAACCAAGTGATTTGCTGCAGGTACTTAGGACAGCAAACTGCAACAAGCAGTCAATAAACATTTCTTCTATAGTCTTCGACATCTACAGCAGATTCCATGAAGCTAAACTTGTGAGATATGCATCAGTATGAAGCATCTAACCTAAGCTAGAGCGCCTAATTGGCACACATGGCACATCTGTCAGGTAAAAATGTGGCAATGGTCCATCTTTAGAAGGCGAAAAACATGCATGTGCATTACGGCTTTGTGTGAAAACTAACAACAAGGGACGGTAAAATTGTCTTGCAGAATCTTTTAGAGAAATGCGTGCGAGGATACATAATGAGAAGCATTGATTCCGGAGCATTGATTTAAAAGACTCAAAACAATTACATTTTATAAAGAGTAAAGAAGTTCAAGAAGCCATTCCATGATAAAAGACCTTAAATCTAAGTGTTGTGTATTGGAGTTGTTTGTACTAAATCAACGTGTGCAAAATAGCTAAATCGTGAAAAGGATGCAAGGAAAGTGTTACAGTATGCCAACATCTTTTAGCAGATTTCGAGTTCAGGATGAAGATTTACTATACACTAATATACCGCATCAAATGAACAGACTGGAAGGTGGCATGCTGATCTGGGGGAAACTTACAATAATACAAAAACTGCAGTGGTATTTTTCAACAAAATCATAAAAGTGCTCAAGCTATGTAAGCATTGAAAGAAAACACAGCAAAATATCATCCAACGCAGGCTTAACCTGAAAGGACATTCAAAACCAAATTCAGCAGTCAGGGTCGTGTATCCTTGCTGCAAAAAGCTAGTAAAAAAACAATTTAAGCTCAAATAGTAAGCACGTATATTTTGTATTCCATTCCGCCTTGCGCTGCTAGGCAGTTTCCAATCATATAGATGAGCTGAACCTAGAGCTTGAAACCGATCGACTGTATTACATAAAATCGAAATTTATTAATAATAGAAAATAATCTTGATGTAATGATCCAAAATTAACAAAAAAAAGAACGTGATCCTGGGCTAATCTATTTAATGTAATCGGACCCTTAATTGTACAGGTGTGAATTTTATTACAATTATTCACCCGTCCTGCTCACTAAAATGACCAAACTGAATTCAAAATGCCTAATAATCTTGATGAAATTGTCTCTCTACTTTACGCATAATATTTATTTCATGTGGCACATTAAAATGATCTTTTGTTATTTATCAATTCATCAAAGCAAGATTTTATACTTCTCGGCTCTTGGAACCCTGTTAATTACTACTCGACCATCATAGGATAATGATGCAAATATCCATGGATCGGCTGTTGACCATTCAACAATGTAAACACTGTCCTCGTGCTCCTCAAATGTTGAAATTATTCTATCTTTATCTGGTTCACGTGATCTGAGAGGACAAATATTTACAACTTAGAAGGGCCTGCTATCTACTATATATAATAGAATTATAATTGAATGACAACCCATTCACATTCGAAATCATATTTATGCTACGCAAACCAAAGGAAGTAGGCCCCATACGCGTGGATTTACTTCAACAAATTATCTAATTAAAAGATAATGAGAGGAGAATTGGAATAGCCGTCATCGTCATCAAGATGATAGAATATAAAAGAGCAGTAATGCGCCATGCAAGTGGCCAAATAGAAAAAACCTCTGCTTACGATCCATATATGATATATTGAAGAGATGTGTGTTATACAGCACTACCGAACGGGGTAAATAAAGTCCGCTGTAAGGTTTATTTCTGTTTTAAACTTTCTCGCATTTGCTTTCCAGATATCGACTATTTGAGAAATTGAACATTAACCTGAAGTGAATGTCACCATCGATTTTAAATATAAAGCAGTTATATACCAACCTTTTCTCATCTTCATTGTCTTCATCGTCATCTAGATGTCCGTAGGGCTCTGAGGAGAGCGATGGGATGCTTAAAAGGGTAACTCTGCTATCACTGCTGGAGCTTAGAATTAACTGATCATGAAAGTGGTTGTACCGTACGCTCCAAACCCTGAGAAAAAATATACGTAAGGATATAGGGTATTAGTCACGAGCTACAAAAAACTTACAACGTGGCAGTTTCCAGTCCACCACAAAATTTGTGAGATAATAGGAACTGGCATTCGATGGATAAGGAAAATCGACTAATGAGTCAGCCTAATCGCTCCTAACAAATTTGAGAGAGAGGGAGAGGCCTGCTCATTGCGACTTTTATGATTAACAGCTTAATGAAGCCACTATGAAGTTATCTTGATGCGTTTTGTCACGTGCTCGGGCACATTTTGAAACGTAGAAGAATAATATGAAGAGAGTCTTACCAGTGGGAGTGGTCGTTTCTTACCATGAGAGGGGCATCAGGATTACGGAAGTCCCAAAATTTGGTTTTACAGTCATCTGAACAGCTTATCATGTAATACTGTTTATTTGGATTGAAATCTACATCTCTGACAGTCTGATTGTGTGCATTGTGGATGACGTAAGTTGGCCTATGAAAAATAATTAGTACTCAAAATTACAGATAACATACAGCATTTAAATATATCATCGAAATATTACACTTACATGTAAATTATTTATTATATATTGGTAAATTTGCCAATCATTAAGACCATTGGCCAAATATCTTCTACCACGACTCTCCAACAAAGTCTGCCTGTTATGAAACCTTGAGTTTGCTGACCCCGGCCAGCGTTGCGATATTCTGAAAGTAGCCACACTCACATTGCATTTTGGTTAAGCCTTTGCAGAAAAAAGCTTGGAAGGAGCATCTAAGAATTTGGAATACCAAAAATACGAAATAGTGCAACATTGTATTTCCATATTTAAAGCTACTTCTACGCTATTTGAGAGGGTGAAAAATCAATACATGCGACTAAATCATATTCTGATCTGATAAATCTAGATATAAAAGCTCTGTATTAGAATCAATGTCTATTTTCCAATCTAAGTTTGAAAGATACCGCAGTAGGACAGCATAGCTACCAAAACTGGCGGAACAAATAAACTGAAGCTGTTCTTGAGAAAGGTGCAAGAACATTGCAAATGTGACGTCACATTTAAATTCTATTCGAACACGCTCGCATTCACTCAGGTCGGTAAATGTGTTCGTTAAAAACTAATTCATTTTATAGCTCAAAAGGTACTTTCAGTAATAAAAAAAACTTTGGAGTCAATTCTCCGCCGAGATTCTATAACATGTAAAAAATTTTTATGCCATTTTGCTCTTCTTTCTCGCTGCCCTGATAAAATTGATCAACAGTGAGTATATCTCCGGTAGCAAACAATTGGCATTTGACCTTTTTCAGTGCAGATATTTGACAAACACAAAAGTTAAAAAAGTTTTAGGCAAATAAGAATTCCCTACCTTGATGACCTGAGGTCCCAGCCTCGAATTGAATTCTCTACAGCAGTAGCCAATTGCTTACCAGCATGATGTGGGTTGAAACGTGCAGTTGAGAATTTTGGTCGATTCCTTCCTTCAAGCTCCATGGTATCCGATAGCTGCAAAAAACGTAAATTCGATCTAGAAAATGGAATCACCAATCACGGTGTTGGTATTGGCATGAACGGTACAGAATGCTAGGTAAAGAAAACAATGACCAAAGTAAAGGAAATTGTCTGAGCTATGTTGGCATTATCACTTACTGTGTAACACTCGAGCGCAAATCAAAGGCGATTGGATCCTACCAAAATTTGAGCGACAAGAAAGACTATCATTTCTTCAGACTTAATAATATACTAAAACTTTAACTGTTACGCTTGTTACGCTATCTATCTATCTATATGTTTTTGTAGCTCCATTCTCAAATCATTCAGCAGGCCAAATCACTATTATAGATATAGGTTCGAAGAAGGGTATGACATATATGGGCACGGTGTTTAGCATTGATGATAGAGAAGACTTAACACCTGGTAGAATTATCAAGAAAATCGTTCGTGGTAGAAGCATTGATGAACTTGTCAAAATGGTTTAGATTACGGTTATACAAAGGACTATCGCAGTCTGCTTTGAGCTTTGCGGTGGTTGATGATAATGCATTAGAAGCAACTACAATCTGAAAATTAAAAACACGTTTTGATAGCATATTACTAAGAAGTGAATGATTCACTCATATCAACGCAACAGATTAACATTTACGTTTCAAAACGGCAAAATGGATTGCAGTTTTCGATTGCGTAATTACGATTAGATTGCATCCCATACCTGCGCAGCACCATTTTCAACTGTCCATACATCAATGAAATGATCGGCAATGGTTAGAATAGAATCTGAATCACCAGTTGGATTCCATAGCACACTAGAGGAAATCATATTCTTTAAGAAATAGCAGAAAGCTATTTCTAGTATAAATTGACAATACAATAACACCAAGCAAAAAATTAATACATCAGAAACTACGAGCATGCGAAAAAGTCATGAAGTAGACTGTACTTGTTCCTATGCAGCAATTACGTCATTCTCTGGCCCCCGTATGACAAGTAGTTAAAGAAGTCGTAGGCCAAGTTTCAATGTTACTTTAAATAAGTACTTATGAAACCTTTATAAATCAGCAACACCTTCAATTGTTTCATCGGGCTATTTGCTATCTCTAAACTTTGGTAGAACTATTCTTAAAATAATAATAATAAATAATAATCACATTATTCATAGTAGGCTAGTATGAAATCGCCATATACATAAAATCTATGTACAAGCTAATTTAGACCTATTTTAAAGCTTAGTGTAAAAGAATAAAAATTAATAATTAATAATTACATGAATAAAACAGTTATTTAGTAAATTAAAGATATGTAATTGAAGATTAATACCTTTTGAAATTTAATACTTTTATTACCTTTTTAGTTTAAAAGTTGTTTTAATTCTTGCACACAAAAACGATTATTTTCATTATTTTCTAGTCAAGAAATCCAACCTGAGCCTCCATAGAACATGCATATAAGAGGAAAGGAGGTTAACTGGGAAAAGTTGAAGGCATTCATAACTTTAGTTTTATAGTATTCATATATTCGGTGATACGGGATAGAACATGTGACACCTGTTCAGCTCTTCTGTATAAGGATGTTACTTGTCATTTCTAACTTTCTAATTATTTCACTGTGTGTATGATCACAGACATATTCAGTTATTTCATATGCATAGTGTCAGACACATAAGTAGATCGTTAATGTAACTATTTAAAAGGAGAGGTCCGAGGACAACACCCTGAGGCACTCCATTGTTTATATTCTTCCATTCAATGTAAGATCCATTGAGTATAACGCGTTGCTTAAATGAAATTTGTAGCGTTTTTTTGTGAAGCCATATATGCCTATGGGCTTAGCCATAAATAGGTTGTGGTTTAAGCAATCGAATGCTTTGGAGAGATCTACGAAAAAGCTCCCGTGCTTATTATGTTGTCTAATGCTTTTTTGTTTTAAACAAAACGTATTAGGGCATGCGGTTTATTGTGCCCTACCCTAAAGCCATAAACTAGAGGATGTAGAAAGGTATTAGGAAATGGTTTTATCTGGTGTTCCTTTAATCTCTCAAATATTTTAGACAGTAATTAAAAGACTGAAATAGGTCTATAATGAGCACCGTCCTTCTTAAATATAGGTAATATATCAGCTTTTTAGAGGCTTTCGGAGCAGCTGCTGTTTTTTCCGCATATTTTTAAACTACTTTGAAGAAGGGGGAAAAAATTTTATTTTCTAGCTCATCGGTGATGTTAATCAACGGTTAAACTTGCATTTTAACGGTGAGAGCTGGTTTTCCAGAACTTTCTATGTCTGCTAAATTTTCGGTGCCTAAACTCCTATAATAAATTGATTTTGATTTTCTTAGTATTGCATATGTTTATTTTTCTGATGCTTGTATGTGTTCCAGTTTTAGTTGGTTTTATTCCGGTTGTATTTATTTTTGTGAACGGTGCATTATTGCTTTTTAGAGTTCTTTGGGCAGTTCGTTGAGTCTCGAAGAAGTTATAAATCATTCATATTTAACCTATTTTGTTCCCTACATTTAGTTTGAAAGTAAGAGAATAATTTTAAAGAAACAAAAGTTTTAAGAAGACATGTACAACTCACTTTCTTTTATTCTTATGTTCTCCTTCAAGATCACAAAGATGTTTGAGCGATGTAGCTTGATGCCCACTTGATCCAGGGCTACCAAATTCGTTTTGGTTTATTGGTGGTTCTGTTTCATCTAATGGAGGTATTCTCCATAAGGCTGCCTTTAACTCAGCTTTATTTTCATTCACTAGAAAAAGAGTTATAAACGCTTGAAATCTGCATTAGAATATATTGCCATCTAAATTAAATGAATTTACATTGTATGTTGCTTATCATCTTTATTTCTATTAACAAGGGCCCAAAAACTGTACAAAAGAATTATCTAATGTCAGCTGTGTAGTCTGGTAACGAGAAAAAAGCATGCAATCATTTTACAATATTTTATTGATTTTTACCTCAATACCCTATAATGCAGTTTTTGACGTCATTTAAATTGTTAAACAAGTCATGAATGAATATTTTCTTTGACTCAATTGACTCACATAACAAAGGTTTATGTTCCCAGCCCAGTTTGAAATCAAGGAATACTGCTATTACGGGATTTAGCCACAGGCTTACTTAAAAAAAGATGAGGAAAATGATACCACAAGAAGATTCGACTAATGTGGCTGTAAACAGATTCTAAAAAGATGTTTTAGTTTTAATGGTTTACGAGGTGTACGAGCGTGACAAATGTTTACAACCTAACACTCTCGAGAAACCATGCATGAGCTCAATCTTGCATTGTAAAGGCGTCATAATGATATACCTCAATTTGTATCAATATTTGCTACTAATGGTAAATATCAAGCATTAAATCCTTTGAAGAAATCATCTGAAAATCTACCTTCTGAATAGCAAGTTGAAATAACACTTTTGTCTGAAGGACTTGAGTTGATATGCCTGGAAGGAATGAAGGGAAAATGGGCATGTAGACGCTAAGCTGCGAATGCAAACACAAGATGCAAATGTATACAAAAAGCTGAAAATGTGCAAGGAAAGTTGCAAATTTACATGAAAAGCTGCGAATGAACAGGGAAGATTGTTCACATACATGAAAATGCTGCGAATGTAAACGAAAAGCTGCGTTCGTACATGGAAAACTGGAAAATGTACACGGAAAGTAACGAATTTAAAAGGAAAACTGCAAATGCCGTGAAAAGCTGCGAGTGTACGCGGAAAGCTGCTAAAACACACATGTGCGTGAAGTGTTGTTAGTGACAGGTGAAAGTTGTGAATGCTTATGGACAACTGCCAATGTGCAAAAGAAGATGCACAGCAAGTTGCGAAATTACACTAGAATGTTGGACAGTGAAGTAATCGCAGCATGATTTTAATTGGTTCCTTATTGAAGCAACGGGAAGTTAAAAATGATGCAAACAGCAGTAACAATAATTGCACTTACCAGATTTCGCCAGCATTATGTAAAAAAACATGCTTGTTGACAATATTACTTTCATCATCAAAATCAATAAGATGCACCTATCAATGAAAGAAATGAATTGTTCAACTTTGCCAAGCAGAGGAAACAAAATTATGCGAAGATGTTCAGATATAAAAAGGAAATTTAAGGTGTGATACAGATAAATCAACCTCAAAGGTTTGACAGACAAAATTTCTTGTGACAAAGATCAATTTCTTGTGATTGGAATTTAACTTGGTTCAGCATATTTGTTGCAATATATTAATATGACGAAATAAAAAGATACAACTCAATTCAATAAACAAAAATACGTTACATCAAAATTTACAACAAAGTTTACAAAATGATTGAAATCTAACACCTTCTTTTGCCTCGGTGGAAAAAAACTATCCATAATTTTGCACCTCAACAGGAAATACATTTCTCTAGAGGACGATTTTGGTAGGTTGAGCAAAGTTTGTACTATGGAACAAGCTAATGAAGAAATCTAAAAATCATCAGCTTAAACTCATGATCTATGAGCTCTTAAATGGTCTTTAATCCCAGCCTACGCACCAATGGTATACATAGCGCATCAAAACTACTATTTTTTGTAGCATTCTAGCAGCTCAGTATTGCATTTTATGTAAATGACTTTTCTAAGTAACACCACAGCATTCCCAAACAGTGCAGCAATAAAGGCTTTTGAACTTGTTAAACTTACAATATTGTTACTATCTGGGCCAAATTAGTTTAGGACCGGATTAGATCAGGTCCCTCATATATTACCCCTTTCTCCTCGGCTCTCACTTCCTTTTTAGCATGCCTTTTTAGAGGTTCGAAAAAATTTTGACCCCCATAATTTCCGCCATTATCTAATACACAATTACGTATAGTCTCATGGGGGTGTTTCACACTTGATCTGTCACGTTTGTTGGTCAAACAAGTGCTCCACTCGAAGAATAGCCTCTTACCTGATTATCGAATCGTAAAGACTGCGTTCCGACTATAAATCGAGTCGAATCATTCTCCCCGTATTGTGGACACAAAGATCTAGCCTAGGACAAATATGTTGAAAGATTAACACAAAATTTTGACCAGCCTTAAATTTAACATTTAGAAGAGTTATTCACTGTTCAATAACTGTGTCTTTGTTAAGGAATAAAACACAGGAATTTGCATCTTCTCGTTAGAGATGCACATAATCAGTTTTATTTCAACTAAAAAAAACCTCACATGTCTTAATAAAAAGCTTCAACTGGTAACTAAGAACCTTGTATTTGTAAAGATATCAATTAACACATATCAAATGCCTTTTCAAAGAGGCCTCAAAATTAATTAAAAAAGTCTGAAGTCATTGATACAGCCAAAATGCTAAGAAGCCACAGACCAAGAGGCTAATGATTGGCTTTGGGGCATTTTAAATAGAGTCAGTCTTTATATCTGAGCCCTTGTGCCTGAGTATGGATCAGATGCAGATAGAAACCAATGTGAAAATAAAACCTAATAAAAAATCAGACTTTTATCTGCAGAATTGAATGAAGAAAACTCTAAATATCTAAAAACTTCTGAGAGTTCTGTGTTGGGTTAACTTACTGTTCATGAGTATATCAGTGACTTGTTAAAACTACAAATGGTAACACTAAACTTATTGGGCAATGTTGATTGTTTTTCCATCAAATAGTATCTTGGAGTTCTGTTGAGGTACCTAGAGATTCAGATGGAGTGCAAAAGAAACCTTAAATGTTACCTATCTTTGCAGAGAGATATATAAGAATCATTTAGAAGCATGTCTATTGTGTCCATGGATCATACAACCTCTCAAGGGATGTGATAAAGGCAAAATCATTGAATTTTGATAAAAGGGGGCTAGATGATTACTATTGGCGTATATCATACATAGGTGACCTTATGTTTTTATAGTAAATGAAAATAGTATAAAAGCAAGATGAAACTCAAGATTTTAGTCAAAAAAATTCATTAATGTTTCATCTATTTGTTGAACTGAAATAGGCCTTTAGCCTAACAGAGTTCATTTATTTTTAAGTTATGTGCTAACCAAGCAATAATAATACTAGGCAAATTTCTTTAAGGAGAATGTTCAAATACTCCTGAAACTGCAATTTTTAAATATAGAAGGAAAACATTGGCAATTGCTGATGGCAGTTTAACAAACAATGAAGGCAACATCCTTGTTTTGATTTTCTTGAATACTCTTGCAAAAAACTCTTTCATTTGAAATTATGTAGATCAATGGTTATCAATGGCTAGCATAAAGCTGGATTTGAACATAATTGAGAATGTTTGGAAAATTTGGGTAAAGATGAATTTGGGTAAAGAGGTGCTCAAAAGACCATTAATGACATAATGAGCTGAGTCTTTCACATCTGGAATGAACTTCCATGAGAAATAGAATAAAACTTTATGCATCTATTCCAAGAAGGTTTCAAACCTTAAAAACAATGCATTGGTATCCAACAAAATATCATCAAGTTAACATTACAATTGGCATTTGTAACAGTGTTCTTCTTGCCTTAGAATTATGTTACATTGCAGATTGATTGGTAGCCGTTTCATTTTGGTTAAAGTTTCATTCACTGCATTTTGAAGACGCATTTGAATAAAAACCCCCTTTCAGTGCCCTAGCACAAGTGCCATTTTTGCTTTGGATGGTGGAATACTTTTGTGAGCAAAGGGTACATATATCTTAACATCTCAATAGATAATAATTTGGTCTTCTCTTGGTCCTTTTTTGCTGCCTTGTTATTTTTGCTATTGGCATAACTGTTGTGTTTTAAAAGTTACACATTCAGGTTGGGTATAAAAAAAAAGTATCAATTGTCAATGCAATAAGTGCTTAGCCTTGGACAAACTGTTGCTGATTATTACACTAACACAAAGATAAAACAATTTTCTGACAATTATGGTACATTTATTTTTAATACCACAATCTAAATAAATGATCATGCCTCTATTCTTCAAAAAAAATTTGGTACTTATTGCTCACTGCTTTTACATTACTAAATCAATAAGACCATCATAATCATGCATTTGGTGGAGACTGGAGCTGTACTGGCATGTTTTGGCATAGAAAGTTCATGCAAATCTTGATCCAGAACATGAATATGGCAATGGCGCACCATTACAGCTAATGAGTTGAGGCTGCTTGCTGATGATACGGGCGTATGTCTGGCAAATATATGCAGACAAGGATACCTAGAGAGAAGGTTCCCATCAACATGGAAAATCGGTAAACTGAAGCCAGCGTACAAAGCAGGTGAACCAGTAGAGAGAGAATATTACCGTCCCTTAACCATGCTGCCCATAGCCAGCAAGGTGTATGAAGCCGTTATATGTAACCAATTAGACGTACAGGTAGATTTAACGCGGCAAAGAAACCAATGGGCATACAAAAAAGGAACATCAACAGAGTCCTTGTTACTCTTCTATCAGAAGTGTGGAAAAATGCGATAAATAATGGAAGGGGAGCTGGACTGCAGTAAGGCTTTCGACTCAATACACCATCAGATCTTAAAACAAAAACTGAAAGCAATTGGCATCACTGGACAACTTTATCATCTCCTCGAAAGTTACTTAGAAGATCGGCAACAGTTTACTGAGGTAAATGGGGTGGCATCTGAATTGAGAAAGGTCAAGTACAGAGTACCACAAGGTTCTCCTTTGGGCCCAAGAATGTTTTCAATATACATGAAGGACATATCAGAGTTAGATTCAGATGGCGAAATACACCTTTATGCTGACAACATCACAGCATTTGTTATAGGGAAAACAGCAGACGATGCTGTAAATAAAATGCAATGTTTGGCCAACGAAATAATGCAATGGTGCATAAAGAATAGAATGACAATAAATGCCAAGAAGACAGATGTAATGATCATTCAAAAGAATACATTTGTTGGTCCCCTGAAGCCAATTGAAATCGCTGGTAATACAGTTAACTACAAAAAGGAATGCAAGTTGCTTGGGGTGTACATTGACAGTAAGTTGACATGGAACACACAGATAGAGAAAGTTGGGAGGAAATTTACAGTTTACAATGCAATGTTACGAAAGATAAAATTCTTGCCAAGTGAAACGCTTGAAGATCTACTTCACTATGATTGTTCCAAAAATAAGGTATGGTCTGCTGGTGTGGGGGACATGTTCAAATAACCTACTGCAGAAGATCGAATGTCAACACATAAAAGCAGCTAGGATTGTGAGGAAAACTAATGAAAAGGTGAAAGACCCAGAGGTACTACAAAGAGAAAACTGGAATAACATCGAATACATATGCAAGAGGAAGATTGCTGTTGAGATGTATAAGATTGTTAAGGGAGCAGAAGGGCATAGACTAAAAGGGATGTATACCATCAAATGTAGCACAGGGACAGGGGAGAAAGTAGAGATAGAAAGGTTGAAATCAGAAACTGAACAAAAAGCTTTAAAATACAGAGGATCTATATTATGGAACATGTTAAACTCAGATTTGAAGAGTGCTGACAATTTGTTAAACTTTAAAAAATCGCTGACAAAGAACTGTAAAATAATTGATCAGATTTCGTTTAGGAAGGGAACTACTGTAAACGTGAATAAAGATCTCGGTAGATTTCTAGTAAGTTGGTAAACTAAGATATTTGAATAGAGAAATGCCACTAGGCTTTAACATAGTCACTGATTTAAATTAGATAGAGCTTTGCATAAATTTTGTTCTTTTTAGCTTAGAACTTTTAAGTTGCAGGTCCACATCAACCAAGAAGAAGTTGCCAAACATCAAACCTGGGTTATAAAATAAAAAATGGATGTCGGTATGTATGTAGGGTCACGTCGCCCTAAGTGGGACGGCGTCTCATTGCAACAAAATCCTACGCGCTTATTGTAATGACTATTTTAAGGATTCAGAGTCACCTTAATTTGTTGAAAACGCGCGAAAATGTGTTGCTGACGCCATATTTTGTGTGTTGGTTAATTTTTATTGCTTTACCAAGACAAGTGTTGGTTGTAAACGGAATTTAAATGTTAGAAGCATTATAGAGTGGTAAGAGCTTGTGTTTTCCTCTCCGTTCTTTCCACCGCACCTCAACTTTCTTTTTCATTTTTTTGCGATTCGCTTTGGGTACATTAAAAATATCAACGGCAGCATATTCTTCGACCCTCAGGTAAATAAAAGTAAAAAAAGTCGATTGATTTTGTGCCCTGCCTTGTTCCTTGGAGGCCTTTTCTCAAGACCGATATGAGTAGCCTCATGTCGCCCTAAGTGAAACAGTTGCTGAAAGTCCATGCACTTTGTTCGAAACTCAGTAGCACCGGCTTGAGACCATTGTATGAGAAGAAAAATTTATCCTCCGGCGCGTTCAGCAAACATAGCAGTCAGGTCCAGCAGCAATGTTTCAAAAAGTTTCCAGAATTAGAAAAGTCTCTGGCAGGTGTAATTCTCCGTTTTTGCAAAAGGATTCTTGTGAATCCTTTTGATTTACGAAACTTTCTCCTTCTTTTAATACCGTCCCAAGTAGGGCGACGGCCTATCATTTCGAAAAGGAATAGGAGGGCATAGTAATTTTGTTCTCACAGAAAGAAGATCGAACTGATAAGTCTGCCTCTATGCAAATATTATGACCATAGAATAAGAAATATTTTGAAGGCTTGTTGTTTTTATTACAATGTTCAATTGTGCAAATGAGAACCGAGTCCTTAAAATCGTTCCACTTAGGGCGACGTGACCCTATGTACAGTGTTAGGCCTAAAGATGCGAGGCCCGCACTAGATTATAATACGATATTTATCCAGGTCACCAGATTCAGCTTAAAGAAGCTGCTATCAGTCCATGATCATCAATTACCTGAAATTCAAGCCCGTATATCACAGGTGCATCATCATCCATCATAAATTCAAGCTGGGAACATTCTCTGTCTCTCTTTGTTTTAATGCCACCATGTCAGGGACATGACTTGATCTTCGGCTCAATAGCAACTACGTCCTTTCCAAAGGAAAACTACGTCTTGGCCTCGATCTGAGTAATCGTAACTGAAATGGAAGCGCCTGAAACGCTAGATGTCCAACTCAGCGGTACGCGCATTGTGTCCAGGTGTTCTTAATTTTCGTTGAAATTTTGGCGATCGCTGCAATTGTCGCGGAGTTCCAAGTAATTGCAGCAAGTTACAACAAATCGGTTTTTGATAGTTCTATTCGGTTCTATTCTAATGGGTCTGAATTTGGATCATTCTAATTTTTTTGGGTAGTTCAAATTTGTTCTTGGTGAGCATCGCTGTAAAAGAAATGCTTATGTGTCTCGCCCCCTGCATTTTTTGTATAAGCTTCTCGTTTGGTCTGTAAATCAGACTACCACTGTCTATACAACACATGCACAGGCACTGATAAAAAGGTTCGGTCTAAATTATATCGTTGCTTTCCGTGTTTTTAATTAGGATCACGAATCAGCTATGTTGTCTATGTTTAGAAAGTCTAGCATTGCTAATTACTACAATGTTGCCGACCAACTAATTTTTACAGAAGCTGATAATACGTATTTCCATTCAACCGACCAAAGAAGTGTTGCCAAAACCATAACAGAAATATTGCCGAATGCATTTCAACGACCAAAAAACTTTGTAGAAACTGATGATAATAATTTCCATTTTACCGACCAAAATTTTGCTTCCGACCAGAGTATGTTTGTAGGAACTGATAAAAATTGTTTTCATTTAATCGACCGAAGAAATGTTGCCGGGACTGATAGTATTTATTTCCAGTTGACGACCAACAGTGGCGTAAAGCGCGGTGTGCATCTTTAAGCGCAAAACTAAGGGCCCCACACAATTAGGTTCCTAGGGGGCCCCCAAGAAATTTGTGAAATTTTTTTTGGATACAATGTTTGTTGATAATTCTTGATTTGCAAAAATAGGAGCCCCAAACCTCTACTTTGACTAAGAGCCCCACACTGCTCCATTACGCCACTGCCGACCAAGTGTCTTTTTCAAAACTGGTAAAAATTGTTTTCAATTCACCGACCAAAGTATTTTTTGTTAAGACTGATAAAAATTATTTCAGTTTTCTACCGACCAAAGCATATTTGTCAAAAATTGATAATAATTATTTCAATTTTACCGTCCAAAGAAACTATGTCAAATCTCACAATAATTAATTCAATCTTACCGACCACAGTGTTTTTGTTAAAACTGATAAAAATTATTTCAGTTGTACTACCGATCAAAGTATCTTTGTCGAAACTGATAAAGATTACTTAACTTTTACCGACCAACGTATAATTGTCGAAAATATTGGCCATTTTACCGACTGCCTTTATTTTTACCGATGGCTTAACAAAAAAGTGGGGGGGGGGGCTGTCGCACTGTCGCACTGTTGCAGAAAAGTGATGCCTATTTCCGTTTGGCGTAGGTTAAAGAAGAGTTATTCCTAATTTATGCTTTTTTAAAGTCCACCAACATTCGTTTCTATTTGAGCTTGACAGTTTTATCAATTGAAGTTTAAAGTGCAAACATGTGATCTGTTGATTGGTCCATGCCTAAACAGGATCCCATGGCTATACTGAGGGGTGGAGCCAGTGGGGCCAAGATTTTCAGTTACTCGGTCAGATTTTGGTTGGCTGGACGGCCAAATTTCTCTCTCAAAACTGTTTGCCCCCTCCCCCCTATTTCTCTGACCCTAGCTCCGCTCCTGGCTATAATCCTATATTTATTCAGGTCTTCTCTATCATTCCTCTTTGCACAGGTCTCAGGAACTTAATTAACCACTTTGATAAGTAAATGCCAGTGGTAAGGATAGTAGTGGTGAAATGAAGCCAAGTTTCTTCCTGATTAATTTTCTTGTTGAGTTAGTTGGATTTTCTTTTACAATAAAATAAATTATTTGAAACATAAGTGGCTTTTGGATGTTCTTGGATCGGGATCAAACTCTTATTTTTAGTCTAGTTTGCGAACCGTGACCCGTTGAGCGGGGGGGGGGGGGGTTTTCCAGCCATGAGAGGGTGTGGCATTAGTAGTGCGTGGCACAAAAAACATATCATTACCTCACACCCCTCCCCTAAAATCACTTTCTACAAATGAATTGTTAAAAGAAAATTCAAACATGACATCACATATTTTTTCACATTCTCGAAGAGCTTCTTCTCGTATGCTTTGTAACTGTTGATCAGAATTCTATCTGTAATTTGGGACATTACTTTTTAACGCGTCTTCATCAATCCATGTTATCATCCTTTGATTAAGTGTTTCTATATGCTAAGTTTCATGCATCATTGAAGAAATAAAAAGTTTGATATGTAGCAGTTATAAGTTTTTATATATTATGGCTCTCTCCACATCAGACGCCATTATGGAAATCACGACAGCTGTATCATGGTAACGCCTTAGTGATGTTACGTCAAATTAAGCATAGTATAAAAAGAGAAAAAAAACGTTAAAATCTTTGTTGATGTCGCTTCAACTCAGAGATAAGACGTAAGTTTTGTCGCTGTTTACTAAGTGAATTCTCAAAAATTCTTTTAGCAAGTTCAGAGCTACAACAGAAACTGCTATCGAAAGAATCATTCATAAGCATGTCTCTGGTAGAACGAAATTCGCGGTTTTCTTCGAGATCAACCTTCGAAAAGTTGGTGAGTCGTTTGTAACGAACTTTTACCGATACTTTGATAATTTTAGATCTTCGTTATTTCAAAAGTGGAATATTTCAATTATTGTTTATGCACTGTAAATTGATCAATCGTGACGGAGATTTTGTTAAAAGGACTCTATTCTTTCTTGTTTCATCCACATTTTCCATCATTATGAAAGTGTGATCGCAATAATTTAGATTTAACAAAATATTACATTGAAGCTAACTTCGCTATTATCTGCAAAAAATGTTTCGATTGATGTTCAATCTTCGTAACTACAATAAGAAAATGAAATTAACAAATATCCCCAATATGAATAGCTAGAAGGTATGTTTGCAGTTTCAAAAAAGTATTTTCGGCATGGGCCTAAATTAAAAGAAAACTTTTGACCGTTAACCACATTGTTGCTAGGGGATAGCTCCACCGTTGCCAGGGACATGGCATTTGAACGAGGCCAGAGTCTCGATTTGAACAATGGATGATCAAAAGCAGACATTTATATCAGTATATAAATGCCAGAGGAAGATATGAAGTAAATTCAAAAATATTTCCCATAAGAGAAATTCAAGTTTCCATCTATCCAAATAGGCAAATTTCAGTAAAATTTGGACTTACAGCTTAAATGTCTCAATCACTCTTTCTCAAAAAGCAGAAGAAGAAGGGGAATGGGCCATTGTTGCCATTTCTATTAGATCTTGATGTTCAAATCAACGCGCTCTAGACTTTCGTTTGGCCCCTTATATACATCTTCTCTACAAGTATTGGGACAATTCAGCCAGCTTAACCTTGCTTCGCCGTGGTTCGAAAGCATTATACGTGATAAACAACAGGCATCATTTAGGTTAAGCATTTGATTTTTGTTTTGCATTTGTAAATCACCATGACAGCTCTCATCCTTGAAACCTCTTGCGCTGAATTCTCTCTGGGGCAAACCTTAAAGGGGTCAGCAATTTCTCCCCCGATTGCCCCCAGTTTAATAAGTCGATTTATCTATCATAATCAATATTGAAAGCAAATTTTCTCTGGTGTTTATTTCATTATTTGCTCATATAGCAAAAGTCTGAAGACGGTGTTTTGTCAACTTCTCTTAATTCAAAGTGCGATTACCTCTCGAAAAACATTTGTGAGTATATTGAAATCATTGGAGAATAACAGAAGTTAGTTAGCATAAGTTTAAAGCTAGAAATAATGGATTGGGCTGTATGAGTGTCTCCCTTATCGATTCGATAATCAGATGCTCTCTGAAATTCCTTTTGAACTTTAGCTCTTCACTTCTACTAATTAGTCTAGCAACTGTTAGAATTTGATCTTCACTCGATGATTAAGTCTATATGAACAAATTTGTCTGAATAATATCGATAAAATATGTTTTATTAATGTTATCTATGCAATATAATGATAGATGGGATGTTTTGCAAAAATAAGTAGTCCTATGTCCACTTTTTGGATTGCGTGTGTACAAGGCTCAAACGAAGTTAACTGATTGATCACCTACTTCTATGATTTATAGTACACAAAAATATGGTGAAATATAATGTCTTATTTGGTAAAATATTTACTCATGTATCCAGTGCTGTTACCAGTGCTTACTGACTCATTTGCTCATAATTATCTGTACGTTTGATATAACTATCTTATGAAATATCTTTGTCACCTCTATATATGACTCTAAAAAAGCATTATTTTGTCCTTTAAAGATGTTTTCTGCGTTTCAATCAAACATCTCACAGACACAGAGAACACGGAAGATTTAGATCAACTCAACTTCAAGCAGGTAAGTCATGAATTGCCTTTTAATAGTATCATATGTAAGGCTTATTCCTAATATATATACTGCTTTTAAAACTCGCAAATATAATAGACGATTCTAATTATTCTGGTAATTTTCTGTTAAGGTTTAGAATTTACATTGATAAATAAGATAAAATGAAATATATAAAATAGAATTTAAGATCATTTACTTTCAATTCCTATCATTAATGTAGCTTACAAATCATAGTATATAGCTTTTAGATTACATAAAAATATTGCCGTTGTTGAAGAATAACAGCTTGCTATAAATTGTTATCAGCTGATATTCTCTTTCGGAATATAGATAAAGACACAAGCAAATATTTGTCTGGATCTATTGCTACGATTGTACGCAACGGTAAGCATAGAATTGCATGTTCTCGATATAATTCTGTATGTTTAGTCGATCTGAAATACTCTTTATCTACAGTGGTATTAGTTATGTCTATAACAATACATAGGAATATTATAATAAAAGCTTTAAAATATTATACTATATTTTCTAACACCTAAATGCAACAAAAAGAAGACCTTTATACTTATATATTACTCTATTCAATATGTGAAATTTTTAATTTTTCTGTTCAAGGTAAAGGACAACATTATTTGCTTACTTCTGATACAGACATCAGAAGTCATCCAAGACAAGATGTCTATATTGGACGATCTTTTTCAGGAATTGAGGAATTTGATAAGATATCATCTTTGGATAAATCTATTTTCATATAATTTCACATGGACTAGAACAACAATAACAGGAATGTCACAGTGAAAAGAAAATACTGTTACATTGCACGTAGAATTATTTAATACTGTAAATAATAGACAGTGCTTCATTCATGCCATGCACCTTGCTTTTTTTTGCGAAGACTATGGCTCCATATTGAACTCATGAGCAGAAGTAATGTTGACCTTACCTGCAGATTCTGCCAACTACTTAAGAGTTGACTAACGCATTTTCGCCTCATTCTCAACAGTAACTCAACAAGTGGTAAAATCAATTCTCATGTAGCGCATTATACTTCACGTATGATAAATAAGATATCTTTTATGTTATCATTTTATTTAATAGGGGCATGACAAGGACTACCTGATAAGCATCATCGAATATTTTGACTCCATCAAAGACAACGAAATGCAAATATTAACAAGCACTTTAGAGAGACTGGTGAAGGATTTGAAAGTTGCAACTGCATCGTGTAAGCAAAGATCAAAAGGTGATGAGCAACTCTTCTTGATATCAGCAAAATGTCTGTTTAAAATGAAGATTCTTGCATTTGAAAAGTTTTCAAAAAGGGTTTGTATGTCAGAAGAAATAGTGGAAGACACAGGTTTGGAAGAAACAGGTAATGTAAAAGGAACGGTAAGTGGGCCATATTACTCTTCAACGATAGAATCATTTATAACAAATGCAGTAAGTGAGATCAAACAACGCAATATTACAGAAGAAGACCCAGGTCGTATTGTAAATTATAATCTATATGCAAATAATGGAAACATAAGAACTCAATCAAAATTCAAAGCAAAAAGCGTAGTTACGATGCCCATTGGTCAAAAACAACCTGCCAAATGCCAGAAAGAAGGAAATGACCGTTTTGCACACTTTGCAGAGCGTTTTTGTTCTCGCAGTTCAAAAATAGTCGTAATGATAATAATGTGAATAGGTTCGACAATGTAAATAATAATAGCATGGATAAGGTAATGTTACATGTCAAAACTGGTTTTGGTCCCAATGCCAACAGAAAAATGAGGAGCAAAAAAGTCGTATTTTTTTTCGTTCTAACAAGAGGCACTAATGCGCATCTGCTTCTGCTGTATAGGACCGAGATTTTCCTACAAGGGAGCCATTTTTACGAATAAAACATTGTTACCCATAATTTAATCATATTATATCCTACTTTCTTGAGTAGGACGACACAGACCTCCAAGAGATGCATTGATCATTGCTAACAATATTGCGCAGTAGTGGAATAACTCTATTAGTTATGAAAATAATACTAACTCACGTTCAAAGCCTGATCAGGATGAATTTTAATGCAATTAAGCGGAAATTTGGGCTGAATGGTGACATCATTTGGGGAGAGTTGGGTTGCTCTCCTGCTTAAAATGATTGTCCCGAATGCTAATGTAGAACTGGCAAAAAGAATATTGGTATGGCTTGCTATGGAAGGAAATAATTTCAGAATTTGTGAGATCAAGGAAAAAAGCAAAGAATGATTGATAGAAAGATGCTAGAAGCTTACTTGATCTAGGCATCTGAAGACATCCTGAACAGATAATGTAAAAAGATAAATTGTAAAACAAAAACAACTTTCTCTGCACAATTCCTCAATCGTACGTCCAGTGTTCCGTATACTGGGTTAGAAATGGCTCGGAAGGGATCTTGGGAAGTTGGCGGTACAGGCCGCTGCGAAGGAACATGGGACATCGGGCATGTCTTAAGAGAAAGACTGGCACAAGAATTTACTGACATAATCAGACTGCAATCATTGCATTAATTTCTGTAATGTTTTTATCTCTGAAATTTAGTTATCTTTTGCATAGTTTGTATTGTTGGATAAATATAATCGTAAGTAGCGTTTTGCATTATATGAAAACAAGAAACTGAATTGTGTGTATAATGAGTAAAGAAAATGATAGAAAGAATAAATGCTTTTACCAGTGACCTATGGACAAATTCCATCTTTAGTTTTGTTGAGGCAGGTGTATCCTGCACATTCACATGCGTTTTTATAGATCTGTTCACTGGCGTGGTTTGCGCCAATATATAGATAAGAAGATCTGGTGAAAATGTACGCAGTTCTATAAGATTAATGAGCCTGCATACTTCTGATAGAAGGTCTGAAACACAGGCTAGATTACTCAGGGTACTCAGGACAAATCCTGGGGTACAGGTCACAATGCTCTAGTCTGACATCAACATGATAGCTGCTAGAGCCCTTGCCTGGATTAACAAATAAAAATTGCTGGCTTGCTTCCTTGCAATCTGTTCAAGATCACAAAACAAGTAAGAAGTAGATAGAACGCACACGATTTGCAATTTGCTTTGTTTCAAATAGACTGATGGTCAGTAAATAACGTTTCACTCTATGAAGAAAGTTTGTGGAAAATTAGTTCCCTTTATGATAGATTGTGAAACATCAGTTATCACATTTTGCAAGTTTTTCAATATTAATCTATTATTGGGTTTTTAAAACTTCCAATCGCGCAAAAAGTATACAATATACAGGATTTCTAGCATTCAGGTTTCGTTACCAGGGGATCGAAGATAGGGGTGATTCTGTCCCATTGTAATTTAGGTTTTAGCTTTGTTAGTAAATGTTGATTCAGTATCTGTTTGTTCTAGCTGCATAATCGAATGACTTAATAAATCTTTCTTTCTTATTCTATTCCTTTCAAACGATATATTTTCCAATTGCATAAATGTGTTTAGTGTATAAATAATGACAAAAGAAATTGAATAAATGAATTGCTACTTTGTATGAAAATGCGATCATCCTTTCACAACCTCCCCGAAATTTCTTTTGCTATTCAAGCACAATGTTAAAGAAGGACACGCCATTGAATGGATGGATCAAGTATCAATCTCCAATTGCCACCATAGCCTTTCCTTCTCCATTCCTTCCTCGATGCTCTGACTCCAAGGGTAGGTGCCCCTGAAAAATAGCCTTAGGTTGCTGAGTGGACCATGCGACAACAAAACGTGATATCGTCTACCTGGTTATATAGCATAATTTCTATAAGGACTGCTGCAAGGCCATTTGATTTAAGGGAGGGGTTAAAGACAAAGTAGGCCTGTTATCCTTTTAATGTGGAAAAGCAAGGGAAATTTACCGATAAAATACTCGTAAGCAAAAATGTTGATAGTATATGCTATGCATAATTTGTTTTCAACCATTTTTTCACGCCTTCGTAAGGTTAACCTTAAGCGGGTTTACAAGGGGTCTTCCTGTTAAAATAGAAGCTAAAATATAACACATTATATTACTAGTTATAATTACAATGTACTAAAACTTGCAAGAGAATACAGATGAAAATAGTACAAGAGGTAAAGTAAAAAAAAATGGCGCTATGCAAGCTTGGCCTTTAGCTTCACTTTTAATGTTGGAAAAGCATGGACTGTGCTACAGTCATTTGGCAGCGAGGTTCATAACCCCCTGTATGCAAAGCTGTTTAGCCAAAGTTTTATTTCAATCTAGAGGCTCATAGATATAAATCGTAATTACGAAACGTCTTGTTCGCCACTGCAGATATGCATTTTGAAAGACTGGACTGGTGTAGTGGCTCTTCGCCATTTAATGCTTTATAAACTTTGCTCGCAGACTTTTGAAGAATCATTTCAGCTATACTTGGCAATCTTAGTTATCTAAGAAGTTTTGTAGTTGGTTCATCGTGCTGACCATCAGTTTTATACTTTTACTGTATTGCGTAACTTTCTAGAAAAGGCCGGGGAATTATGCAGCCCCTGATTCAGCATCACTAACGCATATTTAGGGATGCAATTTTTGGACTATCATTTACACTGTAACTGCTGCAATGCAGAAGGGAAATCATTGATATAAAAGAGGAACAAAAGATGTAAGGCATGATCCCCAAGGAACACTGCAGATTTTATTTTCAACATAAGATATTTTCCATTAGCTCTACAGCGCTGCCGCCTTTTCCTTGAGATAGTATGAGAATCATTTATTTTCAATATTCTGAGTTCCATTATGGCCGTATATTTCCAGTAGGATATCGTGCTCAATTTTCTCAATGGCTGGTTTAGTTTAATCGGAACTGTTTTGGGTGGAACAAAAATGTTTTGCGTTATTTTTAGGGACACTGTTAGTATATTATCAACTAGTCTCACTACAGCTGCCATTGATTATGTATCCATCTTATCAAAGCATATCAAACCTGACCAAAAGAAAAAAGAGTAGCAAACCTGGTAACAAGAAATTTTCCCCCACTTCCATTCTATCGAATCAGTCAATACTTTGGGAATGGGGGAAACATTGTAAAATGGTCCCTCAGAATAACCCTTCCAAGGTAGATCAACTGTTTCTAGTTGTTTCTTTACGTGAAAAGCTGTTTTAGATGTCTATCATTGTTAGAAATTTCAATGTGTCTAAGAACTGTCAAAAACATAGACTTATGATATATTTCATATTCTTTTATGCACCATGAGCTTGGTCTTTTTAACTAGAAAATAAGATTCTGTAACTCCTACTTATAATTCAAAACTATGCCTGGCTAATTTTGTGAATACCAAACACCAAAACCATTACTATATACATAAAGATATAATTTGTTTTTGCAAGTACAGATGCATTTGCTCGGAATATCGTTTCATAAAGGGTGGCACAAACCCGTGCTGAGCTGGCTGAGCTTTGCCACGTGATAAACCAATGGTTTTACTTGTTTCTTATATATAGTGCTTGCGTCGGCATGGTTAAACTTGTGCGTGAGTTCACGTCAATACTCATCAATAATAAATTTGAAAATGTAACGTGCGACTTTTAGATTATTCGGCAACGGCTATAGCGGCAGGAGCGACAACTCATCAAAGAACTATTTTTGTGCAACGTGAAGAAATCCTAAAAACATCTAAATAGTTCAGCGCAAAATACCAAATGAAATGTTTCAACTTTTGACAACTTTTCTTATAAAACTTAATGTAAACTTATATATCTGATGTATGTTTAACTAACTTTACTTAGATCTTTCACTAGTTTATACTATACTAAATAACTTCCCGGTGCTTCCACAATTTCACTAACTTTTAAAAAGGCAGGGCTCGTATTGTTCGCTTGAATCTCATAAATCTTCTATCCAAAAAATGTAAAACCTAACCTATAAATCCCAAGGAATCGCCTAAAACACTATATATGGTAAGATCAAAATAAGAAAGAGTTCAAACCAACAATGTTAACGAATAAAGATTAACATTAGCCAATGAAATAATGGTCAAGTGATCATCATGAGGACAACCATGTGATCAGTTGGTGCTGTGACTCATGACCTTTGTCTTGACGCGGCAACAGAACAATAGTATATTAAACAACAATAACAAAGCGAAAATAATCATACAACTCAACACACGTCGTATACTTTCCAGTACTGAATAATCGTCCCCCCACTTATTAATTTTTGAAAAATTTTTTGACCTCGCTGAAATTTAAATGACAGTGTACATTACATTTGAATAATTCCTGCTAAGCAAACGTACTTGAGTAAAGTTAAGTGAAGTTAGTAAGCTATTCTCATTTGTTTGTTCTTTTATATAGAACCACTTCAAACCCCCTGATTATTATTATATTGAACCATTTCCAATTTGCCTTTTTTCTCAAAACTTTAAAATCAGTAGTATTTATAGTATTTCAAACAGAAAAGTGGCGAAATTCTTCACTGATTTTGTGTTGGGGAACGACCCCCCCCCCATTGTCTAGCAGGAAACGTATAATGTAACCTCGTATTCATGTAATTTTTATGTAGTGTAAAGATATCTCGTCCTGAATTAGTCAAGTTTTAATCTCGATACGAGTTGGACGTGTCTTCGTGTTTCTGCCGTGATTTTTACTCAAAGTGACAGGGTGCTCAATTCCCTGTTACAATTGCTGACCCGTAGTCTCTGCACCGTAGCAATTTTACTATCAACAATAAACCGATCGTTCGAGCACCAACGAGTCCATATAATGTTAGGAATAGATGGAACTGGACTATATCGATCAACAATAACTCGTTCATCTATTATGCAAGAAAGCCAAAGTGTATTAAACCAGGCTGAGAATGTGCCAAGACAAAAACACCCCAAGAAACAAATCGATATCACTATTTTGAAAAGAGCATAGTCTGCCGCCGTTACCAACTGATTCGATCACCAAAACTTTTCTAACGTTTGCGGTCTCGTTCTTTTTCTTCAGGTTTTACTTCCCAGCCTGGTCTTTATAGTCTTGTCAGCAATTGATAAAGCATGCGCTCATTTGTCTTGTGACACAGTAGTGTTGTAAACTTGATTTTGGCCTTTCTCTGGTCAAAGCAGTTTATTCGAGGTAAAATATAGATATGCCATTCTCTTTAAATACACGGCATTGAATATAATTACATCGAAAACAACTGCTCCTTAATTCTCTAAATTTTTACATTTAATTGATGTTAAATAGTTTGGCATCAGAAATCAAAGTGCAAATTCCAAGCATAGCTACTAATAGAAATGGTGGATTACAGTCAAGGTTATCCCTTACAACTGTTCTGCATGTTATAAGCTGAGAAATATATTGGGGCAAAGGCGGATCCAGAGTGACGCAACTGTTACAGTTGCTACAGTCAGATTTTAAAATATCCGTTTTAAATTTTTCTTTATTGCGGGTCTTTTCTTCTGACTTCTTGTCGTGAACTTCCTACTTTGATTGTAGCATGTCATTCTCAAATTTATTAAGAGCTCAGCCCCATTTTGTTCCAATTCAGAAATGCTCACAATGCCCTTCATTAGATCGGTTTTCCCAATGCCGAAGCTTTCAACCCCCAGGAGCATGTTGTCATTGTCATTTTCTTTCAGTGAGGATTAAAACACAGATAAAACTAATAGGGGACCTGTAGCCACATCCAAATAAAATTTTGCATTTCCTACTGGCACTTTGCCCTTAGAAATATTTTGTTTGCGAGGTAACCAAACAACACAAAGCATGACAACTGGTGTACTTGATTTACATCCAAAGGAAGACGAGTTTTAATTACAAAATTGGTTGGCAATGCATGGGAAACCATCAATTTGAAATATCCAAACTTCGAAAGAAAGTTATTTCTAAACATTGGACTACTTATGATTGCAGATGGAACAAACCATGAATATATTCAGCCTCAAGGATTTACAAATTATTCTTTTTCAAATGCGGAACTAGCTTGGCTATCTATATATACATATTCAAAAAATGTCTTTAACAATGCTAACATACAGTGTAAACTCCATCATTGTTTCTTCTGTTCGGGTATATAAACCCTGTTTTGAAAAATTATAATTTCAAACGAGAAACCAATCAAGCTGTTTTAGTAAAATTGGTTTCTTAAAGGCGGGACTTTACTGTAAGCGACGCAAGCCAATGGAGATAGGCCCTGAATCCCGCAGGCCAATTGGACATGCTATGTCGTAGGTTGACGCAAGCCAATCAGCTGGCAGAGAGCAAATCATGGCATGGCTGAAGGGCCTAGCCACTGATATCACAGCCAGTAATATTACCGCTATTCTCAAGAAGGTGAAGGATGCTAGACAGCGGGGAAAGGAGAGTTTGGTGGGATGGAAGAAAGTCAGCCGATTTGACTTTGCGAAAATTCAGATTCCTCCAAGTAAAATAGCCCCTCAAAGAATCTGGAACCTGTGCGGCCAGCCTTCTTCTTCGTGTTACCTCTTCTTGTGTCCAAAATGCACCTAAATCCTGGAAAATAAAAAAATATTAAGTACTTTGAATTTTTGATGTCTGTTGTCTTTCTGGTGTATTTCTGAGAGTGTGTTTCGATTTTTAAAAAGGGTGAGCGGGGGAGGGTGGCAAAAGCGGCGAAAGAAGTCTCAGTATAAGATGAAAGTGACTTACTTTTACTCAAGATTAGTGCCAAAGCGTTGGAAGGGATCATTGCCTAGAGATTATATATCCACTCTGAAATAGCAAAACTTTTTTCATAGAAATCCCGGACTTTTGGCCACCTAGAAATGTGAGTGGTGATGTTTCTTGTTTTTCCAAGGCTAATTTAACCATTTCCTTCAACTCGGACGCGGGGCCACTTGCGCCCTAACTATTCATGTATCGTGAGAAAAATTTATGTTGGACATCTCTTTCATTGCACCAAACATCATTTAAAACAGATAATATGGAAAGTCAAAAGAACACAGCATTTTTGAATCCTGAGGGGAAGCACGCATCATAACAGCAAATATTCTAGCTGACCACACACTTTTGCTACAGTCTAATTTTACTCTGAATCGGATCCAAAAATATTTCTACATAAAAAAGGTCTAAAATACATACAAAAAACTTCACCGCTGAGAACAGTACAAGATAAAAACAGAGAAAAATTCTCAAAAAGCTGTGCCAGATCCCATCAGACGAAAAACTCTTTCCAGTAGCTGCTATAATTTGTTACAGAGTCGGTTCCAAGTAGGAGACATAATGAACGATGGTCCAGCTAGAGTACACATCCCTATCTAAAAGCTGTATGTGCACCCCTGGCTATGGCGTGAAAAGAGTCATTTTCTAGAATTTTCTTAATCAAAATAATCATCAATGCCTGAGCAGCACTATCTTGCGCCCAACGCACATCATCGAGAACTCAAGATACCTAGACTAGCACAGTATAGAACTTTTTTGCATTTATATGTCAAGAACTTGCCTGTTCTTCCTAAATCTCAAGCGCTGTTCCCGCATGAATGATAGTATTTCTTGCCTAGTCTTACCCAATATGAAAATTTACTTCTCTGCCGATACGTAGCATAATAAGTTTCATAATTTCGAGACTTGGCATTTTACCCTGATGTGAAAATAAAACCAGCTGCCTTTTGAATCGAGCAGATGGGTAGCAGGCAACATCAAATGCAAATACGGGGTTTTCGATCTAGCCATAGCGAGGTTTACAATTGTATGTAGTGAATATAAAAATAAAAACGAAGTTTCCATTATCATAATTCATTATCCCAATACCCCTCCCATCCGTTTACTTTTGTTGATTAATATGTAGTACGTTCAGGTTCAAATTTAAAGCTCTCGTTTAAGAGTTTGTTCCTAATTTTTGGTCATTAATCATTTCTTTTCATACATGTGGCTATGCTGAATTATTTAGCTTTGAATCCAAAGTAAGACAGATACATCGGCTCATTAGAGAGCTTCTTTCAAACGAGGTTCAAACGAGCTTCGGATGTGCTAAGAAGTGCTGAAAATATGGATACAGTAGACGAAAAACGCATCATTTCTGCCATTCACACTATTCGGAAACAGCAACAAAGGCCAGACAAGATATCAATAAGTACGTACCTGGATCGAAAATATGGCCTAAGTAAATCGGCTGTGACGCGGACTATCGACTATATGCTAGATTCCGCTACTATATATTGTAAACCGCGAAATGGTAAGGATTCGTACTACATTTTTGATCCATTAAATCTATATGACTATGAAGAGGAAGCTACAGACAGTGAAACTGGTTTTTTGAATAATCCTGAGCCTCATGTTGTTGCCACCACGACGAAGGATGACGAGTCAGACCAACTTCAGTCACCTTCCCCCAGAGAGTCAAACCCCAAGAAAACACTCTGGTGAGTCGTTGGGAACTACCTAAGGATTTCTTAAAGTTATGGATAAATTGGCTGGTTCTATAAAGGAATTAAATAAACGGCTTATTATTGAAAGGGAACGGAATGGGTCACTTGCAGCTAAATTAAATGTGAAAATGGAGGAGATCATGAATTTGCAACTCAGAGTACAGAGGTTGGAGATGGAAGCAAGTAGTAAATCCGAGAAAAAGATATCTATACAGAAAATTGAAGATTGCGAGATAGTACCTGCAAAAACGTAAGTACTAAGAGACAACAATATGAACAATACATAATTTCAAAAGAAGCTGAGGGAATGACGTTGAACACTCCCAAAGGTCATTACAAGAGAAAAGAGAAGATCCACAAAAACAAAAATGCGCCCAACCACCGAGCAAGGAAATAGTTGATATGAACAACTGCCAACAAGGCAAACGCACAAACCAGCCACAAGCCAACTAGAAGAAAAAAGTGTCTAAACACAGTGCTGAAGGCAAGAAAATTAATGAAAGTCCATTACCACCGGCAAGAGTTCTTATTATTGGAGACTCTCATGTCAAAAGATTAGACGTTAATCGCATGAAAGATGCCGTACCTCTTGGAATTGGTGGCCTAAAATCTGACCAAATATTAAAGAATCGAGAGATCTCAAATTTGATTGATGAAAACATTCAGGAAGTAGATGAAGTCATTTTACATGTGGGCTGCAATGATTTGGCCAACAAATCCAGCCAAACTGTTCTGACTAACATTGATAATGCTGTAAAGAAGCTAAAAGAAAGAAACCCCAATATCAATGTCTCAATCTCTGCTATTCTTTACAGAAAAGACAAAAGTCAACTCAATGCTAAAATTGTTCAAACAAATGAGACTTTGAACAAGTACTGTTTACCGCATGGTCTAGATTTTATTCAGCATGGAAACATTGGCTTTAAACAAGTAGATAAATATGGCCTACATCTAAATGCAGATGGGCCTCGGTTTTTTGCTCGCAATTTTATCAATCACATTAAAAATAGATAACTTAATTATGTAAAAGGGCAGGATGCCAGCAAAAGCTTGGTGCAGAAAAGTTCCACAGATCTTTCCACAGTACTGGGCAATACACCTTTGGTAGGTGGGGCCGGTTGCTGTGGTGATAGCTTTGGGACAATGGGTCGTCAGCATATAGGCTACAAGAAAGGCATGGCAATTGCATCTCAGAATGTTAATGGTTTACGTAGTCACCTGGATGAGGTTCGACTATTGACAAATAATTTAGGGATACATATCCTGGCCTTAAATGAGACTAAGCTAGACCCTAACTACCCACAAGAATTTACTCATTTGTAAGGCTATCAGTTAAAACGTTGGGATATGACTTGTAATGGGGGTGGTGTTTCTATTTACATCCGGGACTCTATTAAATACAAAACACGGTCGGATGTCCCCATTGATGACTTAGAAATCATCTGCATTGAAGTCGAACCCCCCAAAAGCAAGTCCTTTCTTGTTCTTGCCTGGTACAGGCCACCAAACGATCCTGTTAATTCCTTGTTTAAGCTGGAAAAGATTCTTTCTTTTTTAGATAAAGAAAATAAAGAAATAATCTTACTAGGAGACACAAACTGCGATTTTACCCCAAAGCAAGCTGTACAGCCCATAGACAATGATTCAAAGCATATGCTAGAGCATATGCGTGACACTAACAACTACATCCATCATTGATCATATCGCTACAACATGTGCTGGGAACATTGTAGGGTCAGGGATGCATGAAATTTCAATGAGTGATCATTATATGATCTACTGCATCCGAAAATTTAATGAAGCAGTAGAAAAAGACCATAAAATGATCAAAACCAGAAATATGAAAAATTTCAATGAAAATGCATTCTTGGCTGATGTTTGTGCCACATGTTGGGAGCAAATGGCTACAGAATCAGATGATATCAACAGTGTGGTCAGCAATTGATCAAATTTGTTCTCCCTGACGATTGATAAACACGCACCTCTAACTGAAATGCGTGTTTCAGAGAAATACGCCCCTGGGTAAATAAAGACCTTAAGGGCCTAATGCGAACTAGGGATAGGTTGAAAAAAGCTGCAGTAAAAAGAAAATCCCAAATTCTAACGGCTTCCTATAGGCAGGTCAGAAATAAGATCAATTCTATGAACATTCAATTAAAGAAGAAATACTTCTCCAATAGGATCTCCGCATGCCAGGGTAATATGAAGGACTCCTGGAAAGCAATCAATGAACTTCTCCAAAAGAGATCTAAATCTAGCAATATAGACTGTCTCAAAGAATCTAGCAGCAAAACTGTTCATAAAAAAGACATTTCTGAAACAATGAATAGTTTCTTCTGCTCTATTGGCAAGGAACCTGCTGATAAAATTGATCCTCTCCCTAATCCTCTTCTAACAGGTGACTACGAGATCAAAAAAGATGGTGTTCAACAGAGAGAGCTGTCGTGGTTTAAATCTTACCTATCCATGCGAAAACAATTCTGCAAGGTAAATGGTGTTCAGGCCTAGAAAATATAGAAGTTGGAGTGCCGCAAGGCTCATGTCTTGGCCCTCTTCTTTTCGTCATCTATATCAATGATCTACCGCTGGCTGTCCGGGGTTCTACTGTGTCCATGTATGCTGACGACACCAGTTTGTGCCATCAGGCAATGAATATGACTCAGCTGAATGAGGCTATTAACAATGACCTTGCAATATTGGACACTTGGCATCAAGGCAATAAAATTTCCTTGAATGTTGCAAAACACAATCTATACTTATTACAACCAAACATAAGCAAAACACCCTTAAAAATACAAATCAGAATTTGGAGCTATTCATCCGAGACAATGAGCTTGATGTGGTTCAAAAAACAAAATATCTTGGTGTTCAAATAGATTCAGCCTTAGATTGGAAAGAACACATTAAGGCTACCTCTGCCAAGGTTTCTAAGGCAATTGGATTTATAAAGTATGCCAAGAAATACCTACCAGATAAAACTCTTAAAACCCTTCATACGAGTATTATGGAGCCTGATTTTCGATACTGCTGCTCTGTTTGGGGATGCTGTGGTATAACTCAAATCAACTAGCTGCAGAAACTTCAAAATCGAGCCGCTAGAATCATAACGAATAGCAGCTTTGAGCAAGTAGACCGCTCATAAAACAGCTTGGCTGGAAGACCATTGCGCAGCTTATTGACATCGAGTCAAAAACGATAGTCTTCAAGTCGCTTAATGAGCAGGCTCCGCAATACATGGAAAGCCTTTTCAAAAGGAATTCAGAATGTGCTACCCACAGCCTCAGAAGCACTAAGACAGACCTCAGGCTACCAAAGAAAATATCTGCAAATGGCCAAAAATGTTTCTCATTTAGGGGCGCAAGGTTGTGGAATAGCCTATCAGCTGAGTCGAAAAAGGCATCCTCCCTTAATATGTTTAAGAGATCCGTTGAGGAATCGAATTTTCTTCAATAAATTTAGTTTTTCTTTCTTCTCTTTTTATTGTAATTGTATTCAGGTTAATTTAGTTGCTTATTTATTTATACATGATATTTATTTGTTAGTTTTGTAAATGGAGGGCCCCTTGTAAAACAGCTTCTGCTGAAGGGCAACCCTCCTTAAGGGAATGAAATAATGATAATAATAATTATAATCTTTTTTTCCATTCCCTATCAAGAAATTCATTTAGGTTCGTTTCAGTCAGTTAAGCTAGTGGAGAGGGGTATTATCGCGCCTCTTCGGCCGATGCACAAACAGCCAATCATACTCTATTCGATGAAGAAAGTGCTCCCTGGAAACCTGATTTTGTGAGCGGGGGAGGTGAGCTTTCTTACATCTGTTTTACAGTTGCTTTTTATAGCTTTTTTAGTAAGAATTTAACCGGAGGTAATTCCCCGCGGGCTAGTTTCAGCAGCGCAAACAGGGTTCTAGAAGTTAAGGCGATGGTGGGCAAAGAATGGGTGAACAGGAAGAGAAGAGCAGTCTTGAAGGAGTGCCAATGAACAAGTTGAGCCTCAGAGGCATGGAAAGGGTGATGGTTGACAAAGCTTATCTATTCTTGCCAGATTCCGATATATTTCCTGCTCTGCAAAAAAGATAAATAAAAACAACTGCAAAAAACCAAAGTTGGTGAGCAAAAGTTGCTTAGGCCAATATTTCCAGAATAGTTTAAGGACCACCGAAAAGATGTGTCCCGCTGGGCCATGCCGACCCTGGCTGGGACCCATTTCATTCAAATAAAAGAGGGGTCATTTTTCATTCGGTAATCACTGTTCCTATAAACTTGCAAAAAAGTGGGTGTTCAACAGTAGATAAAGGTAATCATTTGGCGGAGAATGATTTAATTGATTCTACCTCTATGAGCGTACTAATTTTACCCAATGTTTAGGATTTACGTCATCTATGTTGATAAATACAAAATTAGCCTTTCCTGAAGCTAACGAAAGTTTTCATGCTATCCGTTTTGAGGTGAATGTGAATGGCAATGGTTTTCTGGTGATGTCATGGTGCTGTGAAGGAGCGGCTTTAATTCTTCCCTTCGTGTACTAGGTCCATTCACGATATTGCTGATCATTATCCAATATACGTAGGGCATAAAAGCTGATAATAGGGCAATTACGTAGGCACGTTAATGATAATTTAAATGGTTAATGCAATTAACATCTTAAAAGTACATAAAGGGGCAATGCAAGTTAACTGTCAGAGGAATTTAGCTGAGTTCAAAGCACTAAGAGCAAAACTTTGCCACACCGAGAAGAGTGAAGGTAACACAAATAAACTTTTATTATCAAGGGAATAATCAACAGCACAACTACTGGTGTAAAAGATAAATTCTAATATCTTTGAAACAGATTGAGAGATAAAAGTATATATTGCTCTCAAAATGTATTTTAAACCAGTCTTCTTGTTGCTGGAACTTGCCTTTCTGCAAGGCGATGCATTGTTTTTGGGAATGCAGCAAAACCTTCCATTACAGAAGTGCGTCCCACTCGAATTGAAAGAATGTAACCAACTTGGCTACAATCAGACCCAGTATTCGCCACATCTTTATCTGTCCTCACGAAAATCAGAAGTTCTCGAGTATTTTGGACTTCTGCGATTGACAAAATGCTCCAACGACTTGTTGTTTTTCATCTGCATGACGTATCAGCCAATTTGCTTCGAAGATTACGACCAAGCCATACCACCGTGTAGATCAGTATGTGAAAGTGTTCGCGATGGTTGCATTGACACTATAACAAAGTATGGATTTCGTTGGCCTGAAGAGCTCCATTGTGAAAAGCTACCTGACCATCAAACAGGTGTCTGTATCAAGCCAAGTGCCATTGTCAAAAATCAAAGTAGGTGTTCGTTTGCTCATATTTTCCATAAGTGTTTTACAATTTGGTGATATAATGCACGAAATATCTCAAAAAGCTAAGATCAATCTTTATATGCTCTCGGTTTGAATCTAAAGAGCTTCTCGTACTTCAGGTTTTATTCTAAGTTTCCTACTTACAAACAGGAAGCTCTTCAAATTCTTTTTCTGTTTTTGATTGGCTTGACATAGCTAGCTTACAACTTGGTGATGATTATCAGCAAAGTTTTGGAAACTTCTTGAAATGTAATATTGCAACTTCGCACAAGACAGAGTTTGTGACAAGTCTCCGTCTAGAACTGTCTATATTTCAGAAGCTAAAAATCCATCATGAAATATTTCGTGAAAGAGGCCTTAAACTTGCTTTCGTGAAAGAGGCATAAACTTGCCTTGCCTTGAGGCCTACTTTGTATATCTAGTAAGCAATCAATGAATAGCTGGTGTATAAAGAATGGATTAAGCAGATTGTTGATTGGCCTCATAAAAAAACATGCTAATGTGTGTTAATATAGGGGAGAGACTTTTAGCACGAATTTTAGCATTTCTCAGACTCCTACCAACGTTCGTACGCATCTAACGAATATCGTTAATGTGTTTGGGCTGCATTCCAATCATTCTTTTTCTGTTTCAACGGCCATCCCACGTACTAAATACCAGTGACATTAAATGTAAGCTATTCTTACGAAAGCTTATCCTTACGTTTATGACACAACATTACGAAGAGCCGCGTAAGTTGAGCATTTTGACTGGGAAGAGGGCAAGAGAGTGAATTATCTGAAAAGTTTTAAGGGATGGATAAGGGGTGTGGTTCTTAACAAAATTTTCAAAACCACCGTTTTACGACTACTCCTTTAGCTGGGGGAGTATTCCGGGGCCTTGACAAGGTAATGTGCCTCATTTCCTGGGAAAGTGGGTCACTGGAGCCGCCAGCTACTTTTTTCTTGATCCCAAGTTGTCCAATAGAAACAGGCAGGCCAATCTCATCTAAAATGTCTCATCTAAGATGGGATTTGAAACTATTATTCATTTTTTGACTTACATTTAAAAAACCACATTTAGTGAAGTGTAAAAGCTCTATTCTGGACAATGTTAGCACAATTTAAAAGAGAGACAGCCAACAGTGGGTGCAAAGCAAATTTCTCCAATCCTATTTGACAGAACCCACTCATCAATGTGATCGTTTGTTCGCAAAGCACAAAACAATTAAAAATTCTAAAGTGTAGGCCAGCCGCTGAAGACAATGCTAATCGATGCTCAGCAACGAGCCCTGCTTTGTGCCCATCCTGATAAAAAAGCAAATTAATTCAAAGAGTAGCAGATTTTAGTGTTATCATGGAATTTGGGCATTAGCTATGTATAAATGAGTTTCTCCGAATCGGGAATTCTGTTTCCACACCTGAAGAAGGTGGATTCTTTGAAAGGACCGGATTTTACGCGGAGAAGGACTACGAGTCAGTCTTTAGTGGCAATCACGTTCAATCAAGTGAGGGACTCACCCCTGAACCCAAAGCTTCGAATTTATGCGAGCAAAGCGACTTGTTAATAGTTTCTTTAATCAGACAGGAGCAGCTTAGTATAATCAATTCATTGATTTTTCCATTTGCAAGATTTTGTCCTGTATTCACGTTGTCTGCCGATAATGCACTGTAACCTTGTTCCGCTTGGCATATTCATAGGCGGGTAATTCTTTCTTTCCAAATGCAGACAATCGTGAATAATCCAATTGCAAATTTCCCACCAAATAAACTCAATTGACAAAATAAACCTTTGAGCGAAAAAATAGCGGAAATGCGGAGGATATGATGATGATGATATTGCTGCCCAGCATTTTTAGAGGACCAACTTTATTAACCATTAAGAAACATTTGTCTGAGCTGAAATACTTAAAAGACAATTGCATCGTAAAATGACATGAATAAAATTGCTAATAATTACTGTGACAATTATTGTTATGGCAATAATTGATAAAAGCGGCTATTTTAGGGCATTTAAAAATTGATTCTCATTCATTTCCTGTTCATATACAGAAAATACCCCGGATAAGTCGAACTCAGAATAAATCTAACAAAATCAGTGAATTTGAAGAATAAAATACTGTAAGCATTTTTGTAATCATCAATTTCATTAAACAGCAAATTTTTGCAAATTGGCCACTCCTACCCATTTTCAGATGACAAACGGTCGTCTATCCAAGCTTCACACAAACCGCAAATTTATCGGGGTGATAATGGCTCTGGTACAGCTGATGATTCTTGTCCAAGAAACGGTGTCCATATTTTTTGTATTCATGATACCCTTTGATATATGAACAGAGGAGTAATCTGAAAGTGGGGGGGGGGGGACTAAAATCGCGCGAAGGGGAAAAATGGAGGTCTTGGGGCTTCTCCTCAGAAAAAGTTTTTAGTTACGCCCCTTTTAGAAGCAAGTAACTGCTGTTTTGGAAGCAATTTTGGAAGCTGGCTCCCAGTTTTTGGCTGTTCTAACTTAACCAATCTTTCAAAATTTAGTTGCCTGTTGTCTTTAGCTACAGTTGCATTGGCACTATTCATTGAACGAAGACATTTGATATCTTAAAAAAACTCTTTCCTTCTTTTGAAAATAGTGAGGGGGGCTATAGCCCTCTGCCCCCTTTTACTCGTTGTATGAATCGATCGGCGGACATAGCCTTATTTAAATTTCTCAGTACACAAATCAAGAGGAAATGGCCACCTTGCATTTATCGTTGTGTTTTTAATGACTGTTCGTTATATCGTAGTGAAAAATTTCATCATTTTTACCTCGGCTGGTGTGAAACGATCAAACTTTCTTTTAGACAGTTCAGTCCTTGAATCGAAATCCACAAAAAATCCACGAAATTCAAACAGCCCAAAAAAAATAGATCCAAACGACGAGATCCAACCGACGAGAACAGTTTTTTACTTTTTGAATGTGAGGGTACTTTTTTTCATGGGGCATCGATACGAAGTGCTATACGTTTTGATTTGCAAGTAGAGCAATCGATAGGTACTCTTTAAACCAACAATGTCCGTTCATGCTGGTTTATGTTTCCTGTTCAGTTCAAATTACACTTTCTCAAGACTTCCCTTCGGTGCCATACCCAGGGTATCTCAAGACCAGCTCGTTTGAATCATTCATCTATGAACTAATAAAAATGATTTGTTGGGATAACTGGTTGATCTAATGTCTTTCTCAGCTTAAAATTTGCTCTTCATAGAATTTGAACTCTTCATAGAAAATTATTGAGGCCCCAGCCTCCCCCCAATGTTGATGGAGGCTATAGCAAATACGCAGATCAACAACTACAATAAAATGTTTTGATAAACAGTGATATTAGTGTTTCTTTATCAACCAGGGGCGGCGCTAGAAAATTTCTTGGGGGCTTGTCGGACCTCAGATTGCAGAGTAATTTTGAGGAAGTGGAGTGTTAGACACCACCAATGTATAGCCTATGTCAGTGCCACACCCTTCTTTAAAAGAAATTATATAAGATAGCCATATTCAAAAGCATATCCAAATGCGCTATCCTCAGAAATATGTTGGCGAATCCCAACCCAATAGTTTCTTTATACTGTATTCATGCTTGAAGGCTTGAAGCAAGTTGATATCACTGACGGGACTATACACAAAAGCGAATGTATATGAACAAACTACCAGCCCAAAAAGTTAACAGGGCCCCATAAACGGTTTGAGACGGGGCAAGCACTCAACAATGGCCTAAAAGAAGAAAGGGGATGTTGGGGGCTTGTCGCTGGAAAATTTTTCAAGGTAACGCCCCTAAGACCGGCGGAAAACCGCTCATTAAGAGAAAATTGATTATCTATGACCATTTCTGTATATCTTTCTACCACTAAGGTTGGTGCACAATAGTTAATGGTGAGAAGATGGCATCGATCTTTTTTGACCGGCGGGAAACGGGATACATAATTCTTGGTAAACGGAATAGCTAAGAGATTCTATGACATCGGGATCAGGATTTGAGGCAATACAGCGGTGGGACACGGATATGACGCAAAATTCATCAAGCATAAAACTTTTTCGAATTTGTAATGTCCCCTTGTGACCTACAGATTCATTTATGAATACCCAGGGACACATAATCAATAGTAATTCCAGGTATCACAACAGTATCATTCAAAAACACCGTTATCTATAACTTCCCCAATATACGGTTGTGAAATGAGGGCTAGCACTCATCACTGGCCTAAATGAGGAAATCGGGGTAAAATCATTTTGCGTGCAATGTGACAGAAGTAGCCTGCGCAGAGTCTCAGCAAATTCTTGCGACTGAACGCAGCTTGGACAATTAGTAACAGGTTTCCATCATTTATCTGATACCATCAAAAGTCAAATAACATAAAGATATACGCATAGTATTATTGACAATAAGAAATCAAAATCATGAGTGGTGAAGCTATATTATATGAGGCAAGCTGGCCCGGGACGGGTCTTTTTAGTGCAAGACAAGGTGGGTTGGGTCGGCAAGACTAGTTGATCTGTTCTGTTACAGTGTCTTTGCTGAGCTAGCAAAGCTGATATGGGTCAGCTTTTCCCATGTAACCAGAATAGAACGAGCTATAAACAAGTTGTGTTCTATCAGCCAAGTCGGCAACATTGACCAAGCTCGGCTTTGGTCACTTTGTAAAAATGCAAGCAAAACGTAACAACGCAAAAACATAATTGGAGATAATTTGTAAGAAAGACTAACCAATCATTTGCACAGTCTTGAATTGTAGCAGAAAAAAGAATGGAAGGCTGGTTTGAAGCGGCAATTTCAATCAACTTTACCACCGACTTCCCGAGTCTGGAACTCTCAGATCTGCGGAGTAAATCGACTTTTGCGATCCGTGGGGGGGGGGGGGGGGTCTGGGGATATGATGGTATTGCGCTCTTTTACTCTTAAATTACATCAAAAGACGACTCTATTTATTCACTGCTTCAGTTGTTGATTAGAAATATGTAAGTTTCATCATTTTTTGGCAAGTCAAAAATACCCCCCCCCCTTCTCAAATTCTCCGTTAAGCCGCCATTGATTTTCAGGGCAAAGAAAAATTGGCGGAAATTGTGATTTAACAGGAGTTTGTATCTTGATTTTATCTAAGGGAAGGCTTAAATTAATCTCCACATTTCCTGTTTTCAGTGCAATCCTTCGAGCAAAAGCACAATGGAAATTCAGGTAAAATGCAATTTTACGTTGTTTTGTCAAGCTTTTATTCATCCAAGTCAGACCTATTCTGCCATACAGTGTAGAAGCGCGGACGGCTTTTCTGTAGAGCAAATATTGCACAACCTAATTAGAAATATATTCCTAGTGTAATGACTTATACAACTGTGAGATTATCCTCTCTTTATTGATAAAATACCTTAAATTTTGGCTTGACTTTCTCATTTTCGAACGGATTGAAGAAAGCGCTATGGCGAAAAACATTAGAATTTTAAATTTGTTGGTGCCAGTGGTGCAAGTCAATATAGATATCAGAAAATGGATTGTTTATGTTCAAGGCCGCTGAAGATGGGAGTGGGAAAGGGGCAGTACTTTGAAACAGCATCTGCACTTGATGCCAGACTGCAATTTCTTTAATTTTTTATTCTCATTAAGATGCTGTCTTTATATGGAAATTGAGTGAAGAAATATCTAAACTTTATTTTATTCTACTTTATGTTATTTTAGTTGCTGCTGAGGAAAAGGTCACATCTTGCCCTGCCTGTCCAAAGCCAATTGCACTTAAGAGATTCAAGTATTTCAAGAGAGCCGATTTCGGTAAATTTTCCTCATTTTCTGCCAATACTTGTCAAGAATGATATTGTTTAAATTCTCCTTTCCTGAAAGGATTTTGCCAATCATGCAAAAGCGGCCTGTTACGTAAACAGTAAATGTGCCATGACCGGGCTGTTACCTTTCCAGTATGTGAGCCTCCCATGCCCATTGGGTGGATCTTATCAGCATTTTTGTTTATTATTCATATCTTCATTCAATTTGTTTGTTGTTGCTTCCAATAGTGACACTGCTAGAAGATGTAGTATTGCGCAATATACAAACGCAAAGTAATAGTATTAGTGGAACGGAGAATATCAGAAATTTTGCAGCTCAAAGAGTGCAATGATGTGAAATTAAGATTTTGGGCTGAAACAAGTGGACTGAAAGTAACGACATGTCCGGTGTAAATGGCTTGCACATGAAGGGACGTAAGATGCAAGCGTTTTACAAAAACATCTATTAGTATCAAGTTATTTACTGTTAGTATCAAGTATTGTTCATAATTCAGTCCAACAGTACGTGCACCAACCAAGTCTTAAGTACTCCAGGAGTACGTAAACACTGTGCTTGAAATAGCTTCATAGTTACACCGAGGTATCGTGTAACCTTTTCACGATTTTACTTTAATTGTTTAGAGCAAAACAACAAATTACATTAATAGAGATACATAAAGGGAATTAATATTTAAAATACCGGTTAATGTGATTGATTGACTCTGACGTGAATTGATCAATTGGACATTCTGGTCTTCTTTAATAGTGAAAAGGGCCGGATCCTTTGAAGTATTTCGGTGATTTATTGAGCTTGATATTCAGCAACTATGCACATCGTTGAAGCAATGTTTTGTTTATCAAAGAATCCTTGAAATAAAATTTGAAGCTCTACCATGGAGTTATAAACACGAAGGCAGGCCACCTTAGAAGAAAATTTTAAGTGCCAAAGTGATCTCCGATTCACATATTGCCGTTGGTCATTTGAATCTCAAGGCGGTTTTTCAAAAATACCATTGAAAAGATCCCTTCAAGGCAGAATAAGGCCAAAAATGCCCCAAGAGATGGCAAGTATGGGCAAATGTTGATGATATTTTGCTTATAATTGCAGTCAGAGTAAGAAATCTGAGAGCCCAATTTTTTCCCCGCTCTGTCCACACTTGTTGAAGGCAAAGACAGTCGTCTTTGCATAGTACTGTCCTTTGCATTAGTTAAATCGGGTGTATCGCTGCTTGAGAGGATGCATTCAGAAGACCCAGTATTCTTAGAGAAAGTATTCTTATTCGCAAGATCCAAATTTTCAATTTTTACCTCTTTGAGAAGCTGGCTAAGGGCTGCCATACCATAAAGGTACAATAGTGGAATAGAATTAAAAAGGGGCTTTGCCAAATCTCGATGCCAGTCGAATTAGATAGGCCTAATTCACTCAATGGCATCAAATGTTGAACTTCTATTGCTGTAGCAGGAAGTGAAGTTATTTAAATGCTTAATTTAATTATAACCAATGTATTTACAGTAGGCCCATATGATATAGCTTTTTACATACAATTTATGTACGAGCTAATTAAGGCCTTGCATAAAAAAATAATTTAGCATAAATAATTAGGCATGAGTATTTAATAACTACATGTATAAAAAACTAGTAAATTATTAAAGGAAATGAGATTGGAAATCAAATACTGCTTGATTTTGAGTTGATATTGAGTTTTTAGTAAAAGATGCTTAAATATTTTCACACCAAGACAATTATTTTCTTTATTTTGTATTGAAGGAATTTTAGCCAACCTGAGCTACATAGGATCTGAATAATTCAAAACAACATTCCTCACCTTGCCATTTTCAATCCGACTGTTAAGCCGGGCAAGACTTGATGACTCCTCAATTTTTGTGGATAAATTATGCCATAATTTTCCTTAGATATAAATGATTTCTATTCAAATTGTGGTAGCTCTGACTTTTGCAAGATGCATTTGACTTCCGTTCTATAGACTGTATTGGGGGCTTTTGGTAATAAATGTGTCTTCCATAAATGTTAGATTAAGATTGTTACATGTCTTGAATAACAGTAGTGCAGTAGTAAAGGATGAAGGCCTTCATAACTTGTTTTAGCTTTATAGCCTTCATATATCCATTATCGGGATAAAACATATAACTTTTTCTTAGCCCATTTGTATAGGGAAATTACTTGTGATTGGAAGGAAAAGGTCTTATCTTATTAAAAACAGTAATTTTATCTAATGAACTCTGAGCAATTACCTCGTTGTCAATTCTCATCAATGAATTAGTGTTCTTTAAATTGCTGAGAAACATCAGGTGGCATCTATCTCCATTTAATTTCTTGTAGTTGTCCCAAAACTATGTGGATAAAGTAATGATATTATTTTCTAACTTTCTACTTATTTCATTGCTTATATGATCACTCACATATATGTTTTATCCTCATAGTTACAGACTCAAAGAGTTCATTAATGTAAATATTGAAAGGTATAAATGCGTTGATAGACCCCTGAGGTAATTCATGGTTTATTGAACTATTAACTAGAAAATTGTATTGATTTTCATTTACAAGCTTACAAGAACTCAATTATTTTGATTAGGAATACGAGCCATATTTAAAAGAAGGACCACTGGAGCAGACGGTGTCACTAAACTTTCCTTTCAAGCGTTGAATGTGTACAAAAAAGGTAGGTATTTTATAAGCAAGTCTTTTTAATCAATGCATGAAAGACATTAATTCAATAACTCAACAAACCCGATTGCGTTTGTGCTGACTTGTCTCAGTAATATGAAACTCTGAATGGTATTCCATTTTGTTCGGTTTAAATTCAAAAGGATGAATCAAATCTGAAACTTAGTTCACGTACCCATTATTGCTCTAACCTTTAATAAAAAAGCCTCATATAAATTATTATTCACAGGCCTTCCTTGCCAGCCTCCCTACGTAGTGGATTGGTATAGTGCGCGTTGCGAGTTGCGATTATTCTACGAGTTGCGAGTTACGAGTTATGAGTGGAAAGTGCGAGTTGGTACACTATAAAAGCAACTTTCAACTCGCACATTATTATATCACCCTATATATCGGATGTGGTACCACATTAAACCAGTTAAGCTTGCGGCACTGTATTAACGAATCGTCCTTTAGCTGGGTCTTCTTAGATATGAAATTGTATATCGGTGATTTATCTCAGGAAGGAGATTAACCGTATGAAATCAACAACCAACTTAACTCTCAACTCTATCAATCCTCAATTCGTCCTGACATGAATAATATCATAAAAAATCTACCATTCCCAGTTGGGTAATAAAGGCAAATTTTCTGGAGGTAGCTTGGTTTAATGAAGTGACTTCACTGATATGAAAAAATTTTGCACAAAAACAGCATTCATCTATAACGGACTCAACGAGCCTAACCCCAGTTTCATAAAAGTGGTAAAATTATGCTGGAAATCGTAAGTTTCGCTAATTAATTGAATGTCTGGATATTGGTGCTACTTTCGCATCTACAGTCTGCATCTCTGGTCCTCCCAATTTCTTCATTTATAATATGCTATGTTCCTAATCAAATGGGTCTTGCGTCAGACAAAGATCAGCAGGGGATGAAAATGAATATGGCGCTAAGCATTAAACGCGAAATTGATAGGGGATTAATTGACAGATTAGTAATATTGGAGTTTTGTCCTAGGAAAAGTTCACGTATCTTCATTCGGATTCGTTCATCTTTGGTCGCCGACTTCTTGCATCTGTCCAAAGCTTGAGTTGGAGACGACTTATGTTATTCTTGGATACGAAAACGCTGAAAAGAATCAACTCTTGGTTGATAACAGAATCATATTTCAACGTTCTACGCCGTTTTTCCACAGAAAGATGATAAAGTATGCATTGAAGTATCAGGACAGGCTGCTAAAAAGACGTGCTAAGAAGCTTCGTTGGCTTCGTAAGAGCGCTAAGAATTGAAACATACATTATTCGTAAGAGCGCAAACATAGATGTATTCGATTTTATTCGAAAGCAGGAAACTGATACATTTCAAAACCTGCAGCCACAAAGAAGAATGATAAAAATGCAAACGATTACCACATCATATATCAATCACTTAGCATTTTTTGTGGTCTTTTTGACCAATTCAAAGTTTCACAATTTTCCTTCAAATTCCCAAACCAAAACTCATGAATACATACATTTGTAATGCTAGATTTACTGTAAAGTAGTAAAGACCCTGATATACACGAACCCTATGAATAAGATTTATGAATAATAACGGAAAGTAATTATGCGTTCGTGAAATCTTGGGTTGCGTTTTAATAATCTGCCTTTCTACAAATCAGATTTTCTAAACAACTTTTCATGCAGGCAAGAGGAAGAAATTTATCCCGTGCCAACAAAAGGAGCAATATACAAAGCTATCTTTTCCGGCCAACACAGCAAATTTTAGAGAGGTTTCCGAGGCATTAGAATCTGGCAGAGGTGTTTTTGAGGGCATTTATAAGTATATAAGCAGAGTAGATACCTTGAGAAATATCTTATTACAAGATTTTGTTTATGGGAAAGCTGTGTATTACTTAACAAATATATAATATTAGATCAGGAACCAAAGAATATTAGAATCGAAAGATACTAAATATTTTAAAAAAGTTTGTAAGTTATGGGATCGATTGTATTTTGTAAGATCATGGACGTAGTATCTAGGGGGTACTAGGGCCATATGCCCCAACTCTTGAACAAAAAACGCCGTTCTTAAAATTGCCTAAAAATCTTTCTGAAAAACTCTGAAATCGTTGGAAATCTTTATTTACAAAACTGTCTTAATCAGATGTTTTGAGAAAGTTATGCTTTTCCAGAAAAACTGTTCCTCCGCACCTGCATCTATCTGATTATGAAATATTTTTAACATCTTTAATAGCAATATACATTTGAAGATCATTTTTAATGTCTGGCATGAAGCTCCATACATGAAAGGAAAAAAATCTAATGGCGCAAATTTGAAAGGTCATGAAAGGACAATAGATTGAAGAGCATCAGCACTTCTAGTAGTTTATTGTATTATGCTATTTTGATAGATTGCTGAAAATCCCGAAAGTTAGCAATGCATTTCGCTGTAATACGTAAAATTAATCTCAACTTTGTTTTGTATTGCATATATATGGATATCAAAAGATAAGTTCATCCGTGCAATAGTTATCAATAGCCGTCGATAACATAAAGTACGGGATTTCTTATATTTGTATTTTAACTGTTTATTGCGGATAGCGGATAGTTTTAGTGTGATAATGTTTTTGAGAGGATGGCATTAAAAAAAAAGTAAACAGTACTTTTTAGTTGCTGTAATAATTTTTCGCTTGTCCATAAACTAAAATGGTCAAGTAACTGTGATGGTTTGCTCATGTCGTCAGTTAATTTTAGGAAATTTCAGTACTGGGTCTCGACCGTGATTCAAAAATAACGTATCTTCTGCGTTACAAATTGCTGAGTGAGAAAAGTCCCGATCATTTGAGAATAACTTTTCTACAAGTTAACAAATATTGCAGCATATTGGAAGCATTCGAGTTAAAATCTTGACCAAGTTAAGAGCCTGACAAGGTACATGCAAAGTTATGTAACAGACATGCAACAACTGCAGGACGTCCGCTCCGTTCCTTTATCATAAATATTAACATTATCTTTATTTTTCACGTCCCATCATTGCATTGAAATGTATATATGACTTATGCAGGCAGTATAGTAATGATACGGGAGTAATTAGTTGATTAGCATATTATACTTGCTGTTACACGCTGCCCAATATGTGTTTGTGTCCTGCCTGCTGTTGTTGGCCAAGTGTCACATGGTATGTGTGTGGATGTGCGTGTGTATGTATTTTTGTATCATTTGCCACAATAAAATAAGAAAATAAAATAAAAATTTTATTTACAAATTATGATAATACTTTGACAAAATCATGCATTAAAATATGATATAATTTTAAGATTTAAAAATTTAAAGTAAAAAACACCCCCAATTACAGATAGCATTAAAAGGGTCCAACTGACCTTATTTCTGTAATGGTACCCTTAGAGGGGCTGGTAAAAACTCAAATGTAAAAATAAAGAAAAAAGGATGCTCCTGTAGATGTTTTCATTACAATACGTTTTATAATCCAAACACGGTTGGCAGAGATGTTTTTTTTTTAAATATATACAATATACGCAAACAAATTATAACTATATTACAATATAATTTCAATTACTTATGCCATTCACTGTGGTAACAGACAGTGGGAAAAGACACGGGGTCATCTGGTTCCCACTGTCAGTGGAATTCACGTTTCTCAATTAATTTTAAAAAAAACAATAAGTTAAATAAATTATGGTGGGAAAGGGGAATCACTGCGTCGGAATCTTTATGTGCATGAAGAAACGTACGTCTCCCCAAGCGCAGGTTTTTTTTATGAATTTTTAACCGAACTGTTTTGTCTTTTCGATGAATGAAATTGTTGCTTCAATTATCATTCTGTTTGTTAAGATATTCAAATCAGCATTACCATATAAAAGTAAATCACACAAAGCTTTTGAATCCATGTATGTAACATGTCTGGGACTTCTGCGAGCTAACGGAAGAGATCTATGCGTTCGAAACCAAATTGGGGAAATGCAGGGGAAACTGTTCATTATCCTCAACTTCTAGACCACATAAACAACGGAGGCTGAAGCACTCAAAATTTTGCCGAAATCCCTGATCGTTGAGTGGACTAAATTGTAGGCAAAGTTTTGTTAAGTTCTGGATGCCTTTTCTATCATACACATTGTAAACTTTGTTTTCGTCTTATCACTGCTAGTAGTTTGCGGTTGAATTCTGAAATTGTTAAATATTATTTGATATTGTTATCTAGGGAGTGCCAGTCCAACAGGACGTTTTGAAAATAAGTAAATCAAATCAAATCAAATCAATCAGGTATTTGAGAAACAAACTATCCGAGCAGGCATTGGTTTATATTCGTGCTGATGCTATACATTGTATGCAACAGGACGTTCGAAAGGAATTTCATCAAACAGATATATCGGCGCTTGCGTCCTCCTCAGATTGTAAAATGACATAAACGCCTTAACTACCTTTTCCAATACGGACTCTCCAAGCCCAGCTCCTCGTACAGCCTCTGCCTGTTGGTACCCCTCCATGCACCTGTAACCGCTAATGCTGCTGAATATTGGGTTTGCTCCAACCTTTTCGTTATGCCTAGCTTCAATTCTGACAAGCAACACAAAGATTTCATAAAGCAAGAACTCCCTTTAAAAGTCAAACAAAGAAACCTGAACGTCAATGTTGAAAAAACTGAAGAATTTTGTGTTGGCACAGATGGGAACAAAGAATGGAAAACCATAAAATATCTAGGAAGCATTCTAGACACCGAAAAAGACATAATAAGAAGGAAAGGACTATCGATTGATGCCTTCAATAAATATGAAAAAATTCTATGTAATAGACAAACATCCATGAAGCTAAAAGTTAGAACGCTAAAAACATTTATATATCCGATGCTGCTTTACAACTGCGAGATCTGGACCCTAACCAAGAAATTGGAAGAAAGTATCGATATTTTCCAAAGAAAACTGCTACGTAGAATGCTAAATATCAAATTAACGGATAAAATAAGAAATGAAGAAATATATAAAAGATCACATCAAATACCCATCACAACCGAAATAAAGAAACGCCGATTAAACTGGCTTGGGTACACGCTAAGGCTACCAGAAGGAACACTAGCAAAATTAGCTTTCAAAGAACGTTTGAAAAAAGCGAAGGGTAACCGAGGAAGACCAAAACATACGTGGATAAAACAAATAAATAAAGATCTGAAGGCAATAAACAAAACAGTGGACGAATTAACTGAAAACGATTATGAGCGAAAGGAATGGAAGAAAACAGTGGCAAGGCTAATGTCCTGAAGAAGACGGAAAAGCTATTAAGAAGAAGAAGAAGAGCTTCAATTCTGGATCAGGCTTGTGATAAATAATATCGCCATGGTCGAGATGAGGTCTCTTATAGAGTTTGTAAATATGGTCCAACATATATCTAGAGACATACTTTGAGAGGTGTCTGATCATACCAATACCTGTCCTAGCTTTCATGATAGCTTCCTTGACATGACTTTGAAAGCTCAGTTTGGAGTCAAGGACCATGCCAAGATGTTTATGTTCCGTTTTATCATTACTTTGCCAGGTTCTAACATCAGTACAGGATGTTGCTGCCTTAATCCTTTCGAAGAAACGATAACCTCTTCCGTTTTATCAGTGTTGAATTTCATTCTCATTGTCATGCCCACAAACGAACACTCTCCAAATCTCTATTCAAATCATTCGCAGTTCTAATTGAGCTTTCAACAACGGAAAAAAGTGAAGTATCGTCGCTGGGTATGTTTTCATCAGTATCATTGATATACACAAGAAAAAATAGGGTACCTAGAATGGAGGCCTTGAGGCACTCCTGCAGATACTCTTTTCCAGTCAGAGCTCTTTCCATTTAACAGCACGCATTTCTCACGATCAGACAGGAAATTAGCGATCAGATGAAGGAGATTGCCAGATATACCACTGCAATCAAGTTTATACAATAAACCTTTATACCGTACCCTATCAAAAGCTTTAGATAAATCAAAGAAAACTGCTCTGCTTTCCTTATTTGGTATTTCTTCAAGCCCACTATATTTCTTTTGGGTAATGGCTAGTAGCTCGTTGATGGTTGAATAGCCGGGACGAAAACCAGACTGATGAACACTCAATAGGTCATTGTCACAAAGATGGCAATAGATTGCTTCAAAAATGACTTTTCAAAGATTTTCCCAAAGATAGGCAATAGAGAGATAGGACGATAATTTTATTTGAATTGTCTGCTGCCTTTTTTGTGAACTGGAATAACATTAGCTATCTTCCAGAGAAAAGGGTAGATTCCACTCAGAAGGCACTTTCCATAAATCATGCACAAATATTGACTCACCACACATTTTTACCATTGCAATAGAAACCTCATCACATCAATAGGCTTTCTTTGGATCCAATGAATTAATTATCAAAAGTACCTTTTTACAATTGAATATTAAGTTTTGAATTAATGACTTAGGTCTATTGCAATATTACCTAGGCCTCATGCTTTTGAAGTTTTTATCTCATCTAGGAGTTTGAGGACATTTTCAAAGGATGTTGGAAGCAGAGAAAAGGGTTCAGAAAAGTTCATGTGTTTATAGTACTCTCGCACTTTTCTAGTTCATATGGGGATGGTTTCAGTTTGTTCTCTAGTTCTGAAGTTAGGTTTGAAAATAGTTCTAAAAGAATTTAGACACTTCAAAAAACATTTAGGTTTTCCTTTGTTCTCAATTTAGTTTTCAAGCAACAAAGGATTTTTTCTTCTTTTAAATCAAATTTTGGACATAATTACGAGCTTTCTTGAAGTTTACGTAATGTATGCTAGTTTTAGATGACTTAAATTTTGTAAGTAATTTGTCACGAGATCTAACCCCCTTTAAGACTCCCTGGTCCAACCACTCCTATGTGTCCTTTCTGATACGAACAGTGGTGGCTTGTGAAAATTTTGACCTGTGGGGCTGAAAATGAAACGTGATAAAATGAAGTCTAGAAAAAAGTTCGAGGGATTGCCTACAAATGTTGATAATTTAAAATGTTATGAAAAGGGTGTCCTCCGTTATTTGTCACTTCTAAAGTTTACGAAGTTATCAAAAGACTTGCACGCAGCAGCATTAAAACAATGGAACTTTCCTTCTCCCGAGCCTTGCCTGGATAACCCTTTCGAATTCGATGATTTTTGCCTAACCTTTTCCTTTCAAGTTTTCCTTGAATGCAATCAACTGCTTTACGAAAGGAAGTAATTCGCCCTTTGACAAGCCCACGCGACATGTATGAGGACAAAGGACTTTGACAATAAAATCAGTAATGTGATTGACAACACTGATTGACAACAATTCAACAGTTTGAATCAAGCAATTCAACTCATTCTTTGGGGCAAGAAAAAATTCTGCCCCAAGACCTTATTGTTTTGCGACGCCTGAGCCAATCAGTGACCAGAGCATGCTTGAATAGGCACAAGACTGATTGGCTGAACTTGGTCAAAGCTTGGGGCTCGAAATATCGAGCCCAAGAAAGGAAATACCTTTCAAAAGTAGATTTCGGTCAATGGCTACGGCTGTAAGGCATTGTGCGGAGGGATTGTTGGCCTGCTTAGGCGGCGCATAACCTAAAGCCAGCCACCGGGAGAGTGATGTTTGAAGAATAACGGATACAAGAATGGTAGATAGAAAGGGAACAGTTGTGGGAAGAAAACATGCTGCCTTGGAAAACATGTATAAAAGATTCTTGGTGGGACTTAGCCCCACCTGCCCCAATACACGAGCCGCCACTGGTCAAGATGAAAAAGTATGTGACAAAACACCAGATGCCGAACAGCCATAAGAAATTGAAAGAACTGTCGACGAGTCAGAATCTCAAGCAGCAGAGGAAGCTCAACAACGAAATGAGGAAAGATTATGACAGGGAGGGGATCTGGAAATCTTTGAACCAGATTATATCCCAGAATGAAGGCCGCGAAGAAATAGATGTGCGCCGCCAGTTTTTTATATTTTCATCACTAGGAACAAATCCTTATTACTGTGTTCAAGGTATTTCCCAGCAATAACAGCCAGTATTTCCTGTACAAGTACCAGGATTCAAATCGCAGGGACAGTTTATACCAAAGCGTGCTTCAACTACACTCACCAAGCAAGGTGCGTTCTTGCCAAGATTCGTTGCACCACCGATATATGTACACCCTTACAAAGTAAGACCATTTAGATACCATTTTGAAACCGGAAATCAATTACCAGGTTTGGTTCGTCGAGAATAGTAGCAATTTGCAAAATGTGAATGACACGAAAGAGACATTTGTATTTGATCCATCGAATTAACATCTATTTCTGTACGTTCAAAGTTATTCTTCGCAAAAAAAGACGCCCTATAGATATTATCGCTTACTGTATCGCGCAACGGATGCGTCATTTCAAAATTCAAGCTAGGCTGCTTTATCGACTCAAATGTTTCGCCGTGTTTATTCGTCCGGCACCGGATCCGCATGACTAAGTGTTATTCGTCCGGCAAAGATGCGCATTAAGTCTTTGCGCTTCACAGTCGCGCACCAAAGTTACATTTCATCCGTTCGCTACGCTTTTGCCGTAAACATGTTGCACGTTGGCAAAGAATTCTTTTCATTTCAATAAGTTAAGGCTGCTGTCGACCCATATCAAACCTCCTCCTATTGTCAATATTGCGTTTATAATATATGTTTTGCGGTGATATGGACACATTTCCAGCAATTTCTAATTTTACGGTTACTACGACAGTTGTTGTAAACAAATAACGTGAAAACCAAAATATTGCTCACTACAGTGTTGCTATTCAATCGTTTGCATGAATTTTGAGATTCGGATGGTGTCATACCATCTAAAGTAACTACTAAGTGTTTCAGTGGTGGTTTAGAAACGGTAGTAAAATTCATGGAGAGACTTGTTGTGTGTTAGATGATGTCGCAGAAGAAAGAAATCTGGCCAGTGTAATCAATTGGCCAGTCTTATCAGTGTTATCAAGTCTGAGTTTCTGACTACCGAAAGTAGTATTGTAAGTAACGGATAAGTAACGAAATTAAATGTTGCGTTGTCACAGTCGACATTTCTTAAATAGGGGAAAATGCCAAGAACACTTAACCTTGCTTCGATAACTTCGATAAGTTAATCTTTAAATAAGATGTAATATTCACCCTAGCACAACGGACGGCGTCCAGTTGCCAAATCCCCTAAAAGAAGGTGCCGCTGAGCAGCCGATTGAGGCGTCTGGTAACGACCATGGTTGTTTGGCCCTTGTGCGATAAAAATAACATTGCCGACATGCTAGGCTGATTGTATCTGTAGAGCTTGCGCTCTTACATTTTAATGATATTTTGTTGTATCAGCGACTTTTTATAACTTGCAATCTGGTTACTGGAATCTAAAATTTGTGACAGGCTATCATATGATTTGCATAGTTCATCAGCCATACATTAAAATCTCCCATTATACACTTGAGCTTATTTTCATTGTCAATTGTCGATAACTTCTCCTGCAAATAATCACTAAATCTTGCTGTATCAGTACTTGGGTGACGATATGCACAGCAACATGAAATATTTTTAGCTTTATGATGATCAATTTCAATCCAATTGTCTCACATTCTTTATCACAAAAAGAGAGATCATGTATTCAGATGGAATTTGTATCCAGGGAATATCAAAGCCAAAATGTCATGGAACACCTTAAGAAATTTAAATTCATATGGACCAATTTCCTTGAAATCAATGTCTATATTAGATAATAGACAAAGAAGTCTATTATGATGGAGGGGAGGCCAATGGATATTCATGTGAAGAATCTATAAAGAGAAAAATCTCCATCTGAAGTTTCTAAAGAACCAAATTTTTATTGCCCAATATTATGACCTTGTATGAATTGAAACAGAAAGATTTAGTAAAAATAAAACTCCGAGAGAGGAACGGTTTTGCCCATATTGCAAAACCTTGAATATTTTTACTGTCGATAATGAAATCCACTTTCTACTTTCTTGCTCCCTTTTTAATGAGGAAAGACAAAAATTTCTAGATGAAATTTACGAGACTTTCCCTAATACTGCTACATCAAATGAATTCAATATGTTTCTCTGGCTAATGAGCCAAGAGGATTACTCTATAACAAAATAATTGGGAGTTTCTGCAAAAAATCATTTGAGAAAAGAACCAAATTTTTTTTAAGCAATTGAGTTTCAATTAATCTTTGTTGATTATGTAATTAAATGTTTGTTTTTCTCTCGCTTGATATAATGCTTTGCTTGTAGTTAATATCAATCTTTTGTTATTGTAGCATAGTTTAAAAACATATGTAATTCGCTGTTTGTTTGTATGCAGTTGAGGGCCATCTTGGCATATAAATTTGAATTGAAAAAAAAATGGCCAATTAGATTTCTGACTATATTTGGTAAATTGAAAAGTTGAGAAGTTATTTCTTAAGATGGCGTTAGTAAGTTAGTTAGCAAAGGAAGATAGAAACCATTCAGGGCGAGCAGGGACTAATCAGTCTCCAGAATAATTAATGGAAATATTCCTGTTGTATCACAACTGCGTAGAAAAGGCAGATCCAGTTTGTTAAATAGGGTTCAGCACAATATATTGGATATTCTTTAGATGAGGTGTCATTGCAAGTAACATGTATATGATGGTTGCATTGTTTGCAGGTTAAAAGCTTCTGGTTTGAATTTAATCTTTTGTTAGGTATGCCACATAAATTAGAATAAACATTAACAAAAGGTTGGCCTTGTCCAATGATTTGATTCAATTTATTAACTACTTTCAGGGTATTGTCATTGGGAGGCTTAAACATCTGGTTTGTTTACAAATACAATAAAGATTAAACACCTACTTGTACAAATTTGATTAAAGCTAGACTAAATAATAAAAAAGAAACAAAAAGATGAAACACAATAGTGTAATAGAAGGAAAGTTAGTCCTAAGAACCAACAATATCCAACTAAAGATCTTCTCAATAATATTACATATGGCATACAAATAAAGCACTCAATTAATCAACCCTTCTTTACCTTTGGAAAAATATGGAAAACAAGCCTGTAATTCACCTATCCAGTTATTTACTTTGATTTTTATCATAAATTGACAATTTTAAAGGTTTCATTAGAATGATATCTCACATTGTTTGAATGTTATTTGTTCTGCAATTCTAAAACAGTTACATGATTTTTAACAACATTCAATGATGCTAGAGCAAAGGTACATGCAACCAAATAAACATTCTATAAAACTGCTCATTACTAAGCATTCCTTTCAAATACACTGGGTAAACCTAATGAAAATGCGAACAAAATATCAGCAACAAATCTCATAAACTTTTAAAGCTTTTACTTAGTTGCTTTAGACAGAATCGAAACCATCTCATCTTTGTAATGAAAAATAACAGCACCCAAAAGAGCTACTAAAATCATCCAAAACAGTTTAACAAAAACAGATGAATTGTCTTTACTTGACAGAAGATCCACTTTATCTGCTATTTTTCTGTCTTCTCCTTCATAATTATTAGGTGAAAGTCCTTCTTTTGAATGTAATTCAGCTTCTTTCTTGCTTTGTTGCTCCAAATAAGCTTTTTTTCTTTTCTCTTTCTCTTCTTTTTTCTCTTGCTTTTTTGCTTCCTGTAATTTTTGTAACTCTAAGTCCTCAGTGGCCTTCTTACGTCGCTCTTTCTCGAGTTCTGCTGTCCTCCTTCTCTCCTCTTGGGTCTTCAAATCTTGCATGAAATTCAGCATTCTCTTTGCACATTTTTCGCATTCTTTTTGGTCTAAGCAATCCCCAACAATATCATATAGGTCCTTTTGTATTGGGTTATCCTTTAAATCCAGCCATTTTAGTAACTTTAAATCTCCGAAGCTAAGTGGCAAGGTTATTAGACTGTTGCTGTATAAGTCAAGTCGCCTTAACATTTTCAGATTGCCAAAGTTTTCTGGGAGTGAAATTAAAGAGTTTTTACTCAAATCTAGTTGTTCCAAATTTACCAAGAAGCAGAAGGAGTCCTGCAGTTCCGAGACCATGTTGCAGGAGAGGTCCAGAACAGTTACCTTTTGCAGATTTGAAATCTGCTTTACTGGAACTTTTACAATTGAGCAAAGACTCAGGTCCAGTTCCCCACCATCTAAGCGTCGTTTTAGTTCTTCTTTTGAAAAATTTCCTTTGCTTTCCATCTTCAAAGTTATGTGAATTTACTTGTTTCAAAATACAAACTGGCAGGTTGGATAATACGTGTCCTACTACTTCCCATGTAGTCTCGTTTTCATACAATGTGCCTCCAATTGATGTTACAGAAACGTGGAGAATGAGATTGAGATTGGGTGGCCTAACGCAGAGCTTCAGAATTACCACACCTCGAAACCGTACGAAGTTAAAGATGCCACCAAAGAAAAAGCAGGAAGAGAAGCCTACCCCGCTCTTAGGAAGATTTGGTACTTCCCTTAAATGTGGTATCGTTGGTTTGCCAAATGTTGGCAAATCAACCTTTTTCAACGTTCTGACAAAGAATCAAGCGGCAGCTGAAAATTTCCCATTTTGCACGATAGATCCAAACGAAAGTCGAGTTCCTGTCCCAGACGAGAGGTATGACTTTCTCTGTGAATATCACAAACCAGCTAGTAAAGTGCCTGCATTTTTAAACGTTGTTGATATAGCAGGTCTAGTGAGGGGTGCATCACAAGGTCAGGGCCTTGGCAATGCGTTTCTTGCAAATATTAAAGCATGTGATGCAATATTCCATTTGCTAAGAGCATTCGAAGATGAGAATGTGACCCATGTGGATGGTGATGTCAACCCTATCCGAGATTTAGAAACTATTATGGATGAGTTAAGACTTAAAGATCAAGAGTACCTAGAAGCAAGGATAAATGAACTTGAAAAGAAAGTTGTGCGAGGTGGTGACAAAAAAGGCCTTCAAGAGTTTGAGTTTTTGAAGTCTCTATATGAGCAGCTGTCTGTTGATAATAAGCACATTCGGTTTACAACCCATTGGTCGGCAATTGAAATTGAGTTTTTAAACAAGCATCTCCTCTTGACAGCGAAGCCCATGATCTACCTTGTCAATCTAACTGAGAAAGATTATTTAAGAAAGAAAAACAAATGGCTTCCAAAGATTAAAGAATGGATTGACAAAAATGATCCTGGGGCAACCATTATTCCATTTAGTGGTGCATTTGAGTTGAATTTGGAAGATTTGGAGGCAGATGAAGCAAATAAAGGTGCAGAAGAAACCACAGCCCAATCAGCACTCCCAAAGATTATCAAGACAGGCTTCCAAAAGCTACAGCTACAATACTTCTTTACTGCTGGCAAAGATGAGGTAAAGGCATGGACAATTCTTAAAGGTACAAAGGCACCCCAAGCAGCAGGAAAGATCCACACAGATTTTGAGAAAGGTTTTATTATGGCTGAGGTGATGAAATTTGATGACTTCAAAGAGCATGGATCAGAAAATGCTGCTAAGGCTAATGGGAAGTATCACCAACAAGGAAAGAATTACATTGTCAATGATGGAGACATTATATTCTTCAAGTTCAATGCAGGTGCTGGATTATCAGCTAAAAAGAAATGAAAAGAAATTAAACGTTAACATGGATTAGAATAAAAAGATCTGTTTATGGAGATGAATACAACCACCAAAAAACATTATTTGTAATGTAGAGCTACTTTGCCAGTTTTTAAAAGTAAATCTTGATAAACCTTCCTGTTTTAGTGGCAAAACAGTTTGATTGTGATATAATGTCCCTGTTAGGAAGGCTTTTCTTAGAATTACAGTTTAGTTTTTCTTACTATGAATTGATACAGTCTGAAACTATTAAAAAAGAGACTTGCCTTTAAGAAATGACTTTGGTCAAAAACAACCATGCAAAAACCTTGCATGATATTGTCTCCTGTTTGTATGGTGATAATTTGAAAATGATTATGCATGGCATGAAGCCTTATGCTCAACAAAAGATAAAAGCAAAGTTGCAATGTTTACACTAATGGCTAAGGTTAGCTTCCTTTTGTACAAACAACACTAAAAACTCAAATGTGTTCACCTGCAGCCAAAAACATGATGCAAAGTAGTAGAAATGTTAGTTCATGCTAGACTCAATCTTTTGGTTGTTTGGTTACTCAGGTGGTCATCATATGGGCATCTAGCATGTAGTGTGTATAGTATGGGTGATTCCATTCTCCTTGGTACAGTTCCAGGGTACATTGTAAATAATTTTTAAATGAATAGATAAAAAATTAAAAGATATTCCCTGACCTTTGGACCAGTAGGCACAAGCAGATCAACCTGATCCAAACAATTACTAAAAGGACAAATTAGCAAACATGCCAGGTTTTTAGGTCAAGCCTCTGCATAAAAGCAAAATAGAAAATCAGTTTTAAGGAGATATATTCAAGGTGAAAAATGTTAAAGAAATGAAGAAGACTGTCTTTGAACAGTGCTTGTAAAGTTTCTATGAGAAAAAGCAAATACCTGCCACAAAGCTAGGAGCTCTAATTCTTTAGGACAAACACACCTAGCATAGATTTTAGAAAAAAAAAGGTTGGTTTATTTGAGTGACACGAATGTGAATACACACAAATAAAAAAGGAATATGTGACAAGGGAATTAAAAGTAAAAGAACCCTGAAAAAATTACAGTATTTGGATACAACTACCTACAAACTATATTTTATGAACATTCTAGCATAAGGTCCTTACAATTCTCAAGGCCATGGCCCCCCATTTTTTGCAAATTATGCCTTTCCAAGGCAGCTCATCATCTTTTGCCATGGCAATTTTTTTGGCATCGAAGCTTCCCCCCCCCTCATATTTTTGGTCCCGTCAGAGGCCCTGATTTTGCAATCTTTCCAACGCAGTTGATGATTGCAAAACATCCAGAACAGAACAAAAAGGCATGATTACAGTCAATGCAAAAGACAAAATGTCTGGTATGGGCAGCAGTTTTTGAAATTGTAGCTTTAGAGAAATTTAGAAATGGTGAATTTGAGAGAAATTCCCAATTTTTCCAAAAGACTGGTGAATTTTACTTGAGCTTTTTGTATCTATCAATGATGCTGGATTTGTCATCGTTTAAAATGTAGATTATCAAGGAGAGCAAAATAAGAATGACCTGGCTTAAGATGCGAACAAAACTTTTATATTGAAGATATCTCGTTCTCTGGGGCATGAAATCCTAGGGAAAAATATGTTTACCCATGACTCAAGAGCCAGTCCCACGTTATTGCAATTTGTTTAGAGAGGCTGCAGCGAAGCAAATTGCAATATTGCCAGGAAACCTCTGAGAAAGGTTACGGCACTGAAATCCTGCTATTGCAAAGGAAGGTTTATTAACAAGATTTTTCTAAAAATTATCCTATCTGCCTATAACAAGAAGCAAATTTCAACAAGAAACTTGATTCTAAACCTGGAACTGCTTTTTCGATCAACTGAATAGGATTTAAACCAACCATTTCCAATCAGCGAGTAAAGCCTGGAGAGTTCGGAAAATTCTTCTTTGAAATGTTCTTGGTCTGTTATTTTGAGCAATAACTGATTGTGTCATATTGTCATGTGGCGATAGGGGCTGGAGCGCCAGGCTGCAGTGGTTTGAACGTAAGTGTAAACCATGATTGAAAATCCGTCTTCCTTCATTTACATTTTCCAAAGACTATTTTATCTTTGCCCCCTTTCTTAGTTTCCGCATCAAAAATTTCGTTCGTAATACAGTTCCCTATCGCTGGTAAGTCTTTCACAGAGTAGTCTGCAAATCAAAAGTTATTTTGTGTCCTATTAGACTCAATAGAAATAGACATAAGAAAAATCCAAATCTTTTGCAATGGACCCTCCCCAAGAGTTTTCGAAGAAGCATCGCTCTCGTGAGGAACCTTCCATATTGATGAGAATAGAGACAATGGCATTAGCCCCTTTATTAAGACGCAATATGTCCCAGACATGTTTACAGTGATCGACAAATTAGCCTCTGGTATCAAAGGTTTTGCTAATTGTTTGTCAAATATTTTTGCTCCAGTCAGAGCATTTGTGCAAATTGGATATTCTAAGGGCAGGGTTTGTAGAAATGACGCAAGAAGAAATTTTATTTCCAATTGAGATACTTAGGGTAATTGCAAGATACCATTACATTGTCCTTGTTTCGAAGAAAGCCAAACAACAACCTAGGGTACAGTTCCATCTATCTATATGTTGATTTTCTGAAGATAATGATAACATAATCAACTTCCAAGTGAAAAAAGTCATCCAACAGCTAACAAAAAGGCAAATTCTTGATTTACAGTCTTTTTTGGGGAGATGAACAGCAGCAAGTCTACCGAACACCATTTGACATAGTGGCAAATATCATTTGCAAACGTGTAGTAAGAAAATTATGAAGCACGTTAATTTTAAAATGACGCTTGCCTGGAAGCTGTTTGGTTTCACTCATTTATTCATTCAATTATTCAAATTTTTATAATTTTATTGGCTAGAACGTTCACGATTTTTGATGGCTTTCAACAATACAGATGGACTGACTGACTATTGAAACAAAACAGATCTTTTAAGCAAACGGCGTGGGTCTCTGTTGATGAATAGATGTAAAACTTCATCTGTTTGAATCACGGTGATTTTTTGCATTTGAATTAGTTTCAAGTCCGATCTTTCCTTCTTTTATCAACCTTTATCTTCACCTTTTTCAACTGTCCTCGAACCACTTGCTGCTTCTTTTCAAATGGTCCGCTTCCCACTACTTATTTCATCTTTAAGCATTCTCATTCATTCCCTAGACTGACTATCAACTCACCTCAGCCTCTCATTAGAAAATCTGTAGCAGCAACTTCGAGTTGAAACAAAGGCAAAAACAAAACTAAGCAGATTAAGACCCCGTTTACAAAGGAAGAGAAAGAGATCGGGTCCAAAACTGCCTGGATAGTTTTTAATCTAGACCCATTTTTTTCACAGCGTTTACACGAGACATGATCCAAACTTGTTTGCCTTCACACGGCATGCACAAAAACTCAAAAGCAAATGAGCGAGGGCCAGAAAGCCTTTTATGTTTGGTTGTGCTTTCTGGATCCCTTTGCTTTTAATGGTAGTCCATGATCAATCAAAGTGCTTGGGGAAGAGGTATTTATGCACTTTTTACGAATGCTATGAGATGCTGGCCGGTTGTCAAGCAGTTGAAAGTATTGATGATGGCGTTGAAACCTCTGTGATTCAGCAGACTGACTTTGCAGAAGTTAATTATCTAGGTTCTAGTTAACGGAGGTTAATAGTGATGGTCTGGAATCTATAAAAGCAAACAGGCAAACCTTCACAAACAAGGAATCAGATGCAAACATTATTAAGCCTTTGAAGGAAAAGATAAAACCATAATGGAAGAATTAAGAAACGTATTGGAAAATAGGAGATGAAGGTTTTGAAAAGTAGATGCTGCTGCCAGAAACAAAGATTTAGAATTATAAAGAATGAATAATAGACTTTGATAGAGCTGAGACATTTTTATGATGAAATGCAACAGTTCTCAACAGTGACGGGCTGGCTTAGAATTGATCACCGGCTATGGAGAACATTGTTGGGTTCTTTTAGATGTGGCTTGGAGTTAGGGCGTGGTCGTGAGATTCACTGAGCTTCTTAATTTCTTTCCAATATATCGTTAACAATTTTAGCACCGTGGACGAAACCTTGCCACTTTATTACGATATCAATGAAAAAGTGGTATAAATAACACAGAGGCTGAACATGAATTAAACATGGATGTTTTCGGGTCAGGTAATCTGTTGGGTTTACTGATGGTTGTCTAATGTAAACATGAGTCCCATCTATTGCGCCAATGCACTATGGAAATCAATGAGACTTGGAAAGTTTGAGACCAGAGTTTCTGCATCAGCTCATGTTTTCGGTAACTTGATGTGTTAAGGACCAAACTGTTTTGCTAATGTACGAGATATCACATATTTGCAGGAGAAATACCAAAGAAAATGGCACCTTTTCCGTATCTCGCGACATTCGGAAGTTGTCGATCCACTCTTCTACAATGATAATGTTGCGGTAAAAACTCAAATTCTCCGCTTTTGGCTCTCTAGTTTGGATTTTTCGCCTATAGTAGTCACAATCATTTCATTGTTCTCATCATTCAAGTGACTGGCTGCTTTTAATTTCCTCATTATCTCAGCTTTCATCAACATGTGTTTCGTAAAAAGGTAAAAAGTAAATTGCATGCAAGGAGAAAGTATGATTTCTGAGAACAGGTTATCCCTTAACTTTTCTAAAATACAAGGTACTTTGATAAATAGCAGACATTAAACAAAAGACTTGAGCAACTGACAGACAATAAACTTTCTACCGCATTGGATGGAAATATTACTTTCTACCAGTATTAAACTTTTTGCTGTTTAGGTTGACCAATTTCATAACTAGGACCAACACTCACTGTCTGTAACCATAAATGTTCCCCTAGTCTTGGTATGCTACATCAGTTACTGTTCAAGCGAAGTAAAAAAAGGCTTATTGAGCACCACTGTTAAATACGTTTCAATGTGATTTAACGCGTGAGTTCGTAGCGACAGTAAATGCAAGAATTATATAGAAAACTTACGACCTCGAACTTCGACAAGGATTTCAGCGAGAGTCAGACAGGAACAACTCCGATTCTCAGCAACACCAACTTCATTAATAGCAAATAGTTACAGCAAGTTGCTTCATGTGTTTCCAGATTAGGTAATTATCCGCAGACGAGGGTAACCATGTTCTAACACCACTTCCGATACTGTTGCCACATTCAACACTAATGCAAATGCAAATTCAACACTAATGCATCTCTGATGCACTCTACAGTAAACAACATGATATACGGTTACACCCTTTTCTGTTCTGATGCTATCACACTACGCTATTTACATGTTACAACCAATCAAAATAAACTAATCGAAATGATTCTATGAATAAGTAATCAAACTCATAAGAATCTCACAGATATCATTAAAACAATACGTAAAGAAACTATTAATCAAAATGAATAAGTAATGCGTCTCAGCAGTTTCCAAAAAAACTTTGCTCCATCAACATCCACCATCCTTTCCTATATACTCATACCGTTGTCTATTGTTCAGCAAAATTGAAAAATATGCAATTCCTTTCAAAAAGCTGTGTCAATTTCTGCTGTTTTTCTCTAGACACGGTTTCTTGGCAATTGAGGCGAATGAAAAATTCTGTGCAGCACGACTTTGTCGTTGATATGACTACGAATATTCTGCGAAATCGGCGCTATGAATCTACTGTTCTCCCTTCCGAAGCAAAAACATACACGAAGCATTGAAGTCATTACATCCAATCCATCAAACTATCAATTAAATCATAAAATTCAACTGAAAATGCAAATTAATGATGCGCTTATAGCTGCAAGTACTGATTTAAAGGCAAAATTAGCAAGCCGTAGCAAGCAAGTTGGTAATGTTACTGATGGAAATACCCCTGGATTGCTCAGGAAAGCGAAACTGAAAAGATTGAGGCCCAGTGAGATTTGTGTTTCATTTTAACGTTTGTAACAAGGAGTAAGTTTGGGCAACAAAATGCCACAAGGAATGTTGAAAACTTAATAGATGCAAATATAGCTAGGATTCCAAGACAAAAACATCTATCCCTCTCCCTCAATGAATAAACAAAAATCTCAGCCAAACTTGTCTCGCAAATCCATAACATAAGCAGCGAAAGTTCAGCAAAAGTGACAGGAATAAGCGAATCTCAAGACATCAAACGGAGGAAAAGGAAACATCTACAGAGATTTAAACATTAGACCACTAGCTTTTAATCGGAAAGTGGGAACGAGAGCACAAAAAAGACTATGTTGGTAGGTGATGCTCACATGCGGCGAATTGATGAGAAGTTACTCGAAAACTCGATTGTTGCTGAAGGAATTTGAGGGATGTAAAGTGACCAATTAATATAACCTTCATAAGGTTCATGTTTTACTAAGAGACTGGTATTCATATTCTTACCTTAAATGAGACGAAGCTTGATCCAGACTTCCCAAAGGAATTATCCAACTTAGCTTGCTACCAAAAAGAACGTCTAGATAGGACATGCAATGGTAGAGGCGTTTCTATTTATGTTAGGGATTCTATCAAGTACAATGTCGTCGTGTTGTTCCTATTGAGGACCCAAAACTCATTTGCATTGAGATTGAACCAAGAAAAAGCAAGTCCTTTCTCGTTCTCGTTTGGTACCGGCATCAAGCAAGCAGCCCTGTTGGGTCTTTTAGTAAGCTAGAAAATGCTGTTTTGTTTTTGGACAAAAGTAATCCTTGCCGGTGACACTAACTAAGATATGCCTAGCAAGCTATACAACCTATGTTTAATGATTCAAGGCATATACGTGATCTTTACGAGTTGTTCAGCTTTGAAAAGTTTATTCAATTGCCAAAAAGAGTCACTTTAACTACCTCTTCCATCATCAACCATGTTACTACAACGTGTGCAGAAATTTCCCTGAGTGTTCATTATATGTTGTACTGCATTTGAAAATTCATTGTGCAATGGAAGAAAGCCATATATAATTATTGTATGTTTGAAAATGGTTGTATGTAGGAAACTTTCAACGACAAAGCTTTTCTGGCTGATGCCTCTGGCGTATGTTTGGAATAAATGCTTCCGGAAACAGATGACATAGAACTTCTTGTAAGCAACAACTTCTGGTCACACTTTTTTCTTCGATAATAGTGCAAATGCAAATCAAAATGCATGTATCAGAGAATACTTCACCTGGATTGATCAGGACCTATAAAAACTTCTGTCACCCGGGGTAGACTAAAAAAGGCTGCATCCAAGAAAAATTATGTTTTGTTTTTGGATTCATATAGGCCGGTCCGTAATAAGGTCAATGTTTTTAAAAAGGCGGCGAAAGAAACAGTATTATAGTGATAAGATATCTGCAGTTAAATATAACATTAAGAAAACATGGAAAGTAATCAATTACCTCCTTAATAAGAGAACAAAGTCTATAAACATTGATTGTCTGACAAAGAATCGTGTTCCGGAACAGTTTATAAAAACAGGTTCTGGAATTGTTTATTAATTTCTCATGATAGGAATCTTAATTGTGGAAAAATCATAAGCCTTGAGTTTCTATGTTTTCCTTTAAAGGTGCACAAGAGACCCTGAGATCGGCCATTTTATGCCATTCACGTTGTCAAGTATTTTTGAGAAGGAGCTGGACGATTGTTATAATTTTTTTAAGAAAGAGGAATACTGCTTTACCCTCTTCAAATTTTGAGCTCGCTTCAATCATCTTTAAAATATTTTTTTTTTTCAAATATTTAATTTGATATTCATTTAATTACATTTAGTTTTAATACCATCAACTGTCTGGATTGTATTTACAACGCCAGAGAATAGGCTAAACGCCCTTATTAAATACGTCTCCCAAAGTTTTTGACGCAAAGAAGTCTCGTCCATGTTAGTTGGCAGACTTTAAACGTCCCCAGCAGGAGAAATACGAAATTTCAGCCATTTTGCATATGTATATGACGTGTGCAGAACTGCAGTTCTAGGTACTCGTAAAATCCCGAGAATGGTGCACACCGACCAAACTTTTTCTTTGCGACGATAGTTTTATTACCGATATGCGAAAAAGCCCCGCACTACGTACTTCTGATGGTCGGGATTTCATGTCGACCAAATTTTTTATGAAACTAAGAAAAGAAGCCGGTCATAGGAGTGACGGCAGGGCTTAAAATTCCAAGAATATCCACAGATGCGCCAAGGTACTGCCTAGCCATAAATGCGCGGGCAATTGAAGCCAAATCAAAGATCCACAAAGCTCATTCTTGCTTAGCAGCCTTCTCCGCCTGCATGCTCTCTGTAAAGCAGGTTCGCTTCTTCTATGGCTCAAACTAGAGGTACGCATTATTCTTCTTGGGAACAAAAGTTCGACTGCATTAAATTTGTTCTATGAGGCCTTAGTAAATAACAAGGTTTCACGCCCCGCAATGATCAAGAAGTGCAAATTAAGGGAATACAAAAGCAAAAATGAACTTCCAACAAATGATTATCATTTTATGATTATCTACAACTGCAAAACTCAAATCTTTAACGTAAAGTTTTCTGTCTTTTTTTTAATTATAGTTGAAAATAAAAAGCACGGGAAGTTGTGGAAAGAAGACACATATCGAATTAAAGTTTCATGTTTATTTAATGATATTTCGGGGCATGATAACTTGACGGAAAGTGCTGGTGGGCACTTTCTGTAAGACAGATGCATACAAAGAGTAGAGCTTAACAAATAAAGGTGTAGCAATTAAGCAAGCATGTTTATTGTAAATGCTTTGAAAGAAGCATCAAGCTATTAGTAAAGCATGTGACTACTTCTTGGCAAAAATGGTGATTCTCGGTGCTTGGCCAAGATTATATTAAGTCCATGACTAGCAATAGCTGTTAGAAGATTTTTGGTCAACATAGTTGACAATATTATTGATGTGAAGAGAAAAAAGGAGAAACTGTTCTTCTGAAGCTTCATGCAAGCGTAACAAAAGAATTTAAAACTTTTGTGGCATCCCTTTTTTTCTACAAGCATCTTCACAAGCCTTTTTGGTAATTTTTTCAAGAAATGTAGTACATGATAGTTTGCGAACTTGTTCACAATTTCTCTATTTAAACTTTAATGTAATTAAAACAGGAATATTCACGCCCCTCCCTGAACTTCGACTACTTCGGCCCCTTAATTCCGCCTACCTCGGAAAAGGTGCACACTACCACTTAACTTTTACAAGAAACTCGAAGGCTCGCCATTTAATGCAATTTATAGTAAAAACTTCAGTGGAGGTTGTCCAGTACAGTTGAGGGCTAACATCAGTACAGCGGAGGGCTAACATTCAGTACAGTGGAGGCTGTGCAGTAAAGTGGAGGGGTAACATTCAGAACAGTGGGAGGCTGTGCAGTGCAGTGGAGTGTTAACATCAGTACAGTGGAGGGCTAACATCATGCGTGGGCTTAAAGATGCACACCGTGCGTTACGCCACTGATCACAGAGAGTTCCTCTTGCCATTGGGAACCACGTTGTAGAGATTTAGAGATTGTGGGTAACAATAATTCTTTAAAAACTCAAAATATGGAAATTAAGAATCTAAAAAAAATTCCATCCCACTAGAATTGTTTCTTTCTTTTCGTGAAAAATATTTCAGCTGGCTGTCAAAAACTCTTACAGCTAGACTTAAGTTTCAAAATTTCTCATTTGAATGACTTTACAGTCATCGGAATCGAAGTTTAAACAATTTTCAGGATATGAAAGGGAAAATGCTGTCTTCTTAAGTGATCGCAAAAAGATTTAACTTTTCTAAACTTTTCTCAACCTGACTATTATTACATGAAATGATTAGTTTTCTGTTCCATTTTCTGTTTCATTGCAGTGATTTTTCTCGCAAAAAATAAACACAGAAAGGGCATTGCGTCTCATTCCGAGATTCCAGTGGGCGTGGAGTCGAAAAATTTCCCTAGAGCTCCGCCCCAAGACTCCCCTACACTTCAGAGGCTGCATACGTCCTGTTGCGTAATCGAATTGTTTCGCCGATTTTGATGATGATGATCTCAATGCGAGTGCTGTTTTGCCCATTTTGATAAGCATACTGTTAATTGGAGGGCTAGAATAAATGAGTGAGCTGTAAGAAAATCAGAAATAATGCCAATTCGTTGGTTCCTCGCTCTAGCATGATTCTGGTTCAAATCGTTTAAATGGATCATTTCCAATTATATTACTTAAAATATTCACACATATAATGTGGGAGGAGTGGTATTTAGATTGAATTTGTAAGGACTTGATAAACTTTTCATCAATTTTAAGAGCTGCAATCTCTACGCCTTAAGCAATCTGTAAGACTGAGTAAAAATTCAGATTGCTTACTCAACCAAAGCCGCGGTTTGCTACGATGATTTTCAAAATGTAAACAGATATGTTCACCTTGTAACATTGGAGTCGTTATAAAAATGTAATGTTAGTCAACTCTAAAATTCAGTAAATATGCGAAACCACAGATACTGCCTATTGAGTGGTAGGCAGGCTTTTGAAGTAGTTGACGATGACCATCAACCAGGCACAGTGTTCAAGGGTCAGCCAATATTTAAAAGATTGCACTGACATCCAACTTCAACTTCATCAATCGCTTGTATGCTTGCACGCTTGTATCAATCGCTCCACATGTAAAGAAAGGAGATCAAACCGCATCAGATCGACCGGTTTATTCACAATGCTACATTTGTAAGTAAAATTTCTGTACTTTCTATACTTAAAGAAAATTGGAAAAAAATTAATTTAATTACAGGATCCAGTGCACATTCCAACAGGACCTTTACTTTCTTCAAACCTGCCAAGAACGGGGCTGGTACATTTTCAGGGCAAACATAATATGAGACAAATAATGGCAGGTGATGTTACGGGACCCATTGACGTTACGTCGCTCTTCTTCGTGAATAGCACATTAAATCTGTATTTAATCTAGTGGTGGTTTGCTTTTACAAATGTATTAATGAATATCAAAGCACAACCTTTAGATATCGTAAAATGAATATACTTTGTTTGATTTTCCTTCAAAACTACAGTTAATATTTTTTCATTTCTTTGAAATCAGGAAACACGAAGGAAAATAATCTGATTTATTAATGATTCATCAAACATGTTTTTCTTATGAGAAAAAACCATATGAGACCATTAAGCTTCAAATGCCGAAAAGTTAAGAACATGTTAAGGAAATGGTAAGGCTTCATAGCCTTCTTTCAAAAAGATAAGAATAAAAGAGGAAAACACACTGTAAAATTAGTGTTTGAAAAGTGTTCGAATTATTATTTCAAGTACGTATAAATTTGCCTAGCCAGTAATTTTTCATTGTACGCAAGGTGAATTCACAGACATATGCTAAAATTCAACCCGCGGCTTCTTTCAGAGCAATTATCGTTCTTTTGAGAAATCAGTGCACATTTGAAAAGCAAGGAAATTAAGAACATGTTAAGATCATTTTAAGCTTTCATACCAAAAATGTTAAGAAAATAACTAGGCTTAATCGAAATTCGTTGTTCTTAGTAAAACAAAAACGTGTATACTGTAACAATGATGACACATAGGTTTAGACCGCCATCCCCATCAACACTTTTAATATGCTGCCATTTTCTATAGACTGTTCTTGCATTTAAATATGAAACGCGAATGTCGAAGCCAGCAGGTCATTGGAAATACGGCTAAGAATTAACATTAAATGGTCTTAGGAAAATTTAACTTACAAATACGCTAAGATTTTGGGCCGAGCCTCTGCATAGGAGTTTCTTTATTTACTAGTCAATTGAAACCCTGCCTCCCAACCCCCGGGACATGAGGGGGACTTAACGGGGAAGGTACCGTGGAATAACGCGTTTTTAATGATGGCTTGTCTCGAGGGGACAAGGGTATTAACAAAACTGGATATTTACGGGGATTATTTAGCGGTGGTTTTAACATTTTTCGCGGAGAAGGGAAAATGGAAACTAGTATGGCGCGAAAGGCAATCGACATTGTATTATCGCATCATGATGTCTATGGCTGTGGAGGGGAAGGAGAAAAAGGTAAGATATTCATAGTTATTCATAATCATGTTGAATTATTCGAATCCCTTCTCGGCATAAAATGATAAAACTGAAAATTACAGCCTAACACACAGCTACATACAATATGACTATGAGAGAGTGATTGATCTTACAACTGCTATGGCCTTCTTCGAAAGATACTTTGAGCCAACCTGATACTAACAGTTCTTAAGAATGCAATGACTATTGCATACGCTGATGCTTCACAGATTATCTCATAGTACCATAGAGAATATGGAGGAGGCGTTTTTTCAATGATAGCTACTAAAATGAGATGACTTCAGTTCTGGCTGCTTAGTGAGTGATAAAGAAATGAAATATCAAATTTTTTGAACGCATTCCTTTCTCTAATTGAAAATTCTGAAATACCCGGGGAATAGAGGGTGGGGCATTTAACAACCCATGCCCCCCTCGATAACGGGAGAAAGAATGGGAGAAATGTTAACTTCCACGCTATGTCCCAGGGGTGGGGGCCAGGGTTTCAATTGACGTTTGCATTAATAGAAGAAAACAGGTTTAGGAACAAATATAAAATTATCAAAACAAAAATGAACGTTTCTAGTATATAAATGCCAGGAGACCAAAATTAACGAAATGGAAAAAACCTGTTTTGGAAAACAAATGATACAGCTTTTAGAAAAAAAGCCAGAGCTTTCCACAAAGTCAGAATTTTTAATCTTGTAAGACAAAATCACCAGGAAAGTATCATAGTACTTGTTCTTCAAGCAATGGAATTAAATAGATTAGTTTAAGCACTCTCGTTAGCACTGATGGAGCATTGAATAATTTGCCAAAATGTGTGGATTTTTGTTATTTCCATTCGAAACTTCTGAAATTGAATTTTTGGCAGTTTAAATCCCATAGTGCCTGTGCTAGACCTTCAATTGAAAACACCGGCAGTAGCTGCGCTCGGTTGAGAATCCATAACAATACCGTGTACTCAAACTCAAAAGTGTGCTCTCATGCTTCTGAACTTTCTTGCCTGCTCTCATATTTCATTTTAAATTCTTCGATATTCTTAATAATCTCGGTTATTTTTGCCGTAAAATCTCTTCTTCTAGCGTTGGCAAATAATCTTGTTATCCTTGCACCCTAAAATTTTTGTCAATTGCAAATAAATTTTGTCGGCTTCTGCGGATCTCAACCCTTCCTTGTCACGGATGATACTACTGGCCTCTCTCTGTTATATCGTAACTGCCGCTAGATTTATCATTTGGAGGTCCCTCGTCTGCGCTCCCCGATTCCTCCGACGACCTCTCAAAAATTGAATTTATTATCGACCTCCCCTTCTCTTATCCATCTCTGGTGTGGCGATTATGGTGCGTGCATATGATCTGGGCCCTAGTAACTTCAGAATGGCGGGAAAAGTTGAGTTGAGTATGATCTACAAAAATTATTTAGTTATGAACAAAGTAAGCTGCTAGTGCTCACGTTTAGGACAGGATCATGTTATGGTGATGTCTTCTAAGCATTTAGGCCCAAAATTAACCTGATCGAATTTCATGCAGTAAAATGTACTTAAGGAGAATCATATCTATTGCGACACAAAGTTGGTAAGATTTTATAGATAAATAATGTTTTTCGAGTATTTATATTGATTTTACCTCATTGCTAAGGGTATTTATTGCGACATGTTTCGCCAAGATATCGCTCGTTGATTTACTTTTTGCTGTAACTTTTTTGTCCCAAGAGGTCGCACCGAGAACATATGAATACTTGTTTAGCAATGTTTAAAGTTAATTTTGATTCGAAATTTTTTTAAAATGTGAGATACCCGAGCGAGCAACGTTTTTCAAAGGGACGGGGGTTAAAATAGGGGTAAAATACCATATTTGGATGATGAGAGAAAATCACGCCTCTTGATTGGTTGAAAGCTGGTGGGTGTGTCATTGCCCTCCTCCAATTAAAGAGTTGGCCGCTATGCTGACATGTAGAGAATGTAATATTTGAATTCAGAGCAATAAACAACTTTCTAAGCAATAGTATATTTGCAGGAACATAAATTATTTCATCAAAATTTGATTATTTCAACAAACTATGCTCAACGTTTAACAGAATAAGGGAATTTTATATGATCCTCTCCCGTTGTTTCTCAACAGTTTTTAACAATGTCAATTTTGAGAATGTCCTTTCAAATTTAGTTGAGCCTATAGGAAGAGTAACAAGAATCCTACATAAAGTGTGCAAATTGGGATAAACATTCTGGGTCTCATTTTTCTTGACTAAATCTTTCTGCTAAAAATGGACTTCCTCCTTTCATCTTCTCGTAAATTCTTATCGAAGACATATATTCTTCTTTTAATGGAATGCATCGAGACAGTAGTTGTTGGCCACATTCTTGAATGCATCATCTGGTAAGCCATCAGTAGTGATAACCTAGCTAATTTACAAAGATGGCTTTATGCGTAGAAATTCGTGTTTTAATGTTGATGTTTCCCGTTTGTATTTGGCTGTTGGATTCTCTCCAATTTTGAAATTGGAGAGCTCATCACTCTCTTTCCCTCTTCTCCTGACACGTTTTGCTGAAAAATATGTCTGCAATAGATTGTGTCTTCTACAGAACTCTTTTGTTTCAGCCAATAATACCGTAAAATCACTTCGCATTTGCCGTAACCACCCCTCTGCCATGTCGACTAATCTTACCGCAGGTAACAGATTGATTTTCTCTAGCTGAAGGTAATTTGAAAAAAGAACTCAAGCATCAGTGACGGTTTCCTCGCTCTCATTTGAAGACTGGCATTGCTTTAGCGAATTTTAAAAAGCAGTTAAACAAGTCCACTGAGCTTGCAAAAACACATTCTCTATTGATTGTTGGTGCGACCACCATCTAGTGGTTGAAATATTTGTGGGCGATGGATTCTTTGGATGCCCCTCTCTTCTTGCATCTTTTCAGGGACATCACTTCCCGGTCTTCTAGATTCAAAAGAATACGGCACTGTTTCTGCATTTGATTTTTTTATGACTTATGACAGAAATTTGAAAAAGAGCGATGATAAAAAATTGCATCAATGAATATTCGCCTTTTTCTGACAAAAAGAGAAAGTGAAGAATTTCCCGACAACGTTTTGAAAGGTGGGGTTTGACTCCCTGGGCCTCCCGTCCACGACGCCACTGCATAGAAAATTGAATAATAAGTACAAGCTATTTACATTGAGTCTATTTAATGCCCTATTTTATGAGATTTTATGCGACCACGCTCACAACTACTGTACCGGATGATATGCTTTCTGATAATAATGATATAAGGAGTGGCCCAGGCCTCTCATCATAAAAACAAAAGTGCACAACAGATTCTAACAGTATAGGCATTGCGTCTTCAGACAACTGGGAGTTGTTACTTGGATATGGAAAAGGTCTACAAATATTTTCCAACAAAATCTTAAACTTTCAACCAGACTGAGAATTTCCAGAACGATACACTTCTTTTCTGAAAAGCCTTCATTTAAAAAGAAAACTTTCTACATAAAAAGCTTACAAAAAACACTTAAATTATGATGTGAGTGCTCTACGCTGATCCTTTTCTAGATAAACATCGTTACATTAGTTTCTAAGAAGTGTTAATTTCAAGAATCCTTCGGGAATCACTCAAGTTTTAGCATGTCTAATTCATAGGCCTTCTCAGCATATTTCTTGCAACTTCGCTGTTCTTGTCTCAAAAACGTTTTTGCGCATTTTAGTCGTGTAAAATAAATTCCCAAGACGTAATGCTTTCATCAAATGAATTAGGGGTAATTCTAATAGCGAGTCTGTAATACTTTTTTTAAACCCCTGTTCCTTCACGTCCGCATTTACATCATATAACACCGATCATCCATCGCAGGGTTAGCCATTTGCAGTGAGGATTGAACAAAAATTGTTTTTGAGGAAGCCTATGAATAAATTAATGAGGTGATGCAGTTTAGCAATGTTTATGTAAAATAATTATTAAATAAATTTTCCCAACTTCCACGCAATGCTTTTTTATGCTTATCACTTTTTGACCTTTTCAAAATCCTTTTGCCAACGCTTTTCAGCAAAAAGGCAAATCGACTCTCTTATACAGTGCACTATTTGTAAAGACGTCAATAGCAACCAAATGGCAAGTGATACTAGTGGGGTTAACTTATGAAAAGTTAATCGCTCTTGGCGACAGACCACGAAAGCTTGAAAGTCCGTCAAACGCAACTCGTTCTTTTTGATTGGTTGAAAGTAATACGACTTGTAGTTCAGTAATACACCGTTTGCAATCAATATATTCAAAGGGATTATGTTTCCTCTCTAGGTTAGTCTCGATCTTGCCAGGAAATTTATGAGAAAATTTTGAAAGCAGCTACATTTTCAAGTGTCACAAAGGGTTTGAGAATAGCAATCATCTCAAAAGCAAACGGAGAAGTTTCACAAGAAGGCTCTGTAGCGCAGAAAACCATGAAAAGCTGGTTATCAACCGCTCTCCGATTCATTGTTCTCGCATCCGCTATAGTTTTGTGGTCATTTGCATCTGGGTTTTCAAAGGTTGACAGATGCAAATCTTTACGATTCATGATGTGCCGAAAACTCGGTTACAATAAAACTCGTGGTTTGGATGACCTGTATCCAAGTATGCCAATGCAAGAGCTGGAGCAGTACATCAGAATGATTGATGCAATAAGATGTTCACCCGATGCATTGTTCTTTCTGTGCACTGTCTACTCACCAGTTTGCTTTCAACAGTACACACCAAGGGTACTACCTTGCAGATCCGTTTGTGAAAAAGTGAAGAACGGTTGCATGTCATACGTTAGACTGGCTGGCTTTTCCTGGCCAAGTGAGCTTGACTGTCAAAGATTTCCCGACTACAACACAGGTGTTTGCATCAGGCCAAGTGCAATCGTTTCAAGTGAGCACTATTTTGTATTTTCAAGTGTTATTTTCCATTAGTAAGTGGCGTAATTCTACAACTGAAATGGTTGTTAAGCCCAATTCTCACATTCAAAGCAATAGTCCTTACTTTAAGCTTTCTGGCCATTCTTTTACCAAGTTGATTGTATATTTGGTAAAGGAAATAAACTATCAAAGACTTTTCTATGACCAGATGATGATATCAGGGTCAATTTGCCATAACAAATTAATATGTTTACTTTGCCGCAACTAAATGAAGTCATCGTCCTCAAATATGCCCCTTCACTTTAATTTGCAAATTTTGACAGATAACCACCCTAGGACTGGATAGTTTAGTATACATCTTATCCGATGTACGTTCGCTATTCGATAGCTTATTTGATTATTTGATGACTGACTAATTGTGTGTTCAAAATTGAAAAGATATAGAAATTTTTAAATTTGAAGCTGCAGTTGATTTTAATAAAACTCTCTTCCTAACCACTAGTATAAATTAAAGATCAAAGCGGAAACCAAGAATTAATATAAATTGATGAAGCCTTGCCTCTCGAATGGGGGTCTCACGGTTGAAATTTCAATTTTATCAAGAAGCCCGGTGGGCTCGTACAAAAGCAATGGAAAGTACTAATTGACTACGATAGCCTGTAATCAGTTCAAGGGGGTTAAACGGCTGTGGCAGTCTTTGTGAAATACACCTGCCAAACGCATACTAAATCAGCCAATTAAAAAAATTATATCAAACAATGTAGTAAGCTTAAAATCACCATCCTATCTGCAGAATAGAGTGCAATAGTTTTCTGTAAAAATGAGCCTGTGTCTTGATGTTCCTATTAGTCCTACTGAAGCAACGCCTATGATATCTCATTAATTGGAATAAAAATTGAAAGAGGCTGTGAAATTGATTACAATAGTAGCACTAAAAATGTTTTGTTAATACATGTTGTTTCGAGCATTCCGAGGGTCTTTAAACTATCACACACATTTTTGTATATCAAGTTAGCCGAGAGGACAATGCGCAGATCGAAAATATGTGGGTGCCGATGAGGGCGTTTGATAGTCACAGTTGAGAGATGGTTTGTCACTGCACTGCTGCCTAGGGTTTGGGTTACTACTGTTGCTCATAATTATACGTATTATGGATTGGGGTATCAATGTTATGCTTATTGCTGTCCTGTAGCGTTTCTACAATCTCATTGCTTCCGATTTCACTTACTTATCTTTCTATTGTCCTATAAATTTCATATCATGTATAGACATGATAATATTTTCATTTATATATACACGAATAGGAGATTTACTCTTCGTGGCTGTCCGTGATCCATGCCTCTATTGTAAAAAATGGAGAGCATTTTACCTCGCATGAATTGCAGATCCTTTTAATTGTCATATTGAAGAATTAATTTATAGAAACTAGGCACAATTTTTTCGATTTTGCTGGACGTGGTTTTCAGAAGACTTTTGTATAAGAACAAAATTTTCTTTTAAACAGGCTTATCCAGCAATGCTACACAAACTCGAAAAGGTAAAAAAATTTAATTAGCATTCTTTGCACTTATTTCTCTTGTATATTTCTGTAAATTATTACATTGCAGTATTTTTGATACATGTGAACATAAATTCTTAGTCAGTATCATCTCTGAAACCGCCCCTGACTGTCGAACTTTTCTTAAATTTTGTGTTCAGGATAAATTTTGAACTTAGTAATAAATGCAGCTTGCCCATCGAAAGGACACGGGCATGGAAAGATAAAATATTGTAATTCTAGAGAATTTGCAAGTGAGAATTTATTTTCATCAAGTATTTGCAATTTTGATTTGTGTAGATCAGAGCAATCGTGTCGATATTCAGAATTACAATATTTTATCTTTCCATGTCCGTGTCCTTTAGATGGGCAAGCTGCATTTATTGCTAAGTTCAAAATTTTTTTCTTGATATGAGAAAATGCTGAATCCCAGCTGTCATGGGAAGCATAGATAAATCAAAATTAGTGCATGTGCACAGTCTATAATGAAACAATAGAAAATCTTTAATTCAAGCTACCAATTGGACTTTCTCACAGGCAGAATACTGATAATTTTCATTTTAAGTAGCTCATTTTTATAAACATCATCCGCTTTTGTGAGTATCTGGTATAGGTTCATAATATCACTTTTTTGCAAATAATAGAGTAGAAAATATCCTTTTCTCAATTCTAGATCTGAGTGCCAGGAGCGAATTCAGTGCAGTGTGCCCAAAATGCGATGTTCAGCATGGGATTAAAAAGTACAAGCAGTTTAAAAGAGCAAGCTACGGTAAGAATTTTTGAAAATCCAGACAACCAAGCTCAACAGTTATACTATTTTAGCAGAAATAAAGTCTTAAAATCTATTTCACAAAGCTATAAACTACAGCTAAAATATTCACCGTAATGCGATTAAAGGCTGAAAGTTTCATAATTAAATGACTAAGCATTGGTCTAATCTGAAAGCACTAGATATGCAAGTATCTTGAAAGAAGAGTATATTGCTGAACCCCTTCCCGTGCATGAAAAATTCTGACAACCTTAGCATAACACTTCAGAAAGAGATCATTTCTGCAGTAACTGAACAGGCAATCGCAAGGATGACTGTTAACACGCTCGAAAAGATGCGCACTGAAGAGGGGTGCAACTTGCTTTAGGCATTGGTTGTGTCTTAATATGATCCGTGTGTTCTTCGGCCAAAAAAGGCTTAAAGATTGCATTTGAGACTGTTGATCACAATTTTTTGCTCGCTAAGTTATCAAAGTATATCTAAGTCATCATACCTAACTGACAGCGTAAAATACTGCCAAATTAATGGTTCCAATTTACAACAAAAAAGGGTGCTATTCCCCAGGGTTCATGCCTTGGGCCTCTCCTTTTCATCTTGTACGTAAATGACTTTGAGCGATGCTTGGAAAAAAGCACAACAAACATGTATGCAGACGACACTAGCATCACATGCACTGCAAAAGACATTGCGGAACTGTGCAATGACCTAAAAACTGAGGGTGAGTACATTGCAGAGTGGATGATGCAGAATAAGCTTAGTCTGAGCACCAAAAAAACTGAATATATATGGTCATTGGTTTTAAAAGACGAATGAACCATTTCCAGGGGGAGAACAACGCGGAAATAAATTGAGAAAAATCCAACGAGCCCATGACATAAAAGTTGTCCAGGAGTCACTATCGATTAAAACGTATCATGGAAGAAGCATTACAAGAGAATTAAGTATAAACTCAAAAACAGTCTTTCTTCGTAGAGGAAACTTAACAACATACTTCCACATTCGAAACTGGACCAGGTTTACCGGGCACTTTTCAAGAGCCATCTAAGAAGATACGGTGATGAATTATGGGGTAGTCTGTCTGTTACAAAACTTAAACATCTTCAACGTCTTGAAGACAGGGCTCAAACATTAATTGAAAGTGCTTGGTTTGATGACGGGTGGGTTTGTAATTGGCTTTAAGTTTCGAACCTTATCAGGTATGACAGGGCCATAATGACCTACATAATGGCGAATAGTCTTCGCCCTGACAGCGTTAGAGGTAGATTTATCACTAGATAAGAGATATCTAGTTATTCGACAAGGAATCAGCTTGATATTGACATCCAAGGCCAAATTTGAAATTCTCAAAGGGAAGTCTCTTCTACTCTAGTGCCATAACATGGAATTAAATTCCAAGAAATATAAGAATGAGCCTCACACTCTCCATGTTAAAAATAAACTTGATGGGATTCCTACAAAGTTAATAAATTCCCAAAAGCAAAACATGATCCCTAGGTAGAGCACCGACATCTTTTTTTATCTATATTAAATAATAAATTTGTAGTAGAAGTAATTTATTTATATTATAGCTGATAGGGAATTCGTGTTTAAAGATTTGAAAAATAAAAAAAAATAGACCTGTTCGTTTTGAAGAAGGCATCGGGAATCCTGATATAAAGACTGATACAACTTTTGTTTTAATTTACTTTTGTAGCTGACAGGGCATCGTGCCTAAATATTTATTTATACATATATTTATACTAGATGTAAACAGTTATTATCGCCAGATTTATCACAGTGCTTTGGGCACGATCAAAAAAGCTATCCAAGAAAGATTTGACAAGAAGAATACAAAAAATACAATGAATTACGAGAAGTTAATAATAATAAACACCATAGTTATACTAAATGAATTAGCTGCTATAACCAAAGAACCTGTGAAAATAATTTACCCCGAATATATAATTTACAACAATATGGTTCTCAAAAGTCAGTTACAATAATAGAGTTTAAAGAAAATGTTAAAAATCAAATTTTAAATCATTGCAGTAACTCTTGAACTTCAGTATGAATGTTCCACACTTTGGTCTTTTGAAGACCTTACTAACTATTTTTGCACCCTTGAATGCAAACGTTCTGCTTCAAATTTTACTCTTAGCATTAATAAACTGTGTTCATTTGCACGTGTTGCTTTGTTGTGTTTTACACGCTGGAAGTATTCAATAAAGTGAGGTTGTGCAAGACCTATCAAGCACTTACTGACCTCAACTGCATAAAGTCTGTGTCTGATGTGATTTATTTATGATTGTTTTACAGTGTTTCTTCTACCATTTAGCATTTAAAATAATCGTATTCAGATGCTTTCAAATCTTCAAATAATTCAAATAAGGAATATAAATATCAAAGAGCCAAAGATTAACCCATGCGGTACTCCACAAAATATTGGTTGCCTTGAGGTTCTTGGTCAATCAAGTCCAACAGAATGCTTTTTTTTCAAAGAAGTAACTACTAACCCATGAAATTTCGTTGTCGTTGATGCCCTAAACCGATATTTTGGATAGAAGTCGTGCATGATCCACAGTATCGAATGCGTTTAAAATTATCGCCAGACGTATAAAATGAGGTACCTTGTCTATTTTTTAAGCTGAAGGAACAATTGAAGTCTTTAAACAATGGTTTACCAGCTCTGAAAAGGATGCATATATTTTATCTGCCATATCTATTATCAAGCATATTGGAATATTTTCGTGGCTAGGGGCCTTTCTTCTTTTGATCTTTCTTAGAATCGCTCCCAATCATTTCTGCTTGTTGGTTTGAAGTAGAAGGGGAAACTGTTTGGATTCATTTCCAGATGTTATCAGATGTAATCACTCAATGGTAAGCCATATGAAGTGATTACATGTGCGAAACCCATTCGAAATACCTATCAAATCCGATGTCTGTTAACCGTCTATTTTAAAAGTTTGCTGTTTTGCTTTCTATGCTCTTTCTTGGAAAGGATCGCTCTATATTTTCCCATAATTATTTTGGAAGATCTGTATTTTCTTGCAGAATTGATTTAGTATGTCTGATTGAGCGTGTAACCGAGTTCATAAGCCAACGATACGTGGAAATCACTTTTGTTTATCTTGTTACGGATTTTGCTTGTACGCCAGGGGCATTTACACCCTTAGAACCTTAACTTTTCTAAAGGTGCATGCTTATCGATCACAATTTTTAATAAGCTTTTAAAAGCATTCCAGCCACTGTTCGCATTGTCCTCTTTCGTCACTGCAAGAACATCGATGTTTCGTGTTGCTCCTGTGAAGTGTATATTTTTGAGTTGGTTGATCAGGCCTTTTACATTTTGATGAAACAGTATACTGAATTTGCTTTCAAAAAGGATGATTTTCAATGCAAGTTAATCTGAAAAGTATCAGAGCCAATCTTGGTGCGCCCACCATTCTCCAACATGGAAGAAGCGTTATCGATTCATGCTTTGAATGGTGATAACTTAAAAAAAAAAGGTTTGTTAGTTGTACAAAGATGATTTAGCCAAAGAGCTGCTTGTCTCTCAGTTGATGGTATTACAAGCGAACAAGCCCTCCACTGAGATAACCATGTTCAGAAAAGTGTGGAAATATTGCAAGGCAATGTCAAAAGGTCAAAGATCAGTATTTTCAGAAATCACAATTTTTTTGTAATGCCTGCAACCAACGCTGTTTCTGAAGGAAGTTTACATACAAGAATAACAACCAAGTTTACATACAAGCATGAAGTAGTCACGATTAAACCACATACTTTCTTCGCATGTACACAAAGATATAACTGATCGATTGGATTTGGTATCAGTAGCAAATGAGGTTGTTTCTTTGAGTAGCAAAAGAGAATATCATTTAGGAAGATTCGCATCAAGCGATTTGCCACAATTATAAGCACCTCAAATCTCAACTGATGTGTAATATGGTATATCAAAGGCAGAACGTTATTTTTATGTTAAATATTGACTTCAATACTTCGAACGTATTTGGGTTTCAATACTTTGGGTTTCAATACTTTGGGTTTCAAAGAAATAGAAATGTTTATTTGGGTAAAAAGGCTGCTTCAAAAGGTTGATTTTTAATGATTACTTCCCAAGTTAATATAATCTTTAAAATCAAGTCTCGCCAGATCTAAGTACTTCAACCCACCTGAATTGTCTGATCTCAATGCACACGATTGGCCCTCCGTGTTCTAAATTGTATATCGGTCCATAAACAAGAGAATAAAAGGCATAGCAAACATAGCAAGCATAGCAGGCATAGCACGCGCAGCAAGTAAGCATTGCGAAGGAGCAAGAATAGAAGAAAAACAAGCAAGCGGGGCAAGCAAATCAAGCAAGCAATTGAGGTAGCTGCAGAGACACAGCAACTAAAGAACGTTCACGTAGAACACAAAGTCAAGGGCTGCTGCCTCTGAGGCTTATCATACCAATTTCTGCCTTATACAATATTAAGCAAGCAGAATCATGCAAAAGATCATGTTTCCCATGTTGGTTTCTTTTACAAACAATGACTGTTTAGGATTTATAATTAAAAACTAAATTTATTCTGTCCTGATAGTGATTGAAGCTGTGGTGAACTCCCGCATCACAACAGCAAAAGGTCAGACGAAACTTATTGTAAACATCAAGAAGGTTTACAAAGAGGGTAAGTGTAACATTCTTAGTGTATATTTGTAGACTGCAGATTTATCTATTCCGAGCATTTCGAATTGTTCATTGTCTTCATGCCAGCATCAAACAATGCAAAATGTCTTCCATTCGAGGCAGAAGCTCACGATCAACTAGATTTAATTCTATGCAGGCCCGCTACTTTATACTGTTAAATCAATAACATGACCTAAAAATAGTATTCTTTCTGACCTCTGACATGTGCCTCTATTCATCTGGTGATGATGAAAATTATCTGCTAATCTCGTTTCTGTTAACGCGGCATTCCCTGTTTGCCAGTTGTGCCCGAAGGGGCCCGCAAAAGTTTTATTCAATGAGAAAATTGTTTGCTGGTTAGGGCCCGGTGCAATGAAATACCTTGGGGACCGCACTGGCTCAGACTACCCTGGGTTATGGGAGGCTTTTTGTAAGTAAGTAAAAAGAATTTGTTTTAAACTCTTTTCTTCGACCTTAAGTCTCGTGATTGAGTAAGGGCTTTCAGGCAGCGGCTCCGTTATTAGAACCGCGATTCTAATAACGGACCCGCATGGTGGCTACGAAAAAGGGGCTGCAAAAAATTTGTCACAACCAGCTACAGTTCGCTCGCCGTTAACAATCAACTGCTCACAAGAAGTTACAACAGAACTGCAGTTTTAGCTTTGAGGGAGAGGGGGGTAATTAACAAGGAAAGTGACAGCGGTATGTGGAAAGCTTCTACCGCCTCGTGCCATTTTGTCTACAATTCGAAGATAATATTTTGCAATGGCTCGCTGAAAAACCATTTTTCAACATCGTTCACTCAGATTCGTTTTTATGCCTATGATTCTATATAACAAGGCTTAGCCCTCTTCTCGGTTTAAGCCTTTATTTTACTCACAATTTGCAAGATAGTCCTCAATCTCATTTAGGCAGTTTTTGTCAATAACAGAAACATAAATGACTTCTTTATTATCCATTAGATAGGACTTGCATTATTGTCTTGTTTGAAAAGATCCGGGACACGCAGGACCGTCAAGAGAGGGGTGGGGGGTAGGCGGAGTCGGAGATCCGGGGCCTGCACTGGCTCTCGACGGCCCTGGAGAAACTGGTGGATGAGGCTTTATTCGTATTTTGTCACACGAAACTGCTTATTAGCTACTCGCCAAAAACTCGCCAAATGCCTAAGAATCAACTAAGGGACGTTCAGCATGGCTCAAACTTAGTTTCTGAAAGAAATCTTGCCTACCGACCGAGCAGATAAAAAGATTCTTGACCCAATCCATTTAAAGATGTCAGAGACCTTTCATACAGGCTCATTAAAAGATCCTTTAAGTTGTGATTCATTAGAAATGCAGATGTTGGGGGCTCAAAGTGCCCCACGTACCACGCGTTGCCAAAGGAAACAAATTTTTTGCATCATCATCATGTTTCAATCATTGTGCACAAATTTCGAAAAGTAATACCAAAACAAATATTCTCCCAGCCGCCTCTGTCTTAGCACATTGGATCTCCATGACATATATAGTACCCTCAAAATACTTGGACAGTTCTGCGCATGACTTCCCTTCCATTTCTGTGGTACCATGATCACCCTTAGCAGTCTTTTATGGCATGACTTTGGAGTATTTCAAAGTCAATCATGTTACACAGCTTACCGATGTGGGTTATTCGATGCATTCCGTCAAGAATAAGGTCGATTCAAAATGCGATCAGATTGTTAATGTTTGCAAAACGTGGTTGTTGTCGTTTCTTTATTGACCACCATAATAACTTTTTATTCTTGTCAACCTTGCTCAGCTTTGTCGCAAAGTTTATATTTCTTCAACCTCCAACAAGTTCTGTTTTGCATATAGCCTTGCCATTTCCGATTTAAAAGACTTAGCGATTCAATAATAGACGAATAGAAAAATATTTACTGTTTTCGTCGATACAGCCATAAATCTTTGGGAGCACGAAGTTTTGATTAGTTTACTGTTGATGCCGATCCATCCAATGAGCCCTGGATATCATTTTCAGTTATCAATCAAGCAACAGCTTTTCCAAGTTAGTAGACCTTCCTTTATTGCCCTTTATTAGCTTCAAAATAGAGTTATTGCTAAAGAGACTATAAACAAATGCAAACAATACTCTCAGATAGGAGAAGAATAGAGCTTTCCATCAATACCAAGTTTGGTTGCTTTTAGGCCCATATATCCTTAATAACTAATGGTAGAAAAAGTTGAGTATTTTGACGGCTAGGATCCTTGAAAAAATTTGTTGCTGGTTGCTTGTCAAAGTTATGTCTTGTTTGACTATATGTGATAATAAACTTTGCCAAATAATATATAAATCAAATCTTTAATAATTTAGAAACTCAAAATCAAAAATTTGAAAATATTTTGAGTAGCAAGCCATCTTAAAGCTAGTTATAACACTAGACAATAGTCTAGCGTTAAAGTCAGTCAGTCAAGTCAAAAATCAAGATCAATCACATCGTCTCCCCCTTTTTGGCATCATGTTCTCTGCACGTTAAATACAAAACTTGTGGTGACTTCACTTAGGCCTGTTTACATTTTGTATCATCATTCCTTCATTCCACTTTCTCTCAAATCTCGATACATGCCACAGTCACTCATTGCGTCAATCACACCGTCACATTGCCATTAATCCACTTCCCGCATTATTTACTTTACCAATACTTCGCTATTCAATCCGCTCATCGCCTATACTCGCCCTTCCTATTATTTGTTTAACCTACGTAATTCGAAGTTAAAAGCCAGTATTTCAGTTCACTTAATTTAGTCTAGAGATAATAGTCTAGAGCTAACAGATACTTCGTCACTCTCTCGCATTCGCTCTGACTCCGTGTTCTCTGCACGTAAAATAAGAAACTCGATGGTCTGGATAGTCCACAGAGGTTGATCTACTCAGCTTGGTGGGAACAATGACCAAAATTCAACCGTTTCTACAAACTCATCGATAGCTACAGGCTCAAACATTTAGCTAAGTGGGAACAACTACCAATAATTTGACAGTTCCTACAGGCTATTCCACAGTGGGCGATTATTCGGTAATTTACGGTATGTAAGCTGCTTATAGGCCTACAGCCAAGGACAGTGGAACGATGCTGAGCCAATGCCATGTTCAATTTAACTGATTGACAAAATTGCGTGTAAATCCAAGGTTTATTATATTAAGCACCGGCGCTTGTTTTATTTCAGCTATTTTACAGCAACTGAAGTAGAGAACGAAATAACATGTTTCCTATGCAACTCTTGAAATTGATGAGGATGCAATACTTTTCTTGTGTTTGTTCTGTTTTCTAATTTTTTCATCTGCTATCCTTTTTGAAGAGAAGATTAAATAGCTATTATTTCCGAAAAAGCTTTAACTGAATCCTTTTCATGCAGGAAAGAAAAAGATCAGTTTAGGAACGAAAAGTTTGATGTCTCCAAGAAAGTGCCTTTGTCCTGAAGTTGAATTCGACCAAACATTTATCATTTTCGGGCAAGAAGATAAGCGAAGTGGCAAACTGTTACATGATCAGAGATCTATACTAGCAAAAGCTTCGAAGCACTTCAACAGGAAAATGCATAAGTGGGCTAGGAAATACAACAAACACATCGAAAGGAAAAATCAGAGAGCAAAAAAGCAAATGAATGCATAAAGCTTTGTGTGGATGTGGAACAGACCAATGATTGATAGTTTAGGATTTTAAATTTGATACAACCAACATTAAAGTCTCCATTTAAAAAATATAGATCGTGACTAACAAGATTTTCTTTCCACACTTGATAAGGAAGAATAACAATATTTGGGTAGTAAGTAAATCGATTTACAGGAACAGTTCTTATCAGCACAGTAAATTTTGATGGAAACACGTTTTTAATCAAACTGTTCAAATAAACGATAAAAATTTTCATAAACATATTTGGATCAAAACATTAACTACTTGAATATTCTATAATGTAGCATGTTGAGTAGAGATTAATTTCATCTGAACGTTAAATCGACGCTCTGTTCTTGTTGGGGAGACGAGTCTACAAAACACATTATTTAGAATAAAAGCCAAAATGCTTTATCTCAACGTTCTATAGTAAGTGCGCACGCGCATTTAGAAGATGTCTCCCGCAAAGAATCTTCCCTTGCCATGATGTTAGCGCATGCCCTGGATGAAGGTAAAAGTTTAACTGGGTGTGAAAAAGCTGGTCTTTCCGAGTGAAGTTTCGGGATGGGATCAGTGGCTATTTTGTCTCGTTTTGTGGTCAGGGGTAAATAAAGTTTGTTCGATTCTGGCAATATGAGTATGGAATTAAACTGAACTGAACTGGATGTGGAGACAGCACACAGCGTAACAATTGTCAGAACATCGTTACTATAGAGTGCGTAACTATAGATTAATATCTATCAGTCCATCGGTTTGACGGCTCCAAAAAGTTTTGTTGTTTTAGATGGTCTTGTCCTACAGCTCAGACATAGTGAAGGGTCTCTGAGTAAGGCCGTTATCATAGTAGATTCTGGATCATCTCTTCTAAGGGCCTTATTCCTTACAAAATGTTACGTCATCTTCGTTCTAAGCACCCTAATCTGATGTTAGTTTTTGATCCTCCATTTAATCGAACATGCAAATCTCAGTGTCCACACAGTGCTGCCCCTTTCAAACAAAAAGAATTGAACGACAGACCTGCCTTGGACTTCTGTTATGTTTCTTTATTTCCCCCCAAAGGTGCCGTAACCCATTTTATCCCAGGACATGAAAAGGTACAGGGAATACTGTCATACCATGAACATACGCTCCATAGTAATGCTAATGAAACAAGAAAGAAACATTCTACAGTTTCACCAACCACGCAGGAAGACTCAGACATGTTTCCTTTGAAAGCAATGGGGAGAAACATGAAAAAATTTCAAAAAATGTTGGTTATAATTTTTTATACTTTTGTAGTCATAAGTGCATGTTGGCAGTACGCTTGATTTTCTTTTTCTAGAACGAGAGGCCTTGTGTAGGGTCGATTCTGACACAACCAATCGTACAGTGGATCTCAGAAACTCTAGTTGACCAGTGTTAGTATGACCAAAAGCAACATATGCTCTGATTTCTGTAACTTGCAATAGGCAAAAGCAGCTCACCATTGGCACCAAGTATCATTTCTTACCCCAATACATGGTTTCAGGTTTGCCAAATATTCATCTAGCGCATCAAAACCTCCCATGTGACCATTGTAGTTATCAATCATAGCTGGCAGAAATACACCAATCTTCTCTGTCTACCCTCTCAATCCACGAAGACTATCAATGTTTGGTGTCCCTAGAGTATTCCGTCTTGCATTTATTTTACCCATGTTTTTCTTCATATTTGTGAGTGTTTCTTTCAATTCTAAAGTTAAAAGTATGTTCTGTTTGAGTGGCTGTGCTAAATCCCAAATACGCTTTCTCAAAAGAATGCGTATGCTGAACAAATCCCGAGCTCAGTGTGACCCAGGAGATCTTGCAGTGCGTCTCAAATGCCAATAGGAATTGAGGAATGGCGTGCAGGCATATCGTTTTGCATGTACTGGTTTCAAACGAAGGTCAGCGTCATGATTCAAAGTGGTAATTTTTGGCCTCCGTCTACTGCTTTGCCTACTTGTACTTCTTCATCTGGTTATCAGTTGTAACTTTCCCTCTGTCTGTCCTTGTTAAGTCATCATTCGCTTTTTTATCTGATGCTTTTGGAAAAAACTTGATTTTGCTACAAGACCCTATCTCCAACTTCATTAAAATAATGTTATGCACTGAAGTTACGGTTTGATTTGCAATTTCACATTTCCTCCGTTCCTTCCGTGAATTTATCATCATTTTCCAAAGTGTCCTATGTTTCACAAAAGATTTATGGATCAAACACAACATATTACACACTTTGCATTCATCATGACCTATTTGGCCTGGGTTTCTTTTGAAGAGGTGTATATGCTAAACAGTTCCATCAGTTATGAAGATATATTCATCGAGGGTTTTAGCAAGGAAATATACCGAAATGACGACCCCAGTAACTCTAGAAAGGATGGAGATTGTTTGTATTTTAGAGAAGGCTTGCAAATTAAATGAAGGACAGATCTTGAATTGGTGCAAAGAGTTTCTGAAATTACAATTACTCGCCAGAAAATATTTTTCGTCACTGTCTATCGCAGCCCGAGTCAAAACAGAAAGCAATTTGAATGCTTCATTGTAAGTTTGCAGATGACATTTAACCAGCTTCAAAAGGAAAGGCCTCACTCTGTGAATATTACTGAAGATTTTAACTGCAGATCCTCCCAATGGTGGGCAGCAGATGTTGAAAGTCCCGAGAGAACTGCGCTTGATGAAATAATTGAGACAAATAGCTTATCGAAGCTGATTGACGTGCCAACAAATATCAGCGGTGAGGGAATGTCCTGTATTGATCTAATAATTACTGACACACCTAATTTATTCGTGGAATCTGGCGTTCACCCGTCCTTGGTCAATCGATGTCAGCATCAAAAAATGTCTGGAAAACTTAACATGACTGTACCTTCCCCACCACCTTATAAAAAAACTCTTTGGGATTACTCAAAAGCGGATACACAGTCAATCCGGAATACGATTACCGAACTTGGCTGGCATTCTCGTTTTAGTGGGCTTGGACCGGAGGATATGACGGAAGTATTCACCAACGACCTGTGCTTCATCTTTTCTTCAAACAACCTCAAGAAATTTGCTTCATTTAATGACAAGGATCCCCATGGATAACTCCACAACACAAACAATCAATTAAACGCAAGCAGAGAACTTATAGGAATTTTGTTCAACGTGGGAGGAGGAAAGAGGATTGGATAAGAGTAAAAAATGTCCGTAATGCTACTTCGAAACTTATTGTCAAAGCCAAAAAAATCATTTTTTAAAGTTAGGCAGAAAATTGTCTGATCCAAAACAAGGTTTAATTGAGTATTGGTCCACCCTAAACCGATAAATAAACATAAGGAAGGCGCTTAAAATACCGCAATTGCTAGAAAATGGTTTATTCCTGACTAGAGTACAGGAGAAAACGTATTAAATGATCATTTCGTTGAAAAATGTTGCACGGTATCGACTGGTAGCACCCTTCCTAACTTCCTACCTCGGTGCAATGTGCTTTTGGAAAACCTCATTGTAGACAGAGCAAAAGTCTTTCGATTAATTCGTTCTCTTGACACCAGTAAAGCCCATGGTTGCGATAATATATCGATTTTTATGATAAAGATTTGCGATGATTCTGTCGTAGAGCCATTGTGCCAAATCTTTGAAAAATGCCTAGAGGTAGGAATTTTACCCCACAATCTGGTAGAAAGCAAATGTAATCTCTATCCACAAAAAGGATAGCCGGCAGGGTAAAAACTATTAACGACCAATTCCGCTCCTACAAATCTTTGGAAAACTTTCTAAAAGTTAATTGTTGATGTCATAAATGAACACTTTTGAAAAAATGGTCTCTTAACTCCACATCAATCCGGCTCCTGCCACGGTGATTCGATGAACCAATTGTTGGCAATAACTCATAAAATTTATGCTGCTTTTGAAGGAATCCCCAGCAGAGCAACACGGGCCGTCTTCCTCTATCTTTCATAGGCTTCAGATAGAGTTTGGTATGATGGCTCACTTTACAAGCTGGGCATCTTTTGTCATTACTTAGTAACTTTTTAGAAAATCGTAAGCAGCGGGTTGTATTGAATGGTAAGTGCTCACAATGAGCACCAATCTGCTGGAGTGACGCAAGGCCCGGTCTTGGGTCCCTTGTTCTTCCTTGTGACGTAAAAATCTTTGCCGATGACACTTCCCTCTTTTCTGTCGCGAGGGATGAAAGGAAAACTGCAGATGAATTAAATAGTGATCTATAAAGGGCTCGACTTTGGGCGTGGTAATGGAAAATGAATTCCATGCAGACAAAAATGAAGAAGTTATTTTCTCTTAAAAAAGGCTCAGGCCTACTCATCCTTCTTTATTCCTAGGGGATAGCGAGGTGACTGCAAAAACAGAACATATACACCTAGGCATGATCTTCGATTCTAAGATGGATTTTCAGAGTAATATCAAAGAGGCTATTGTCCAATCAAGGCGAGGTATTGGTATGATAAGATATCTTTCCAAATATGTTTCTAGAAATGTACTGCATCAGATCTATAAGCTACATGTGGCGCCCAACTTGGACTATGGAGATATGATCTATCATAGACATGACCCTCAAATACAACTTAATTTTACCCAGAGACTTGAACAGATTCAGTTTTCGGCTGCATTATCTGTGACTGGAGCGTGGAGAAGTACATGTAAGCCTGCGTCACAGATGGTGAAATTGATTTAATTTAGCAGTCTATCGAAAACATACTCAAGGTTGCGTTCACGATAGAAAGGATATTTTGAAGATGGGGTCAATTTTAGAATCAAAAGAAGAAATATTTAAGATAAACGGCGGACTTTTCAGAGAAAAGTCGGCTTGATTCACGGGTTGTGGCTAGAAAAAATTTAGGGGCACATGCTCTCTAGGCCCCCCGGTTCCAACGCTACTGAAAAAAAATAATGATCATCAAAATGATGACAAGCCTCATCTGAAAGCAAGAAAATTATCTTATATGCAGCATAATGGATAACGTTGCTGTTGTAATCCGTTTTGTTCTGTTTTGTTCTAAACTTGAAATACTAGAAACTGGTTATTGCTTGAATTTAGGAGTTATGATAAATTTGGTGGTGGCACCCAAACTAATATAAAATTTAGAAGCACGCACGGTCCAGATGCGTTGATTTTTGTCCCCTCTCCCTATTTTTTATGATTTAGTGATAGATGGGACCCCCAACAGTTAAGCTTTTGAAAGGCAGCTCGTGATCTTTAGCCGTGGTAATTTTTTGGCATCGAAACTTGCCCCCCCCTTTGGTCTTTGGCCCTGGAATCTCTTGGCCGTCTCACCATGCCAGGTAAGGTTTCTGCGGCGCCTTTGAAAAAAGTGATGAACTCGGTTATTGCACAAAATGCCCAGTTGGTTTCAAAGAACACTGTCATCTGATGACATTGTTAAGGGAGAACAACAATATTTTTGGGTTACTATCCCGTCGATTCAAAGTACTACCCTGGGGGCACTAACGTCAGGCCGCAGGCCCACATCAGCTGTAGAGCTACCACCATAATATTGACTTTACTGCCACCAAACCCAACCTGCGTAAACAAATAAACAAACAGTCAGACAAACCGCCAACTTTGACAAACGATGTGCTAAAGGATAGCGCTATTGTTTCTGGAACAATCGATCTTGCTGCCTACGGGAAAGTTACTACCTCTTAGCCCGGGGCTATTCAATTAGTTATCCCGTCAGGATGCATTTGGAAGCCGATGGCGAAAGGGGGACAATAATTTGCAGCGGTAAATAGAAAATATGGTGCTTTAACTCTAGAGTTTTACGAGCCTAACAAACATACAACCCTTACAATCTTACAATCTTTCATCTCTAACCAGTTGCACTCTTAAACTTACTAGCAAACTTGCAATCTTAGAATCCTAAAGACTTGCAATCTTGCAACCCCAACACACTTGCAATCTTGAAACACTAACACCCTGCAATCTTGCAACGTCTAAGAAACTTAAGACTCTAACAATCTTAAAGTGCTGCAAGCCTAACAAACTTGCAATCTTGCACCCTGATGCACTTCCAGTCTTGCAATCTTGTAACCCTTCAGCAAACATGCAATCCTGCAACCCTAATAACTTAGCAACATTGCGACCCTAACACACTTGCAATCTTGAAACACTAACACCCTGCAATCTTGCAACGTCCAAGAAACTTAAGACTCTAACAATCTTAAAGTGCTGCAAGCCTAACAAACTTGCAATCTTGCACCCTGATGCACTTCCAGTCTTGCAATCTTGTAACCCTTCAGCAAACATGCAATCCTGCAACCCTAATAACTTAGCAACATTGCGACCCTAACACACTTGCAATCTTGAAACACTAACACCCTTGCAATCTTGAAACCCTAACACCCTTGCAATCTTGCAAACCTAACACACTTGCAATCTTCAAACCCTTACACCCTTGCAATCTTGCAAACCTAACACACTTGCAATCTTGAAACCCTAACACCCTTGCAATCTTGCAAACCTAACACACTTGCAATCTTGAAACCCTAACACCCTTGCAATCTTGCAAACCTAACACACTTGCAATCTTGAAACCCTAACACCCCTGCAATCTTGAAACCCTTACACCCTTGCAATCTTGCAATGCCTAACAAACTTATGACCTTAAACCTTACAATCTTGCAACCATAACACGTTTGCAATCTTACAACGTCCAAGAAACGTACGGCCCTAACCCTGACGCCCTTACAGTTTTGTAAGCCTCACAAACTTGCAACCTTGTAACTCTAAAAAACTTGCAATCTATATATTATGAAACCTAAAATCTATAACACAAAATGGCGCATGCAGACCGGTATTTGAATCTGGAAAGCTATATTAAAAACCCACTAATAAGAAACTACCTATGGCCCGATGCCAGATCGTTTAACGCAAATTTCCTATCACGTGTCATCGAGAGAATTCCTTGCATTATGATCCAGGCAACATTTCAACTACAGAACCCCCAGTTCCTCCTAGAAATATTTTGAATGTTCGGAAAACAGAAGGGGTCATTACGATCATCAGTCCTTTCATCAGTTAAAAGTCACCGGTGAACTTAATGTGACCATTTGCGGTGGTTAACGAGCCAAATGCGCAAAACTTCACACGAACAAACGACCAATTTAGATTCCATCTTTTGTTACGCATTTGGCATAAAATCACATTTATAGTTGAATGGATGGATTGATGGATGGATGGATGGATAGATGGATGGATGGATGGATGGATGGATGGATGGATGGATGGATGGATGGATGGATAGATAGATGAATGGATAGGTCGCCGGACAAAAACTCCTCAAAACTGCCCACATCATGTACACATTTCTTCGTAAATAAAAATAGCAACGTTACTATTTGAAATTTCAATAACGCTTAGAAATAAGGGAGCATCTAAAATGATTGGCATCTTAACTTACTTTCGCTGACATTTTTGGGGTCTGTTTATGGTACTTTTTTAAGTTGAATTCTAGGGGTTTTGGTGTTTTGTTTTTTGTTTGATTAGGACATCGCCTTCGACACTTGAGGATGAAGTGTGTGCCGCATTTGGCCCACGTGCCCCCATTTGATTACGTCTGTCACAGGCTAAAACCCTGGGGGTGGAGTACTGAGTATATTTTGCTGACGGGATGTGCACTCCTTTCCGGGTATCGATTTCGCCCCTTTCTCTAATACCGGGTATCGAACTAGAGCACTTTTTCTAACTAGAGCACTTTTTCTAAAGCCGGTTGCCAAATGGAAATTTTTGCAAGAGTGGGGGTGGTTTTTTTTTACGTTTTGGAGAATACTTTTCGCCGATTTTTTCTAAAGCTTGGTACCATTGGTAGGAGAAAATTCTAGAGCCGGGTCAAAAAAGTTTTTCTAGTACTGCACACCCCCGTACAATTTTAGGTCAAGTACCCCCCGGGGGCTAAAAGTTACTACCGCTAAGGGTTGAGGGGTTTGGATCATTTTGCACCGGTCAAATCAGCTTGAACTACTAAATCCTCCCCTTGGCGTGAACCTATCGAAGTAGATTAATAAGGCTATTATGCATTTTTTAGCTTTAGTTTTATTCATAAAAAAGAGCTGTAACGTGAAAGCGCATAATATTTTCAATGGTGCGGCGAATGCCACGGGGGTTCGCCGGACCATTTTGCGACATGATTGAATTACAAAGAAACTTTACTGTCTTGCAACAATAACTCAACTCGTAAACTAGTAATATGTCTGTATTTTTCTGTTGATTTTTATCTTCTTCATTACCCATTATTTTCTAAACGGCAGTTTTCCATCTCAGTGTATTGTTTTGCTTAGTCCCAGATTCAAATGCGACTCTGTAGCCCTTGGCCGTAACAACAACGGCCAGATAAGCCGGAAACATAATTTCGGCCCATAGTTCGGTCTGTTAATACAATTTTACACATCAATCGTGCAAAATTTGATACCAGCATGAAACTTTCCAGACATATGTAGTTTGAGCCGTAGAAAACGATGCAAAACAGACCCAAGCTGTAAAATGCCCCTAAAAGCTATTCTTAGAACAGGGGGCTCATTTCCAGTCCTCCAACTGATAAGACTGACTTTGCAACAAATTAATACCTCTATGCCCTTGAAAATTAGTATTCGTAAACCGTAAACAATTTGATGCGTACAATACGATTAAATTTATAACATGTTCATTAAGTACCCCCTTTTCTATTTTTAGAATAGGGGCCTAGGTCCCAGTCCTCAAACTGAAATGAAATTTATAACAAATTCATTAAGTACCGCCTTTTCTATTTTTAGAACAGGGGGCTTGGTCCCAGTCCTCAAACTGATAGGTCTGAATTTGCAACCAAGTAGTACCTCTCTATCTGTGAAAATTATTATTCTTATACAATTTGATACGTACAATACGATGAAATTGATGACAAGTTCATAAAATACCCCTTTTTTTCTATTTTTAGAACAGGGGCTCTGTTCCAGCCCTCAAACTGATAGGATGGAATTTCCAACCAAGTAATACATCTATACCCGTGAAATCTAGTATTTACATTTATACAATCTGTTGTGTGCAATACGATGCAGTTCGTAAATTACCCCATTTTCTATTTTTAGAACCGGGGCTGGTTCCCAGTCTAAAACTGATTAGACTGATTTTGCAACCACGCAGTACCTGCATACCTGCAACATTGAATATTAATAAACAACTTGATGCATGCAATGCGATGAAATGCACACCAAGGTCATTATTTATACACATTCTTTTTAAGCGTGTGTAAGAAACAAAAATTAAGTGAATAAAATAAAAAAATATGGATTAATGGCAGCTGCATCCCACAGTGGTCCATGTAGCCCTGGAAATAGAGTATAGAAATACGTGCGGTGAATACACCAGTGTGAGAGAATGGAGGCTAAAAGATATGAGCACCCCGGTGAAGGATGTGTAGAGAGTAGGAAAATGAGAGTGTTGAATATATGGTGTATGTGTGTGTAGGCTCTGGCCACTCGTGTGAGAGAGTATGGAAAAAGTAGTACGACTCCTCAGCTGCCACCTATGATCAACGTTGCGGGGGTTTAAGGACAGTGCGTTCTAGATCACAGTACCCCAAGCATCCTTTCGGAATACCATCGTACTAGTTGGAGAGTGGTGTGGATGGAAAAAAAATTGACATGAGATGCTGCAAGTCGGAAGGAAGGTAGTAAGGTGGGGACAAATAGAACAAGTAATGCTCATGTACTCGCACACCCACATAAGACTTTTTCTAACATTGCGCACGTGCACATATGTATGCGAGGTTTAATAAAATAAAATAAAATAAAATAAGGATATAGTAGAAAATATCTTACAATGCTCATAACTTTGTCGAAAATTGGTAAAATCATAGAGAGATTGTAACACCTAGAGATAAGGGATAGAAGAAATTGTTTAAGTTGGTTCTCTAATTCAGTATCATCCGAAATAATTCTTCTGTAGCGTAAGTCCTGGCACTAGATAATACCCCTTTTGCAATTAGGGGTTGGAATGATTGTGCATGTAATAATGAACAGATATCGGTGGGATTCTTGTAAATAGTTGTGGTGATAGAGCCATTTTGGCCTAGAATTGTTAGTGTGTCCAAAAAGGGAATTTTTTCGGTGGAATGAAACATTTCAACTTGAATAATCTTATGCAGTGAAAATTCATATGGGAGTAGAAATTATTAAGAGCTTGGATATCCCTTGCCCAGATAACCTAAATATCATCAATGTAGCGGACTCAATGAAAAGGTTTTTGCCCCTTGGGGCTGTAGAAAGGATATGTTGTTCCAGGTAGTGCATGAAAATATGTTTATAATTTTGGACACAGGGGGTATTAGTTGCTCTAATTGCCCCCACCTTACTACCTTCTTTCCGACTTGCTCTATCTCATGTCAATTTTTTTTCCATCAACACCACTCTCCAACTAGTACGATGGTATTCCGAAAGGATGCTTGGGGTACTGTGATCTAGAACGCACTGTCCTTAAACCCCCGCAACGTTGATCATAGGTGGCAGCAGAGGAGTCGTACTACTTTTTCCATACTCTCTCACACGAGTGGCCAGAGCCTACACACACATACACCATATATTCAACACTCTCATTTTCCTACTCTCTACACATTCTTCACCGGGGTGCTCATATCTTTTAGCCTCCATTCTCTCACACTGGTGTATTCACTGCACGTATTTTTATACTCTATTTCCAGGGCTACATGGCCCACTGTGGGATGTAGCTGCCATTACTCCATATTTCTTATTTCATTCACTTAATTTTTGTTTCTTACACACGCTTAAAAAGAATGTGGATAAATAATGACCTTGGTGTACATTTCATCGCATTGCATGCATCAAGTTGTTTATTAATATTCAATGTTTCAGGTATGCAGGTACTGCGTGGTTGCAAAATCAGTCTACTCAGTTTTAGACTGGGAACCAGCCCCGGTTCTAAAAATAGAAAATGGGGTAATTTACGAACTGCATCGTATTGCACACATCGGATTGTATAAATGTAAATCCTAGATTTCACGGGTTTAGATGTATTACTTGGCTGCAAATTCCGTCCCATCAGTTTGAGGACGGGAACAGAGCCCCTGTTCTAAAAATAGAAAATAGGGGTACTTCATGAACTTGTTATCATTTTCATCGTATTGTTCGTATCAAATTGTATAAGAATACTAACTTTCACAGATAGAGAGGTACTACTTGGTTGCAAATTTAGTCCTATCAATTTGAGGACTGGGACCTAGGCCCCTGTTCTAAAAATAGAAAAGGGGGAACTTAATGAACTTGTTATAAAGTTAATCGTATTGTACGCATCAAATTGTATACGAATACTAATTTTCATGGGCATAGAGGTATTAATTGGTTGCAAAGTCAGTCTTATCAGTTTGAGGACTGGAAATGAGCCCCCTGTTCTAAAAATTGCTTTTAGGGCATTTTAGAGCTTGGGTCTGTTTCGCATCGTTTTCAAGGCTAAAACTACATGTGTCTGGATAATTTCATGCTGGTATCAAATTTTGCACGATTGATATGACTTCAGACCTTACTACCAGACTGAGCCTATTTTCGGGGAAGCTAATTTCGGGCTAGCACTGGCACCTTTAGCAAGGGCAGTTAACAAAGCAGATTGCTTTACACAACTCCCTATTTCTTCATGAAAACATATCTTTACTCCAGGGATCCAAAAAGACAGTATATATAAATAAAAATATGTGAGGTCCAGCAAAGGCAGTAAACCTAGCAGATTGCTTAACACAACTTTCTAAATCAAAAGACATTTTCATTTCAGGTCTCCAGAAAGACAGTATATATATAAATCATGTGAGGTCTACCATGTGAGGTCTAACCTAGCAGACATGCTAACATAAGTTGTATTGTTTTTGTATATTTGATAACATCAATACTATTTCCAGGAAAAGCATCAAAAATGTAAATTTTGGTACATTGAAATCAGTCCTTAAAAATCATTGAGTGCATGAAGTACCCATGGAAGTGCAGACACTTCCTTTCTCAGTGTTCTGTAAAATGTAGATTGGAACATGATTTAAATCCAGGTCAGTGGACAAACTGCAGTTAACAAAATTATATATTGCAAACAAATCAATTTTCAAACACAACCTTTTGCAGATACATTGAAGGATGTTTCATGTTTGAACTATGTTGCTTGGGAAAATAGTGGTGTTTCAAACACATGTCAACCAAAGGCTACCAGAAGTGGACAAGAAGTGGCAGGAAGTCAAAAACAATTAAGTGTTCTGACTGCATCAAAAATCTTTGAATGACCTAACTGTTATTTCAAGTTGATTAACTTTCAACCATTCTGTAAAATTCTACAGCATTGCATCTTCTGGTAAAATCTTTGTTACTCCTCTACGTTATTTCTTATACAAAATATGACAACTTGTATCCAACAAGAATCAAATTGGTAAAATTGATTTCTATTTTCTGCACTTTGTTGCAGTGGAGATTAATTGTGAAATATTGCAAATATCACAATGAACATCCAAGCCTGAAGGTTAAATACTAGCGCTATGTTTTTCATAGAATTCAATACAAGCAGCAAGAAGGCTTGAGATGTAATGTAATGTAAATTGATACAATAATCTCATTCTCATTCACAAGAACTCTTTCAAACCGGCAAAATAAAATTCAATTTACTGTAGGATATTTTCAAGCAAAATTTGAAACAATTCCAGTTGTTTCTGTGAAGCATTAGACATCAACTGTAGTTGTTCTTCAGAGAACCTTGAGGTATCCTTTATAAACAAAAAGTTTACTTCAGGATGTACCCCTGAAAGTAAGACTTTTCCAGCACCATATTCACAAAGAACAATGGCATTTTTATCAGGGAAGTCTTCATACTTTGCAATAGTTTCCACATTTTGAGCAAATTTTGAATTATACTCCACAACAAATTCACAGCCACCATTATAGTACACTGGATATGTTCCATCTACAAAATATTTTCCATCATTTACTTCCAATTTTATATTAATCATATTTGCACCATTCTCAGAACCATACTTGAAGCCAGGATAAATACAACCACTTGCCTTCCCGGGATACAACTGCAGCTCTCTTTCTCCACATATTTCCATATCACTTCCTTTTTCAAACTCGCAAAAGCTTGATGCGAAGTAGGCACCGGCACAAATGCCAAAATATCTACCACCCTTCTCCACAAATTCTTGTATATTCTTTATCCCTGAGCTCTTGATTTTTTCTACATAAGGCAGATCTCTGCCCCCTGGCAAGAAAATAAGTTTTGCATCACGGAAACAAGTTCCATCATTCATATCATGAGCCGTTACCCTAACTAATTGATATCTTTGGCGCCTTGTTTCCTTGCAAATGGAGTTAAGAACTGTTTTTACTGCCAAGGCTAATACATCTACGTTAGATGCCCCGGCATCGTCGTAAATAAGGATCTTATCCTTCAATCCTTCCGTCATGACGGCAGCTGTAAAACGCAGGTCACCAGGACATGTAAAATGCAGGTCACATGAAAAAAATGGAGGTTCCCCTGTAGTTCTCACTCATCCGAGGCGTTAATGGCCCCACTGATGCCATGCGGCTATGCGATTCAGCATCTGTTCACACGGCTCATACACGGCATGGCACCTTTCCCTCAATGTAGTTCGAAATATTTCGAAATCGTAATCCGACACCCAATTTAGATCATCAGTTAACAGTGCATGTTGAAAACAACTGGGCAATTGGTGCAATAATCGAGTTCATCACTTTCTTAAAAAGGAGCCGCAGAAAAACCTTGCGTCACATAATGTTTTGATAAAAATAGCAATGCTTTTGAAATGTACGAAGAATGACCGAGACCTGGTACTTGGTGGAAATGATGATAATAATAATAATGATGATGATGATGATGATGATTATTTTTATTATTCTTATTATTATCATTTTTTTATTATTATGAATGTGATCATTAGGATGCAAATGAGTGTTAATAGGAGCTCCACTTTTAACCATCTCATTAAACATCTGGTCTGTGTTGTGGTAACGTAAATAAGTTTTACAGAATGATCTGAATTGCTTAATTGATATTCCTCTTTAGAGGAAACCTTTTGTATGTAAGAAACTGTTACGACCAAATTTCAGGGTTTTTCCAAGCTGACGAAAGGCTACGGGGAAGGTAACAATTACCTTAGAAACTGGCAACTATACGAAAAGCCATTAAGGAAAGCTACTCTGGGAGAAAATGTCAAACTGTTTACACATGCAACGAAAATTGTTGGTTTACTGGCAAATCGCCCAAAAGCTACTATGATGGAACAATCGGTTCAAAATCTTTTCACCCATTTTCGAGCTTGAATTTGGTGTTTTAGGAATTTTATTGAACACGGCACCCGATTTTGTGTACATGGCAGCCATTAAAATGTAACAGCTCTTTTCAAGCAAAGCCGGCACTCAAATACTCTGCTATTAATACTTGACATCCATGCTTCCGGGCATCCAGCATTTATAGCATCCCTAATTATACGGCACTCCAAAATCACGGCACTCGAAATTCCAGGCACTCGAAATTCTCGGCATCCGAAAATCACGGCACTCCAAATCCTCGGCACCCGAAAATCACGGCACTCGAAATTTTCGGCACCTTAAAAAGACGAGAAACACGGCACTCGAAAATCTCCAGACGGCGTCTAGACATGCGGTTTGCAAAAGGAGGGCAGCATGCTGTGTAACAGATTGCGACCTTTCGAAGAAATGTCGAAACACTGTCGAAACACTGTCGAAACACTGGCGCATTGTAGTCTGATTATCATTAGAAGAGAAGTTTAAATGACTCATAATCTCATAATTCTTTAATGTTTTTAATGATCGCTTCATAAATAGGGGGATAGGGGGTGGGGGTGACGGGCGTTAGTTGGCCCTGTGGCAGAAGAAACTCGGAGGAAGCGCTTGAATTTGATGTTTCTCATTATATGATTCATTTGTTACCAACTAACTTAACTCTAGTAATCTTACATTTAAGTATCTACTTTGCTCTTACCCCCTTGCTTCATTGGCGGAGAATTGGAGTACATTTTGTCAGCCAATAGTTTCTTTCTTTCTTTCTTTCTTTCTTTCTTTCTTTCTTTCTTTCTTTCTTTCTTTCTTTCTTTCTTTCTTTCTTTCTTTCTTTCTTTCTTTCTTTCTTTCTTTCTTTCTTTCTTTCTTTCTTTCTTTCTTTCTTTCTTTCTTTCTTTCTTTCTTTCTTTCTTTCTTTCTTTCTTTCTTTCTTTCTTTCTTTCTTTCTTTCTTTCTTTCTTTCTTTCTTTCTTTCTTTCTTTCTTTCTTTCTTTCTTTCTTTCTTTCTTTCTTTCTTTCTTTCTTTCTTTCTTTCTTTCTTTCTTTCTTTCTTTCTTTCTTTCTTTCTTTCTTTCTTTCTTTCTTTCTTTCTTTCTTTCTTTCTTTCTTTCTTTCTTTCTTTCTTTCTTTCTTTCTTTCTTTCTTTCTTTCTTTCTTTCTTTCTTTCTTTCTTTCTTTCTTTCTTTCTTTCTTTCTTTCTTTCTTTCTTTCTTTCTTTCTTTCTTTCTTTCTTTCTTTCTTTCTTTCTTTCTTTCTTTCGTTCTTTCTTTCTTTCTTTCTTTCGTTCTTTCTTTCTTTCTTTCTTTCTTTCTTTCTTTCTTTCTTTCGTTCTTTCTTTCTTTCTTTCTTTCTCTCTTTCTTTCTTTCTTTCTTTCTTTCTTTCGTTCTTCCTTTCTTTCTTTCTTTCTTTCTTTCTTTCTTCGTATCCAAAGTTGAATCAGATTTATATCTCCTCTTTCCAGGTGAAAATATCCCCCCCCCTCCCCCACAATGTCCGTCTGTGCCCTAGAGGTAATGAATGAATAACATTTCAAAACCTGTTCCCTTTTTTGGTACCAAGGAAAACATTCATTCTTCAATCAATGGCAGGCTCTCAGAACTGACCTATTTGCTAAAATTTAGCCTTTAATGCTTTATTTGTTATAATATGATATCTTGCAATGCAGCGGTTTACCTTTCGAAATGAATGTAATCATTTCCGAAGCTGAGGATGAGGATGAATTTTCAAATTTATCTAAATTCGATTAATAAGAGTCGATTGACAGAGAATAATAAAGACACACGTCAATAAGCCCCTAGTCCGTTTCAAAAGCACCGGGCTACAACAACCAGCCAAGCCCCTCTCCTGGAATTTTTATTGATCCGCTCCTGATTTAAATGTGATGTTACAAAACTGACGATTTAATAAGGGGTGGGCATGTAATTGGGATTGTCAACTTTTGATTTTCATATTGACATTACACAAAGAAATGAAGGCCTTTTCCTAGGCAAGGAGATGAACCAAGGAAACATTTCATGATGGTGTTGTCAATTCATTAAAAAGTTAAGAGCACCTTATAAATGGTATCCTTGAATCGCCTTTTATTGAAAAAGTGCATTGTTGCAAAATTCTGCTTTCTCAGAGATTGATTTTGCAATAGATTCTATGCAACTGCCTTGATGTAAACTTTACCCTTTTCATACCACATATAAATTAGGAACTCTCAAATAAGGGAATGGTGGACAAAACGTGGACAAAATTTCTCATATATAAACCATTTACCAATGAAAACAGCGTTTCCGCAAGAATAACTTTTTAAATTTGATCTTCTCCCACCAACCCTTGCCGCTGGTCCTTCTGGTTTCATTCATTTCTTTTCAAAATCATTATCATTTCCTTTCAACAAAGCTGATTTTAAACGTCTTTCAAAACCTTGCGAAGCCAGGACAATAACTGACAAAATCTAAAAAATATTTGAAGCCCGGTTAGAAATACTGATACCAACATCTGACAATGAAACCCCTCAAATCTAGAGCAAATATCTACTATAAGAGACTACACTTACCTTGTAAGGTAAGTCCATGGAAAAGGGCCTACTCCAGGCACTAGCAAGCTGGTTGGACAGTTTATCGGAGTAAAAAAAATGGAGATTCTTGGGACTGTCGACAAAAAAGTACCACGCAGAGGCGGATCCAGAACTTTTCTGAAAGGGTGGGGGCGGGTCCAGAACTATTCTCAATATCTCTGAACCATCTAACTGAATATAAGGTAAAGGAAAGCGGTACTGCCGCGGGTACGGGGTTGTGAAGACACCTGGGATAATAAAGTGTCGATTTACGCAATACATTTGAGCAGCGGTGGCGCCAGGATTTGGCCGTGGGTGGGCCTGGGTTCCCCGACAGGAGGGCTAAATAACAGAATAAAGGGTGTCTTTCCGGCATTATAACAAAATTTTCCGTCAGAAATTCCCCGCAAGACACGAATTTTTTCCACGACGAGAGGGCTAACACTCCCTGACAAGGAGGCTATAGACCCCCAACCCCCCGCTGGCGCCACCCCTGTAGCTGAGACTTTCACGGCAAATTTGGCAGAGCGCTAAACAGGCACGCTGGAGTGGAGGGGGGGGGGGCTTGTTGCTACAGACTCGCACATTTTTTGCCGATATATTGTATTGAAGGCTTGCGTTTCTAGTCGAAACGAGTACGATTATTGTCCGTCATCGAAATTGGAAGATATGCAACTTTTTATAGCTCAAGAAATATGACTGTTAAGCTCCTACTTATTGCATTGTAGATTGTGCTAATGAACTTTAAAAATATAGTGGGAGAATTCAGAGATAATGGGGGGGATGCTAAACAGTCAATTAGCCTCTACGCGTTCCTAAAAATTAATGTTTGATAAAGGGCGAGACTGTCTGTGCAGGTAGCAGATTTTAAACAAATATTATCTATTATGATCGAAACTCTACTATAGCCTTTTACCCTTTTTCATTGGCTATTTGAGATTTTTTCGCGAATTTGTGAACAACCACAATCTTTTGATACGACATTTTCAAACGTACTAAGGGGTGCGTTATTCAGACATTTTACAGGTCTCGCAGAAATGCTGTCTTTTCAAAACATCTGCAAAGAAATCTTCTAGCGTCGCCTTTCATGGATAGGCTCTTACTTTACAATAATTACTGTCTATAACAATGAGTTCTTCGAACTTTAATGGTTGAACACCAATCAACCATCTTTCTTAGCATAGCGCTCTTCAAATTCCACTGTTATGGGGATCAGATTCCTGTACTCTCGACAAAAAAATGAATAAAAATGAATAAAAATAATAATAATAAGTCTATTACACACCAGAGGTTGTATTAACATGAGATTACTTGACAATGGCCCCAGTTGCCCCCTTCTGAATCCTCCAATCAACGGAACAAGTCCATTGTGGAGAACTGGAGCATCACTTTCACTTCCAGCTTCATTCATATATTACCGATCCCAAATTTCATCGACGACAATCAATCAAATCATACCATCTTTTTTTAAGTCATCACACACAACAGAGCTACTGTTGCAATAGAATTAATAGAAAATTTACAATAGTTGTACACGTCCCCCCCCATCCCCTTATTTATTAAGCGATCATTAAAAACATTAAGAGTTATGAGATTGTGAGTCATTTAAACTTTCCTTCTAATGATAAACAGACCACAATGCGCCAGTGTTTCGACAGTGTTTCGACAGTGTTTCGACAGTGTTTCGACATTTCTTCGAAAGGTCGCAATCTGTTACACAGCATGCTGCCCTCCTTTTGCAAACCGCATGTCTAGATGGCGTCTGGAGATTTTCGAGTGCCGTGTATCTCGTCTTTTTAAGGTGCCGAGAATTTCGAGTGCCATGATTTTCGGGTGCAGAGGATTTGGAGTGCCGTGATTTTCGGATGCCGAGAATTTGGAGTGCCGTGATTTTCGGATGCCGAAAATTTGGAGTGCCGGGAATTTCGAGTGCCGTATAATTAGGGATGCTATAAATGCAGGATGCCCGGAAGCATGGATGTTAAGGATTAATAGCAGAGTGTTTGAGTGTCGGCTTTGCTTGATAAGAGCTGTTACATTTTAATGGCTGCCATGTACACAAAATCGGGTGCCGTGTTCAATAAAAGCCCAAAACACCAAAATCAAGCTCGAAAATGGGTGAAAAGATTTTGAACCGATTGTTCCACCATATTAAAGTGTTTATTGTAATTTTCTGTCGGCTATTGAAGCCACCAGCAGCATACGTAGCACCATCTACATCTTTAGTTTGCTGCTCTTTTGTACCTTGCTTATGGGATAATGCATTGAGAGCAAGGAACTTGCCATGCTGACACTAGGTGTCAAAATCTATGGTTTGATTCATATCTTTTGCCTAACGTTTTGTGTCATTTATGCATGTCATTTAAATCATTGCATTCCCGAAAGTGTAAGTTAAAGAATAGACGGTTTTATCAATGGGGACCACCAAAGAACCCGGTCTCTGGTACGTTAGTTTTTGCAGGACCCCCTAGGCATTATTTGCAGTGGAATATTTTAAATATTTTAATATTTTGAACGCAGTAGCCGTTCGTTAGATATAAACTCTGCAAAACAATATCTTCATCCTAAATCGTTAGTGCTATAGCATCACATTTAAATCAGAAGCAGATCAAGAACTTTCCTGGAGAGGGGCTGGGCTGGTTGTTGTAGCCCCGTGCTTTTGAAACGCGCTAGGGGCTATGTCTTTATTATTCTCTGTCAATCGACGCTTATCAATCGAAGCTAAATTAATATGAAAATTCATCCTCATCCTCAGCTTCGGAAATGATTACATTCATTTCGAAAGGTTAACGGCTGCATTGCAAGATTTCATATTATAACAAATAAAACATTTAAAGCTAAATTTTAGCAAATGGGTCAGTTCTGAGAGCCTGCCATTGATTAAGGAATGGATGTTTTCCTTGGTACCACAAAAGGAGAACAGGTTTTGAAATTTTATTCATTCATTGCCTCTTGGACAGAGACGGGCATTGTGGGGGTAGGGCGATCGCCCTCCTTTTTTCACAAAAGTTGGATATTTTCATCTGGGAATAGGAGATATAAATCTGATTCAGTTTCTGATACGATTTCGATTTGTGTAAAGTTTTGCGAGAAAAGACCTCAACCATTGACATGGATTCCGCATCAATGGACAAATACAATTGGATGTAGGGTCATTGTTAAAAAATCATTTTAATGGTCGAAGCATTGCAATTTTACACAAAAAGCTATTTTTTCTTTATAGCAAAAAGGCCTGCTCACAAACTGAGTGTTTGCAAAAAACACGTTCTAGTGTTACATGATTATGATAGAATTCTATTGGCTTTATTCAGCTTAGACTTGGAAGTGGCTATAAATTTTATCTAATTTAATCCAAAGAAGAAAGAAAGGAAGAAAGAAAGAAAGAAAGAAAGAAAGAAAGAAAGAAAGAAAGAAAGAAAGAAAGAAAGAAAGAAAGAAAGAAAGAAAGAAAGAAAGAAAGAAAGAAAGAAAGAAAGAAAGAAAGAAAGAAAGAAAGAAAGAAAGAAAGAAAGAAAGAAAGAAAGAAAGAAAGAAAGAAAGAAAGAAAGAAAGAAAGAAAGAAAGAAAGAAAGAAAGAAAGAAAGAAAGAAAGAAAGAAAGAAAGAAAGAAACTATTGGCTGACAAAATGTACTCCAATTCTCCGCCAATGAAGCAAGGGGGTAAGAGCAAAGTAGATACTTAAATGTAAGATTACTAGAGTTAAGTTAGTTGGTAACAAATGAATCATATAATGAGAAACATCAAATTCAAGCGCTTCCTCCGAGTTTATGAAGCGATCATTAAAAACATTAAAGAATTATGAGATTGTGAGTCATTTAAACTTCTCTTCTAATGATAATCAGACTACAATGCGCCAGTGTTTCGACAGTGTTTCGACAGTGTTTCGACAGTGTTTCGACATTTCTTCGAAAGGTCGCAATCTGTTACACAGCATGCTGCCCTCCTTTTGCAAACCGCATGTCTAGACGCCGTCTGGAGAATTTTGAGTGCCGTGTATCTCGTCTTTTTGAGGTGCCGAAAATTTCAAGTGCCATGATAAGTGTTTTTGTTGGTCGGATTCACAGGTAGTCCTTCATTGGGTTTACACAAACAAATGACAAAAACAAGATTTTGTATCAAATCGCGCACGACAAATTGATTTTCTGTTAAATAGAGAATGTTAAAGGTACTGCCAACAAAACATAATCCTGCTAACATAGCATCCAGTGGTATAGAATGTTCAAAATCGTGAACAATCGTCTTCGGTGGGAGGGGCCTCTATTCTTAAAACAAGACAAAACCCAATAGCCTGATTTTAAAATCACCCCTCAACAGGAATCAGATGAAAATAGCCTGATAAATACTAACGTCACTGTTTCTGAAGCTGCAAGCAACCAAGGTTTAAACGAATAAATCAATTGTGACAATTACAGTAACATAGACAAGTTATTTCGAGTTACGGTCTATGATTTTAACTTCATAAGTAATTTGAAAAACAAACAGGTACAAGGAAACGTTTCACCGGATACTTCAAAAGAAACTGAACAGCTTTTGAAACAAGCAAAACAACATTGGGATAAAGAATTGCAAAGGGCATTTCATAACGACTCAAAATTCATGGAAACTGCAGGAAATTTGGGGACATTCAAGGATAACGAAGGGGTCATAAGGGCAGGCAGTGGCGTAGCCGGGGTCATTTCTTTGGGGGGGGGGGGAAATGGAGCAAGAGATGAACGGGGTCCTGTGGATTTCCACTTGCAATATTTGTAGCACCTCACAATTCGTTGCAGGCCAGGAACAAAACATCTCTTTTGAGCATACACGCTTAATGGAAATGAGAAGCGTTGAAAATTTGAGATGTGATAAGCTTAGCATTACATTTGTAATGTGGTGATTTTTTCAAAGCTATATAGTGAAACCCATTTGAATTGCATGTCAATGTGTACGGGAGCTGCTCCGTGGCGCCGTGGGAGCACAGTTTTTGGGGGGGCCAAAGTTTCAAATTTTCCGATGATGAGACAATTTTTCCGACAAAACCAACAGTAGTGAACCCCTTTTGATGTCTTGTTTCTCAAAGTATCATAACAGTTCATGAAGAATCTTGTGATGTACTGAATGAAGGAGAAAATGAGGAAGCCAGAATACTTCATTACAAATCTAAAGATGGTCGACTCGATAGAGAATTTAAGTCTTGTAACATTTGAATTCAGAGTACCGACTACTTTTTTAGCAATAGTGTTTTTGCAAAAACGTCATATATCTCATCAAAATTTAATGATTTCAACATACTATTCTTAACGCTTAACAAAATAAGGGAATTTAAATGATCCAGTCCCATGGTTGACCGGAAACAATTCATAACAATTTTCAATTTTGAGAGTGTTCCTTCACTGTCATTTGGTTGAGCCTATAGGAAGAATGACAAGAATCCTATAAAAAGTGTTCAAGATTTTCTTCAATAAATCTTAATGCTGTGATGAAGTTTTCCCTCTCAAGGTCCTGATCTTTTCTTTCCATTTCTGCTAAAAGGGGTCTCTCCTTTCATCTTCACCTCAAAAAACATATTCTTCTCTTTGGCCACATTATGGAATGCATCATCTGGAAGGCCATCAGTTGTGATAAACTAGCAGAATTGTTCTTGATCGAGCAGCGCAAATTGACAAAGTGTGGCTTTATGACTAGAGAATCGTGTTTTTATTAATGATAAGGCTTTATCAATTGACTAGATGCTTGTTTTTCGTCAGTATTTGGCGGTTGGATTCTCTTGACTTTTGTAATTGGAGACTCTTGACTCGCCTTCTTCCTTCTCTTGGCACGTTTTGATGGAGAATCTTGCTGCACTATTTGTGCCTGCTACTGACTCCTTTGATTCAGCCAATACTTTCGTATAATCATTTCGCATTCGAGGTAACCGCCCCTCTGCCGTCTCGACTAATCTTAGCGCAATCAACAGATCGATTTGCTATAACATGAAGAATATTTGAAGCAGGGTCGGTGATGGCTAAAATCTTCCGGAAAACATGTGCTGTCATTATGGTTTGAAAAGATGTTAACTTGTTTTCAAGATTGCAGCGTCAGTGACCGTTCTCGTTTGACTACTGGCACTGCTGTAACATATATAACAAGCAGTTAAACAAGTCCTCTGAGCTTTGCAAAACACATATTCGCAAGTGCTTTTTGGTGCGATCACCATCTAGTGGTTGAAATCCTTTGCAGGCGATGGACTCTTTGGATGCTCCTCGCTTCTTGCACTCTTTCGTATTTGATTTTTTTTTAATCATGGCGGAAAATTGATCACGAACGATGAAAAAAATTGATATATATATATATATATTTTCACTCGTGAATTAAAGTTTAAACTAAGTCCTTTTTTCTAGGGGCCATATCTGCAAAGTCGTTCACAAGCAGCTCTAAGTCAAGACTTTTTAGAATGTCGGATTCAACAGACAGCAACATAAGGCTTTGTAATCTTTCTTGTCCCATGGTGGATCTCAACCTCGTTTTTCTAAGTTTTAGTTTTGAAAATGCTTTCTCGGCACTGCACGAAGTTAACGGCAAACATTTCCATCAATTTCTTAATATTTTGTCATTTGGGGGGGGGGAGGGCGACCGCCCCCCTTGCCCCCCTGGCTGTAGTAGGACTGGACGCTAATGTAATTTGTAAAAATTGTAGTTGTTGTTGTATTAGTCAATTGCTAATCTCTCTTCGAGTCGCACGCACGCGTTATTCTTCGTCACAATCTGTTAATTACTCAGAAGTTGTAGGTGGTACCTAACCCTATAACATTTGGTGGAGGACCTATTTGCCAACAGCAGCACCGATTTTTGGTACAGATCTTGCATTTTTTTGTTTTATCTTCGTTCTTTTTCGACATGGAGAATTCAAGCACTTCATCGTTTGCCTGTTCGTATTGTAAAGGACAAGGCCATTTCAAGTCGCACTGTTTGAAACGAATAACCAGAAATCCCATTGGCAACGTATGCCATGACTACAATCGCTTCGAACATGCTCAATGCGAATTTTCAGACGACCGCCGCTCTTGTCTCCACGCCCGTTTACATTCGTGTGTGGTTTGCAAAAAGCCAGGATGCAAAGCCTACAATCACATATTTGCAAACACTCCAAAAGCAGATCATGGAACTACCATCACGACTCAGATTCTTAGAGCTACGGAGCAATTGTCCAAAAATGTCGCAATGCTATGGTCGAGGATAGGCGACCTTACAGCTCAAATCATAAGCATTACGTCACATCTTTTTCGACTCGACGAAGCTGTTTCCGCATCCGCTGTGTCAGCAGTACCGTCCCGCAGCAGCACTGACAACAATCTTGGTGAATTTACATAAGGGAGTGATAAATCATCACCTATGTCAAAAGCTTTTAATAATGATAAAGAACCTATGCCTCCGGCAATGACACTGATGACATTCCCAACCAATACATCCGAGGATCCGCCATGATCAAACCATTGGACTGTCTTCAAAACTTTAAAACTACCGGCTCTGTCGATTTTTCAAAAAAATTCTATGGAATTTTTTTTGTATAGGAGGGGTGGACTGTAGTAGGACTGGCCGCTAATGTAATTTGTAATAATTGTAGTTGTTGTTGTATTAGTCAATTGTTAATCTCTCTTCGAGTCGCACGCGTTATTCTTCGTCACAATCTCTTAATTACTCAGAAGTTATAGGTGGTACCTAACCCTATAACATGGCTACGCTACTGAGGGTAGGAGGCAGACTTCAAAACGCAAACCTACCTCACTCTAGGAAACATGCTATCTAATTACCGAGAAACCATCATCTCACAAGATCAATCATTTTGAGGGCACACGCTGCCGTTAAATATAACGGGGTAAACGAAACACTCACAGAAACTCATTCCGGATACTGGATTTGTTAAGGTTGTCATTTGTCAAATCGTAAAAACTTTGTTATCGAAGTGTGTGAAATGTAAGGAAATCACAGGGAGACCATACGACACTCCTAATGCACCTCCGCTACCAAACTATCGCGTCTCAGAGGAAATGGCCTTTGCATGCGTTGCAATAGACTTTGCAGGGACACCCTATGTTAAAGACATATATAATCGAAATGGGCCTATGCATAAATGCTACATCGCTCTATTCAGTTGCGCAAGTACTTGTCCATTGCATTTTGAATTAGTCCCAGGTTTACACGCACCTACGTTTATTCGTGCACTCAAATGTATGATAAGGTGTCGAGGCTTATCTTCCCTTATCATTTCGGGTAATGGTAGTACTTTTCGTGACAAAAACGTTCAAATTTACTTGCAATGTTTAGATATATCCTTGAAATTTAACGTACCCAATGCAAGCTAGTGGGGAGGTTTTTGGAACATTTGCGTTATTTTGGTAAAACGTTGTTTAAAAAAAGACTCTTGGAAACGCTAGACTCCCGTACGAAGAACTTGAAACTACATTAATCGAAGTCGAAGGAATTTTGAATTCCCGTCCATTATCTTACATATACGAGGAAATTACCGAACCGCCTTAAACTACACCGAATCTCGTAATAGGACGTCGTATATTAGATAAATGATTAGTGAATTATCAAGCGGCCATCGAAATTATCGATATTCGTTATTATTATAGTCTACCTTTATAAAGAAAAGATTCCGTGACAATGTTGGCCTATTGGAAAAATTGTAAAATTACTAACAGGGAAAGACGGAATCACGCGTGCAGCAGAAGTAAAAACTGTAACTCCTTTAAAAGACCCGATCGTCGTGAAAAGGCCGATTCAGAAACTATTCTGATCGAAGATAGAAGTGAAGAACTTAACATATGCAATGCTTTAGGAAGCAACAAAAAATCAGAAACATTCACGAACCTGGAATAAGAATGGTCAGAGATGAAGACGTTGTGCAACAGATAAGCGAACATAAATCTTGAACCTTTTTGTGTTATAGATTTTGTATGTAGAAACTTCTTGATTGACTTCGTCAATCCGGGGGAGTGTGTTGGAATTCTTGTTTTGACACTTCTGTAAAAGTTGGACACCCTGTGGTAAGGAATGAGGAAGCGGAACGAGAAAGGAGAGGAAAAAGTGAACGAGCGAGCGTAACGACAAGACGCAGGGGCGGATTTTAGGGGGGTCTCCTTGTTTCCAGAAACCCCCCTTTGCCATTTTATTATTTTTTTGGATAGTACTGTAAGTTAAGATTCAGAGAGACAAAGTGTTGTATTTATTTTGTTTTAATGCAATACGGAACGGAAATTGAACGATCCTTAGTCTTTTCAGGCCCCAAAAATCGCAAAATCTCTGAAGCTTCCGGGGATCTGCCCCCTGGACCCTAATTAGGGCCTAGCCCTGGACCGTAGGGTACCCTTTGACCCCCTAGTCAATAAGCTACGGTCTTTCCCCAAACTCTTTACTTCACTTATAGAATATTTGAATCTGGAAACTCCCTCCCCTCTACATTTCTAGATCCACCACTGAGGCGTGTACCAAATTAGCAACGTTTTATATTCATCATCAGTATTTTCATACATCATCGATATTTAGCGTAACATTTGGTATTTTTTTACTATTTGTATTTTTTCGTAACGCGAAATTCTCTTGAAAAAGAATGCAGAATCGCACTTGCATGCCCCCCCCTTTTTGAGAGAGAAAACATATTATTGTTACTTTATTCATTTCAGTTCAATTGTTATTTTTAACATATATTATTTACAACATTCGAATAGTTTTCAATGCTTTATAAAATTACCTTATGTACAAGGTACTAACAGTTTTGAACACTAACAACTGCAAAATAGAAACACGTGCATCACCGCCACTACGCCGTGCTACGCCGTTCCCAAAGCATCTAATCTTCACAACGTATTCGTTAGACTCGAAACTGTCAAAATTGGTCACTCCCTCGCTGTCAAATAGTGTGCTCCTTGACTTGCAAATTATTCGTACAACACTATTGTTATTTTGCTATTTGGCCGTTTTGCATCATAGAACAGAAAACATAGACATACAACATTGAATGACACACCCTTTTCCAATTCAATTCGCGCAGCAGGACAATCAACAATCTCCTGATCGACAACTTCCACTTCCCTGTAGATATATTGTGATTGGCTAATTTCTCGCATGTGATCCAGTCATATGACTGATACTTCGAGAGTAGGGAAATTCTAAGTCTAGTCAGAGTTTTAGTCGATTTGTGGGGGAGTTGATGCAAAGAAGTGCGTGAAAGAATTCTGTGAGGTTCGTGTTCTTATTTTCTCCGATTTTTGTTACAGAGCCCTCTGACGTACTCATCTTTACATCAAGCCAGTAGTTTTAATATTTCTTATTTCAATGGAGTATTGTTAACAATTTACCAGGTATCTACTATTTTGATATTTATTCCTTTCCTAATCACCCATTTCGATCCTTCGCATATTTTATTATTCAACAGGAGTTTTTATTCAAAGTTTTTCGTCACATTAATGGATTGTTTCGCTTACGATTCGATAGGCAAAGTTTGATTTCCGCAGCATTCCCTACCTAGAAACGCAAAATCAAAACAAATACAGTCGACTCCGGTGTCACGAACCCTCCTTTGTATGTTCCTTTTACCCCCTTAGGCCCGTCTCCACAGCTTGCTTACATTTTCCCCGTAGACCCATTCATTTTAGGATCTTCTGTTTTGCATATCATTATCGTAGGCTACCCCTGGCACGCACGTAAGCAAGTCTGCGTCACATCCTCCTTCTTTGTTTTGTTTATAGGTGCGGGATTTTCCCAGTATTGTTAGACCGTAATTCCTAGTTTAGTCATCGTTGTTTATTTCGTTTACCTTGTATCACAGGTATCATTTACGTATGTTTTTATTTAGTTTAGCGTCATTAAGCTTGTTTTAGCATACCTATTCAGCCCTTTCCTTCCTTTCCCATGTTTTCACGTCGTACTTTTTACGTATTTCATGTCGTTAATGAAACTTGCTCATTATTTTCTAAGTATAGATCCTCTTGCTTTAAAGTATATATACAGCACGTAAAGTTTAAAAAGAGAGGAGTTGAAGTGGCTCAAAAAAGTACGTGAACTTTCTGTGTTTGTGCTATCTTGGTTATACCTTTAGTCTTTAAGGACTACTGTTAGGATAACTTAAGTCTCACAACACACGGTGTGTGACATTTTATGGTGACAGGAGTGGGATCCTAACTGAAATAAACGCTTCAACGAGCCCAAAAGGATAAAAAAAAAGATGGCACACCGAGATGAAAACGAAGCCGATGCAATTCACGTTGCCCCTCAAAGACCAGTGCCAGTTCCTAGGCCTAGGAAAACGATTGTCGATATTCAGCCTTTTACAGGGAAGGACAATGAAGACATAACAGAATGGATGATCCCAGCATACCTGAGTGGACGAGCAGCCAGAATGTTTTGGAGAATCCCTTTAGAGGAAAGACAAGAACTGGAACAGCTAAAGGAATCCTTAGAAGATCTTTTTAATACAGAGGAGAAGAAGTTCCTAGCTCGACAGAAGCTGCAAGAGATTGCCCAAGTACACAATAGTTGATTTTGATTTTTGGAGAAAATTATGTTTTGATAATAAAATTCTTGATACGCATGTTTGTTTAGTTGGTGCTGGGGGAGAGAATCTTGAAGTTGTTGGTGAGGGTAATGTTTGGTTAGAAATTGGACACCAATGTTTAGAACTGCAAGTAATTCTTGAAGAAAATTTCAAATTTGATTTTTTGTTGGGTAATGATTTTTTGAAGAGCCAGAATGCAATAATTGATTATGGAAGGAAATTGCTTATGCTAGGGACTGCTGAAATTCCTTTTGAATCATTGCCATCTGATTGCGTTGCCATTTTGAGATCTGTTGTGGTTTTGCCTGTAGGGGCACCTGTGCGTGTCAAGGCAGAATTGGTAGGGAATCATTGTGGGTTAGCTTTGTTTGGGGAGCGACAGCTAGTTACAGCTGATGATCGAGTTTTAGTCGCCCCGGTTGTAACAGAAGCTGATTCCAATAATTCTGTCTTGATCGAGTTAGTTAACACGACTCGCAGTACAGTATCTTTACAGCCTTGTACTAAAGTCATGCATTTGCAGCCGTTTATATCAGAAGTGAATGCCATTCATGATGATTATGCTGCCGAAAACATTTCTGAAGTGCCCATTGAAAACCTCAACATCGGACACTTGTCAAGAAAACAACAATCAGATCTGCTTTCAGTCCTAAAGAAACACCATGTTTGGCCAACGTCGGGACAATTGGGGACAACACACCTTGTAGAGCATCCCATCGATGTGCAGGGAGCCTATCCAGTCAGACAACGGCCATATCGTGTTCCAGAGACGAAACGACAGCAAATACGAAAAGAGGTGGAAAAGATGCTTCTTTCAAATGTCATCCAGCCTTCATCCAGTCCGTGGAGCAGTCCCGTACTTTTATTGGAAAAGCCAAATGGTGAATTTCGATTCTGCGTGGACTACCGACGGTTGAATGCCGAGACGAAGAAAGATGCCTACCCCCTTCCGAGGATAGATGAAACATTGGACGCCCTGGGAAATGCAAATTGGTTCACAACGCTAGATCTGCAGTCCGGATTTTGGCAGATTCCAGTGAAGAAAAGCGACATCGAGAAAACCGCGTTTGCTACCCATCATGGACACTGGGAATTCCGTGTAATGCCATTTGGCCTAGCCAACGCTCCCGCCACATTTCAGCGACTGATGGACCTCGTGTTATCTGGGTTGCACTGGACACACTGCCTGGTATATTTAGACGATATTGTGGTTTTTGCTGCAACAGAAGAAGAGCATACACATCGACTGAATCTAGTCTTGGAAAGAGTTGCGAAAGCCGGCCTAACGTTAAAGCCCTCAAAGTGCCACTGGATGCCAAAATCAGTGAAGTTTCTTGGTCATATCGTCTCGTCAGCTGGAATTTCCGTGGATCCAGCAAAGGTGAAATCAGTAAGTTGTTTCCCATTACCTCAGAATTCTACTGATGTTCGAAGTTTTCTAGGACTTACGTCCTATTACAGACGGTTCATTCCAGAGTTTGCCAGCCGTTCAAAGCCACTAGCTGACCTCACGAAAAAGAAATGCAAATTTGTGTGGAATAAAGATGCTCAAAAATCATTTGATGACCTCCAACACTGTCTAACGTCAGCCCCAATTTTGAGGTGCCCAGACTTCAGTTTACCGTTTAAGCTGTATACAGATGCATGCGCATATGGCATTGGAGCAGTTCTCGCCCAAGACACGCCTAATGGTGAAGTGGTAATTGCATACGCCAGTAGATTGCTGAAGTCCTCTGAAAGGAAATATGGAGTTTTGCAGAAGGAAGCATTGGGTATCGTATGGTCGCTAAAACATTTTTACCCTTACCTTTATGGCCGACATTTTTTAGTTATTACCGATCACAGGCCTCTGAAATGGTTAAAGACAATGACTGCTCCGAATAATCTATTTGCACGATGGATTAGCGAGATTCAAAGTTACGATTTCGAAGTAAAACACAGGCCAGGCAGACTCCACTCAAATGCAGATACATTGTCGAGGTACCCTTTAGCGGGAAAAGACAGCCGGGAAGCCAAAGCAGTAGAAAGCCCTGTACCCCCCCCCCCCCTGCCCCTTGAAGGAAGAAGATGACGTCATGCTGGTAACAGACTTCAAAACGCTACAAGAAAATGATACGTACGCTGGGGCACTGATGAGACTCTTGAAACAAGGAAAAGCACCTGATGATATGAAACTTGCTGCTAAACTGGAAAGGGATAAAGAATCGTTCTTTTTGGGAGACGATGGATGTGTTTATCGAAGATTCAAGTCAAAACAAGGGAGAACACAGGAACAATTTGTGGTACCAAAATCAATGGTTGGTAAGTTGCTCGTGAACTCCCATGATATACCTATTTCAGCACATCCAGGGTTTTACAGGACATATAAGAAGATCCAGCAATCCTATTTTTGGCCTACCATGAAGACTGACATCAATCGCCATGTAAGACATTGTGAGGAATGCGCCGATTCGGAGCGTCGTCAAAACCAGCTCATAAAGCGCCGATGAAATCGATTGTTACAGAAAGGCCACTGCAGATAGTCGCAATGGATTTTGTAGGACCACTGCCAATGTCAGAACAAGGAAACACATATGCCCTCGTCATGGTGGATCATTTCACACGTTGGCCAATTGCTTACGCTGTAGAAGACACGGAAGCAGAGACGGTTGCACGAAAAGTCAGCAGTTTTATACACACCCATGGATGTCCCGAAGAGCTACTTTCAGACAGAGGAAGTCAATTCACGTCAGAATTATTGAAGGCATTATGCAAGCAGTTAGGAGTCAAGAAGATCTACACTTGTGCATTTCGACCCTCTACCAACGGCCTAAATGAGCGCTTGAACAGGACACTTTTCAATGCAATACGAATCTATGCCTCTGACAAGCCATCCACTTGGGATCAGTACCTCGATGCTGTGACATTCGCCTATAGGACAACACCGCACTCTGTCACCCACCATACCCCTGCGTTCATGATGTTTGGAAGAGAGTTGAATTTGCCTGCCGACATGAAGCCCCCGACACGTCTTTACACAGACGATTTCCTGAAGACAATGCAGAACGAACGCCAGCGTGCATATGCAGTCGCCAAAGAGTTGGTATCAGACGAACAACGCCGCCAAAAGAAAAATCATGACATGCATATTAAGCAACTCAATGTCAAACAAGGAGAAAAGGTATGGCTTCGAAATTTTATTGTTAAAAAAGGGACTTCAAAGAAATTCCATCAACCATGGACAGGACCATATGAAGTGACAAAAGTCATAGGTAGCAACAATGTAGAACTCCTAATGCCCGGGAGGAAAAGGGATAAAATCAAAAGAGTTAACATTGAACAGGTCAAGCCAGCACGAGAGATTGATGGAAAACCGGATCAAATTGTAAGGCTTCACGACAAGTTGCGCTCCAGAATACCGGGACAGAGACTCGTTACAAGGTATTTTGTGGAATTTAACGATGGACACACTCAATGGATTGCTGCAGACTTCGTTCCAGACAAACTTCTAGAATAATTCAATGCGAAGAAATAAACTGGACGATACGTAATTTTTTTTGATAATTAGATAAGATTAATACGGTATTTACCTTCGGTAATATAATTAATCTTAGGAGGGAGGTGTGTCACGAACCCTCCTTTGTATGTTCCTTTTACCCCCTTAGGCCCGTCTCCACAGCTTGCTTACATTTTCCCCGTAGACCCATTCATTTTAGGATCTTCTGTTTTGCATATCATTATCGTAGGCTACCCCTGGCACGCACGTAAGCAAGTCTGCGTCACATCCTCCTTCTTTGTTTTGTTTATAGGTGCGGGATTTTCCCAGTATTGTTAGACCGTAATTCCTAGTTTAGTCATCGTTGTTTATTTCGTTTACCTTGTATCACAGGTATCATTTACGTATGTTTTTATTTAGTTCAGCGTCATTAAGCTTGTTTTAGCATACCTTTTCAGCCCTTTCCTTCCTTTCCCATGTTTTCACGTCGTACTTTTTACGTATTTCATGTCGTTAATGAAACTTGCTCATTATTTTCTAAATATAGATCCTCTTGCTTTTAAGTATATATACAGCACGTAAAGTTTAAAAAGAGAGGAGTTGAAGTGGCTCAAAAAAGTACGTGAACTTTCTGTGTTTGTGCTATCTTGGTTATACCTTTAGTCTTTTAAAGGACTACTGTTAGGATAACTTAAGTCTCACAACACACGGTGTGTGACACCGGTTATTGTCACATCAAATATTTTCAAGAAAAGTGTGACTGTAAGCGGAGTGTGACTTTAAGCGGAGTTGCCCAAAATAACGAGTTAGATTACAGAAAATTTATGACGGTAGCTTTGCACTTGCACAGAGGCTATTTACAAGTATTTTTTCCATCAGAAATGTCCTTAACGGCGCATACATACATAGCCACGTATAAGTATTTTTGCGTGAGACTGGATGGAACTAAGGAATAGAGCAAAAATGATTGCAAAATAAAACATAAATGATACCGCGTGTAAGGAGAGTGCAGCAAAAAAAATTAGCCCCAAAACACTTCGCTGTCTACAACAGCGAAGTAATCGAGAAAAGGCACCCTTTCCACATTTTTTATGCATTCCGTTCAGGGAAGAAGTAAGCATCAAGTTAGGGGGGCATGACGTAGGGCACTGTTCATCCTCGCCGCTTTTGGTCTAAGTTTGCTAATAGAAGTGACGCCGCAGCGTACATCAAAGTTTTGGGTCAGAGGCAGTTGGTTATGGCTGTGGAGAAGCCAGGGGCAGCGCACCAGGAAAAGCTTTGCAATGGCATCCTTTTTATATTACAATACCCCCGGTTCCTACGTCTCTGATCTCGATCAACAATGTTTTACATTTTGGCCAGCGGCATCTCACCAAAATCCTCATAGTTTTTCTCCGAAAAGCGTCTGAACTTGCGCATTGTCTCATTTCTCCAGCGCATTTGATTTTTGCGAAACAATCAACATCTTTACTTTCGTCTTTATCCTGATTTTCATCATCAACTGACATCTACTATGCAGACCAAAGTGAACGAGACGAGTGAGAAAATTGTTTGCAGAAATGTTTACTGCGAAGATTCAGCAATGTTTTCCTCAAATGTGACTGTAAAAAGGGTATTTTTTGTTTGGGGAGGGGAAAAGTGGTGACTATAAGCGGAGTGTGACATAAAGCGGAGTGACTGTAAGCGGAGTTCGTTTGACCAGAGTTAAATTTGGGAAATAGCAGAATTGTGATAATATCCGGAGTATCACTATAAGCGGAGTGACTGTAACCGGAGTCGACTGTACTTGACAACTGCCTGTAAGTAAATGATCAAGTCTCTATCTTTCACAAAAAGATACAAAGGATTGTTGATTCTACCTTGAGGATGAGTAGCTAATGAAGCATCAGGCATCTAATGTTTAAAACTGTTATCTATATTGCGCATTTCAACTTTTGGGTGCGGTCGACGTCTCTTTGGTTTTGCAAAATTCTCATTATTAACGAAATGGTTATAATCCATCTCAAATGATAACTTTAATATTTCATCTTCTAATTTTTCAAAAACCAAAGAATATTATTTACAATATTTCCATCAAAATCGGACAAGTTTTCAGTTTTTCACTTATTTTCAAGCTTTTTTGTTTTTGCCCTGAGGGAAAATGGAGACTCAGTCAAATCCAACCAGTTGTAAATCCCTTTAAGAATCTAAAGTTAAATGTTTTGTGAAATGTTGAATGGATAATGTTGTGACTTGTCTGCAAGTTGCATTTTTAGTTTTTACGGAAGTAACTTGCGTCGAAGCGAACTTCGGTAATTCTTTCACTAATTCTGTATAATTATCACAATTAATATAGGCGTAGCACCATTTGTTTTGATGAAATCAACAACATTTTTATTGATGCTCTGCTTTTCTCTTGTTCCAAACTTTCTTCACCAGTGGCGGAAATTGAGATTTGGAATAGCGGGTTGCCAAAAGCAATGAATTGTCCAAGAATAAAGGGCGTGGTCCACAAAAATGTCCGGTCACGCCCTACTACGACCACTGCCTTGAATGACCTCGCCTCGCCCATTTGTGACCAAATTATTTTTGTAATACTGAATTGAGTGAATCTTTACAAGCATTACAGTGGCCGATCTAGGAATTTAGAGGGATGGAGTTTCAAGATTTAGATATTCTTCAAAAGTGTGGTGGAAAGGTTGGGGAACGGAAAGACTGTAGGTTATGGACTTGGGGGTCTAAGGGCACCCTAAGGTCCAAGGCCGGGTTCTGGTGGGGGTCCAGGGGGGGAGCCCCCGGAAGCGTTTAGAGATACGAAACACATGAAATACAACAATTTTTCTCTGTGAGTCTTAAAATATCATCAAAATTATAATAAAATGGCAAGGGGGGTTTCTGGAAACCAGGAACCCCCCCTAAATCCACCCCTGCATTAGTTGAGTTTTAAGCACTATTTTATCATTTTCAGTTAAGGGTAACCCATTTCAGTCTTATCTTCTCTGTTGTGTCTTGATTGCAAGTCTTCATCAAAATTAACTCTGAGAAACCTGCATTCCAAACACCCAAGTAGACGTTCATTTATTCAAACCGGCATACTGGAATAACCAGACCCAGGACCAGTAGGACCGGATCCCAACCGACCGGACCCCAGAGGAATGCCCATTCCCGTCCTTTTGCAATGGCGGCAAGTGCAGCGCAGCAACGCCCTTCAAAATAAGACAACAAATTGCTGCTGAAAGAAAGTTCTACTTCATGGGTGCCTTAAGAAACGTAAAAATGCATAGTTTGTTGGATCATCTAACCTGCAGACAAAATTCTTTCCAGCTAAAGGAAAGGAAAGACTGAAGGAGCATGCTCAGGTCGATCGATAGGCCTAACTGTAAGCCTGAAAAATCAAGCTTCCAAAAAGCTGCAATATATGCCTACGAAAACGAGAGCTTTCTTCAAGTCGTATTCGTACCTCCAGGGGCGGATTAAGGGTGAGCGGGCTTCCGGGTTTCAAGAAACCCCCCATTGCCACTTAAATATTATTTGAATATTAGTTTAAGACTCAGAAAGATAAATTATTGTATTTTTTGTGTTTTAATGCAATAAGGAAAGAAGATTTCAGGATCCTGTTTAGAATTTATCTTTCATTAGCACCCTTAAGTAATTCATTATGATGAAACATTTGCATAGCAATTGTTAATTGAATATATGAAAATACAAAGTAACAAAGAAGAGCAATATATCAACATGAAGTGGTATCTACAAGTGTGGGGTATCACTGACATGTTCAGTACCTTAGTGACAGTGAGTGTACGTTAGACTCGGCAGATGTATTAACAAACACCCCTTTTTTATGGTTTCTCTGTCCTTATATTTTGCAAAAATTGTACCCATTTCTTAGAGATTTCCTGGACAAACATGTTTACACTTTAACCTGGAATTTCCCACGCCGGGGCTTAGAATGACTAACTTTTTTGTAATAACGAAGCACCAACTGCTCCCTTATAAATCATAAAATTAAAAAAAGCCCATTTATCAAAGCATTATGATACACACACTTACAGGGTCATATCGCCTTGGGGCAAAGGTCTCTCTTGTCAAAAAAACACGCGCACACTAATCTGCACATGGGCATTCCGCTGGTTCCGCAGTCGTTCCGTGATCATTCCGCTGGTTCCGCAGTCGTTCCATGATCGTCCGCTGGTTCCGCCGGCCTTCCACTCGTTCCTCGTTTTAGCAACGACGATTTAACAGTAGATTTTAAGATTCTATTCTAATAACATTATTTCTACCACAGTTCTACAACCCAAACTACAAACCTCCTTTTAAGAAAGAGAGCATCACCATTTTCCATCATATACGGTTGCCTCATTTAGGCTTCAATAATATATATGTAAAGATACTCAAATTGCTTGGTCTCGCTCAGCTTACGTTCATTATGTAATTTCATTGCAACACTAGCTATTTTAATCAAATTTCTTATTTCTATTCCTCATATCGAAAATGAATTTATCAGTTGAACAAGAAAATTTTGTTAAGTTAACGATTGCGGTATTAGATGTGATACCGAAACATCTAAAAGATCTGTTCAAATCCCAATGGGATTTGAAATTCCCCAAATGGAAAGATGGTCATAACTGTGGACAATTCTTGTTCAATAAAATCCCTGAAGGTATGAAGAAGAAAGGGTCGAAGTTCACAGAACCCATGCAAATAAGTGTAGAGAATGGAATAACCAGTGACCAGTGGCGAAGCTGGACTAGATTAGTTAGTCATGCTATGAGACAGAATGCCTTGGGGTCCTGGGGCTGAAACCTGAAAAAATTTCTTTTGGGTTTGATGCATATTTTGCCCCGAATGGCATTTTAAAATCTGAATTTAAAGGGGATACATGCAGTTGTAACCGCCAACCAACCCACAATATGCAATTTCTTGCCAGATTTCCTGTTCATCCACCAAAGGTGAACTAATGGGGATCTGTAATCAAATTTTCAGTGATAACGGAAATTCACTCTTGTTTGTTTTGCAACTTAGTAATCACCAATAACCCTTACTTTTCCTAGATTGTAGCTATAAAGTACCTACTCTATTGAGTTGCCATCCAAGATGCTGATCATTTAAGAAATGTAGTTGCCCATATCCATCTAGCAGTATACATACCATATACATGGTTCATATCTAAAAGATTTTATTTACCCCCTCCACTTCCAGATTTTGTTGATTTTCTACAGTAGGCACTATTGAAAATGCTGAAAAGTATAATCATTGTAGGGAAAGTTGCCAGGAAAATTTGGTTTTCAATGAAGTGGGTACTCTCTAGTTTCCAATACAGGGAGAATTTCATTTGATTTTGGTCCTGCCCATATTTAAAACAAATTTGATATTTCCTATTTTTGGAAAAACTAGAATTAGCCTAACATGATTATGGTAAAATAAAATCCAAAGAATCAACATCTGGATCTGGAAAATATCAATGACACAGTAACCTATGTACTGAAACCTATGAAGTACCCTATGGCAAAAGGTCACTGAGTTAAGCTCAAGCCACATGGCAAGGGTTTGCCTCATTATGAGTTTTCCATTAATCAAGCAGAAGGGGCCCACCAGTTAATTGCAACTGTAAAACTGGGGGAAATCAAACTGCATTTATACAAATTAATATTACAAAACAATGGGCTTTGTGAGAGGAAGATCTTTTAATCAGCAACATTTGCGTTTTTCTTCATCTTTTCCGTGTAATGTCATCTTTCACTGTTCCTGTATCTATTATAATATCCTTCAACTAGCAACAATTTATATGATAATAATGCAAAAACAGGGAAGCTCTTTTAAAAATGTTCCTTTAACCATCAACAAATTTTGATAATAATGCACAAAAAGGGAAGTTCTCATGTAAATATTCCTTTAACCACCAACAAATTCTGATAATAATGCACAAACAGGGAAGTTCTCTTGAAAATGTTCCTTTAACCAGCAACAAATTTTGAATATAATGCACTCAGACAGGGAAGTTCTCTTGTAAATGTTCCTTTAACCACCAACAAATTATGATAATAATGCACAAACAGGGAAGTTTTCTTGAAAAAGTTCCTTTAACCAGCAACAAATTTTGATAATAATGCACTCAGACAGGGAAGTTCTCTTGTAAATGTTCCTTTAACCACCAAAAAATTCTGATAATAATGCACAAACAGGGAAGTTCTCTTGAAAATGTTCCTTTAACCACCAACAAAATTGATAATAATGCACTCAGACAGGGAAGTTCTCTTGTAAATGTTCCTTTAACCACCAACAAATTCTGATAATAATGCACAAACAGGGAAGTTCTCTTGAAAATGTTCCTTTAACCAGCAACAAATTATGATAATAATGCACTCAGACAGGGAAATTCTCTTGTAAATGTTCCTTTAACCACCAACAAATTATGATAATAATGCACTCAGACAGGGAAGTTCTCTTGTAAATGTTCCTTTAACCACCAACAAATTCTGATAATAATGCACAAACAGGGAAGTTCTCTTGTAAATGTTCCTTTAACCATCAACAAATTTTGATAATAATGCACTCAGACAGGGAAGTTCTCTTGTAAATGTTCCTTTAACCACCAACAAATTCTGATAATAATGCACAAACAGGGAAGTTTTCTTGAAAATGTTCCTTTAACCACCAACAAATTATGATAATAATGCACTCAGACAGGGAAGTTCTCTTGTAAATGTTCCTTTAACCACCAATAAATTATGATAATAATGCACTCAGACAGGGAAGTTCTCTTGTAAATGTTCCTTTAACCACCAACAAATTCTGATAATAATGCACAAACAAGGAGGTTCTCTTGTAAATGTTCCTTTAACCAGCAACAACTTTTGATAATAATGCACAACAGGGAAGTTTTCTTGAAAATGTTCCTTTAACCACCAACAAATTATGATAATAATGCACTCAGACAGGGAAGTTCTCTTGAAAATGTTCCTTTAACCACCAACACATTATGATAATAATGCACTCAGACAGGGAAGTTCTCTTGTAAATGTTCCTTTAACCAGCAACAAATTTTGATAATAATGCACAAAGAGGGAAGTTTTCTTGTAAATGTTCCTTTAACCAGCAACAACTTTTGATAATAATGCACAACAGGGAAGTTTTCTTGAAAATGTTCCTTTAACCACCAACAAATTATGATAATAATGCACTCAGACAGGGAAGTTCTCTTGAAAATGTTCCTTTAACCACCAACACATTATGATAATAATGCACTCAGACAGGGAAGTTCTCTTGTAAATGTTCCTTTAACCAGCAACAAATTTTGATAATAATGCACAAAGAGGGAAGTTTTCTTGAAAATGTTCCTTTAACCACCAACAAATTTTGATAATAATGCACAACAGGGAAGTTTTCTTGAAAATGTTCCTTTAACCAGCAACAAATTATGATAATAATGCACTCAGACAGGGAAGTTCTCTTGTAAATGTTCCTTTAACCAGCAACAAATTTTGATAATAATGCACAACAGGGAAGTTTTCTTGAAAATGTTCCTTTAACCAGAACACATTACGATAATAATGCACTCAGACAGGGAAGTTCTCTTGTAAATGTTCCTTTAACCACCAACAAATTTTGATAATAATGCACAACAGGGAAGTTTTCTTGAAAATGTTCCTTTAACCAGAACACATTATGATAATAATGCACTCAGACAGGGAAGTTCTCTTGTAAATGTTCCTTTAACCAGCAACAAATTTTGATAATAATGCACAAACAGGGAAGTTTTCTTGAAAATGTTCCTTTAACCACCAACAAATTTTGATAATAATGCACAACAGGGAAGTTTTCTTGAAAATGTTCCTTTAACCAGCAACAAATTATGATAATAATGCACTCAGACAGGGAAGTTCTCTTGTAAATGTTCCTTTAACCACCAACAAATTTTGATAATAATGCACAAACAGGGAAGTTTTCTTGAAAATGTTCCTTTAACCAGCAACAAATTATGATAATAATGCACAACAGGGAAGTTTTCTTGAAAATGTTCCTTTAACCAGCAACAAATTATGATAATAATGCACTCAGACAGGGAAGTTCTCTTGTAAATGTTCCTTTAACCACCAACAAATTATGATAATAATGCACAACAGGGAAGTTTTCTTGTAAATGTTCCTTTAACCACCAACAAATTTTGATAATAATGCACAACAGGGAAGTTTTCTTGAAAATGTTCCTTTAACCAGCAACAAATTATGATAATAATGCACTCAGACAGGGAAGTTCTCTTGTAAATGTTCCTTTAACCACCAACAAATTATGATAATAATGCACAACAGGGAAGTTTTCTTGAAAATGTTCCTTTAACCAGCAACAAATTATGATAATAATGCACAACAGGGAAGTTTTCTTGAAAATGTTCCTTTAACCAGCAACAAATTATGATAATAATGCACTCAGACAGGGAAGTTCTCTTGTAAATGTTCCTTTAACCAGCAACAAATTATGATAATAATGCACAACAGGGAAGTTTTCTTGTAAATGTTCCTTTAACCACCAACAAATTTTGATAATAATGCACAACAGGGAAGTTTTCTTGAAAATGTTCCTTTAACCAGCAACAAATTATGATAATAATGCACTCAGACAGGGAAGTTCTCTTGTAAATGTTCCTTTAACCACCAACAAATTTTGATAATAATGCACAAACAGGGAAGTTTTCTTGAAAATGTTCCTTTAACCACCAACAAATTTTGATAATAATGCACAACAGGGAAGTTTTCTTGAAAATGTTCCTTTAACCACCAACAAATTTTGATAATAATGCACAACAGGGAAGTTTTCTTGAAAATGTTCCTTTAACCACCAACAAATTATGATAATAATGCACTCAGACAGGGAAGTTCTCTTGTAAATGTTCCTTTAACCAGCAACAAATTTTGATAATAATGCACAACAGGGAAGTTCTCTTGTAAATGTTCCTTTAACCACCAACAAATTATGATAATAATGCACTCAGACAGGGAAGTTCTCTTGAAAATGTTCCTTTAACCACCAACAAATTTTGATAATAATGCACAACAGGGAAGTTTTCTTGAAAATGTTCCTTTAACCAGCAACAAATTTTGATAATAATGCACTCAGACAGGGAAGTTCTCTTGTAAATGTTCCTTTAACCAGCAACAAAATTGATAATAATGCACTCAGACAGGGAAGTTCTCTTGTAAATGTTCCTTTAACCAGCAACAAAATTGATAATAATGCACTCAGACAGGGAAGTTCTCTTGAAAATGTTCCTTTAACCAGCAACAAATTATGATAATAATGCACTCAGACAGGGAAGTTCTCTTGAAAATGTTCCTTTAACCACCAACAAATTTTGATAATAATGCACAACAGGGAAGTTTTCTTGAAAATGTTCCTTTAACCAGCAACAAATTTTGATAATAATGCACTCAGACAGGGAAGTTCTCTTGTAAATGTTCCTTTAACCAGCAACAAAATTGATAATAATGCACTCAGACAGGGAAGTTCTCTTGAAAATGTTCCTTTAACCAGCAACAAATTTTGATAATAATGCACAAACAGGGAAGTTTTCTTGAAAATGTTCCTTTAACCACCAACAAATTTTGATAATAATGCACAACAGGGAAGTTTTCTTGAAAATGTTCCTTTAACCAGCAACAAATTATGATAATAATGCACTCAGACAGGGAAGTTCTCTTGTAAATGTTCCTTTAACCAGCAACAAATTTTGATAATAATGCACAACAGGGAAGTTTTCTTGAAAATGTTCCTTTAACCACCAACAAATTATGATAATAATGCACTCAGACAGGGAAGTTCTCTTGTAAATGTTCCTTTAACCAGCAACAAATTTTGATAATAATGCACAACAGGGAAGTTCTCTTGTAAATGTTCCTCTAACCACCAACAAATTATGATAATAATGCACTCAGACAGGGAAGTTCTCTTGAAAATGTTCCTTTAACCACCAACAAATTTTGATAATAATGCACAACAGGGAAGTTTTCTTGAAAATGTTCCTTTAACCACCAACAAATTTTGATAATAATGCACTCAGACAGGGAAGTTCTCTTGTAAATGTTCCTTTAACCAGCAACAAAATTGATAATAATGCACTCAGACAGGGAAGTTCTCTTGAAAATGTTCCTTTAACCAGCAACAAATTTTGATAATAATGCACTCAGACAGGGAAGTTCTCTTGAAAATGTTCCTTTAGCCAGCAATAAATTTTGATAATAATGCACTCAGACAGGGAAGTTCTCTTGAAAATGTTCCTTTAACCAGCAACAAATTATGATAATAATGCACTCAGACAGGGAAGTTCTCTTGTAAATGTTCCTTTAACCAGCAACAAATTTTGATAATAATGCACTCAGACAGGGAAGTTCTCTTGTAAATGTTCCTTTAACCAGCAACAAATTTTGATAATAATGCACTCAGACAGGGAAGTTCTCTTGAAAATGTTCCTTTAACCAGCAACAAATTATGGTAATAATGCACTCAGACAGGGAAGTTCTCTTGTAAATGTTCCTTTAACCAGCAACAAATTATGATAATAATGCACAACAGGGAAGTTCTCTTGTAAATGTTCCTTTAACCACCAACAAATTTTGATAATAATGCACTCAGACAGGGAAGTTTTCTTGAAAATGTTCCTTTAACCACCAACAAATTATGATAATAATGCACTCAGACAGGGAAGTTCTCTTGAAAATGTTCCTTTAACCACCAACAAATTTTGATAATAATGCACTCAGACAGGGAAGTTTTATTGAAAATGTTCCTTTAACCAGCAACAAATTATGATAATAATGCACTCAGACAGGGAAGTTCTCTTGTAAATGTTCCTTTAACCACCAACAAAATTTGATAATAATGCACTCAGACAGGGAAGTTTTCTTGAAAATGTTCCTTTAACCACCAACAAATTATGATAATAATGCACTCAGACAGGGAAGTTTTCTTGTAAATGTTCCTTTTATCACCAACAAATTATGATAATAATGCACTCAGACAGGGAAGTTCTCTTGTAAATGTTCGTTTAACCACCAACAAATTTTGAGAATAATGCACTCAGACAGGGAAGTTTCTTGTAAATGGTCCTTTAACCACCAACAAATTATGATAATAATGCACTCAGACAGGGAAGTTCTCTTGTAAATGTTCCTTTCACCACCAACAAATTTTGATAATAATGCACTCAGACAGGGAAGTTTTCTTGCAAATGTTCCTTCAACCACCAACATATTATGATAATAATGCACTCAGACAGGGAAGTTCTCTTGCAAACGTTCCTTTAACCACCAACAAATTTTGATAATAATGCACTCAGACAGGGAAGTTCTCTTGTAAATGTTCCTTTAACCACCAACAAATTATGATCATAATGCACTCATACAGGGAAGTTTTCTTGAAAATCTTCCTTTAACCACCAACAAATTTTGATAATAATGCACTCACACAGGGAAGTTCTCTTGTAAATGTTCCTTTAACCACCAACAAATTTTGATAATAATGCACTCAGACAGGGAAGTTTTCTTGAAAATGTTCCTTTAACCAGCAACAAATTATGATAATAATGCACTCAGACAGGGAAGTTCTCTTGTAAATGTTCCTTTAACCACCAACAAATTTTGATAATAATGCACTCAGACAGGGAAGTTTTCTTGAAAATGTTCCTTTAACCACCAACAAATTATGATAATAATGCACAACAGGGAAGTTTTCTTGAAAATGTTCCTTTAACCAGAACAAATTATGATAATAATGCACTCAGACAGGGAAGTTCTCGTGTAAATGTTCCTTTAACCAGCAACAAATTTTGATAATAATGCACAACAGGGAAGTTTTGTTGAAAATGTTCCTTTAACCAGCAACAAATTTTGATAATAATGCACAACAGGGAAGTTTTCTTGAAAATGTTCCTTTAACCACCAACAAATTTTGATAATAATGCACAACAGGCAAGTTCTCTTGTAAATGTTCCTTTAACCACCAACAAATTATGATAATAATGCATTCAGACAGGGAAGTTCTCTTGAAAATGTTCCTTTAACCAGCAACAAATTATGATAATAATGCACAACAGGGAAGTTCTCTTGAAAATGTTCCTTTAACCAGCAACAAATTTTGATAATAATGCACAACAGGGAAGTTTTCTTGAAAATGTTCCTTTAACCAGAACAAATTATGATAATAATGCACTCAGACAGGGAAGTTCTCTTGAAAATGTTCCTTTAACCAGCAACAAATTTTGATAATAATGCACAACAGGGAAGTTTTCTTGAAAATGTTCCTTTAACCACCAACAAATTATGATAATCATGCACTCAGACAGGGAAGTTCTCTTGAAAATGTTCCTTTAACCACCAACAAATTTTGATAATAATGCACAAACAGGGAAGTTCTCTGGAAAATGTTCCTTTAAACAGCAACAAATTTTGATAATAATGCACAACAGGGAAGTTTTCTTGAAAATGTTTCTTTAACCAGAACAAATTATGATAATGATGCACTCAGACAGGGAAGTTCTCTAGTAAATGTTCCTTTAACCAGCAACAAATTTTGATAATAATGCACAACAGGGAAGTTTTCTTGAAAATGTTCCTTTAACCACCAACAAATTATGACAATAATGCACTCAGACAGGGATGTTCTCTTGTAAATGTTCCTTTAACCAGCAACAAATTTTGATAATAATGCACAACAGGGAAGTTTTCTTGAAAATGTTCCTTTAACCAGAACAAATTATGATAATAATGCACTCAGACAGGGAAGTTCTCTTGTAAATGTTCCTTTAACCAGCAACAAATTTTGATAATAATGCACAACAGGGAAGTTTTCTTGAAAATGTTCCTTTAACCAGCAACAAATTATGATAATAATGCACTCAGACAGGGATGTTCTCTTGTAAATTTTCCTTTAACCAGCAACAAATTTTGATAATAATGCACAACAGGGAAGTTTTCTTGAAAATGTTCCTTTAACCACCAACAAATTTTGATAATAATGCACAACAGGCAAGTTCTCTTGTAAATGTTCCTTTAACCACCAACAAATTATGATAATAATGCATTCAGACAGGGAAGTTCTCTTGAAAATGTTCCTTTAACCACCAACAAATTTTGATAATAATGCACAACAGGGAAGTTTTCTTGAAAATGTTCCTTTAACCAGCAACAAATTTTGATAATAATGCACTCAGACAGGGAAGTTCTCTTGAAAATGTTCCTTTAACCACCAACAAATTATGATAATAATGTACTCAGACAGGGAAGTTCTCTTGAAAATGTTCCTTTAACCACCAACAAATTTTTATAATAATGCACTCAGACAGGAAAGTTTTCTTGAAAATGTTCCTTTAACCAGCAACAAATTTTGATAATAATGCACAACAGGGAAGTTTTCTTGAAAATGTTCCTTTAACCACCAACAAATTTTGATAATAATGCACAAACAGGGAAGTTCTCTTGAAAATGTTCCTTTAACCACCAAAAAATTTTGATTATAATGCACAACAGGGAAGTTTTCTTGAAAATGTTCCTTTAACCAGAACAAATTATGATAATAATGCACTCAGACAGGGAAGTTCTCTTGTAAATGTTCCTTTAACCAGCAACAAATTATGATAATAATGCACTCAGACAGGGAAGTTCTCTTGAAAATGTTCCTTTAACCACCAACAAATTATGATAATAATGCACTCAGACAGGGAAGTTCTCTTGAAAATGTTCCTTTAACCACCAACAAATTATGATAATAATGCACTCAGACAGGGAAGTTTTCTTGAAAATGTTCCTTTAACCAGCAACAAATTTTGATAATAATGCACTCAGACAGGGAAGTTCTCTTGAAAATGTTCCTTTAACCACCAACAAATTATGATAATAATGCACTCAGACAGGGAAGGTCTCTTGAAAATGTTCCTTTAACCACCAACAAATTTTGATAATAATGCACAACAGGGAAGTTTTCTTGAAAATGTTCCTTTAACCAGCAACAAATTATGATAATAATGCACTCAGACAGGGAAGTTCTCTTGTAAATGTTCCTTTAACCACCAACAAATTTTGATAATAATGCACAACAGGGAAGTTCTCTTGTAAATGTTCCTTTAACCACCAACAAATTATGATAATAATGCATTCAGACAGGGAAGTTCTCTTGAAAATGTTCCTTTAACCAGCAACAAATTTTGATTATAATGCACAACAGGGAAGTTCTCTTGTAAATGTTCCTTTAACCACCAACAAATTATGATAATAATGCATTCAGACAGGGAAGTTCTCTTGAAAATGTTCCTTTAACCAGCAACAAATTTTGATAATAATGCACAGCAGGGAAATTTTCTTGAAAATGTTCCTTTAACCACCAACAAATTTTGATGATAATGCACAAATAGGGAAGTTCTCTTGAAAATGTTCCTTTAACCAGCAACAAATTTTGATAATAATGCACAACAGGGAAGTTTTCTTGAAAATGTTCCTTTAACCAGAACAAATTATGATAATAATGCACTCAGACAGGGAAGTTCTCCTGTAAATGTCCTTTAACCACCAACAAATTATGATAATAATGCACTCAGACAGGGAAGTTCTGTTGAAAATGTTCCTTTAACCACCAACAAATTATGATAATAATGCACTCAGACAGAGAAGTTCTCTTGAAAATGTTCCTTTAACCACCAAGAAATTATGATAATAATGCACTCAGACAGGGAAGTTCTCTTGAAAATGTTCCTTTAACCACCAACAAATTATGATAATAATGCACTCAGACAGGGAAGTTTTCTTGAAAATGTTCCTTTAACCACCAACAAATTATGATAATAATGTACTCAGACAGGGAAGTTCTCTTTTAAATGTTCCTTTAACCACCAACAAATTATGATAATAATGCACTCAGACAGGGAAGTTCTCTTGAAAATGTTCCTTTAACCACCAACAAATTATGATTATAATGCACTCAGACAGGGAAGTTCTCTTGTAAATGTTCCTTTAACCACCAACAAATTCTGATAATAATGCACAACAGGGAAGTTTTCTTGAAAATGTTCCTTTAACCAGAACAAATTATGATAATGATGCACTCAGACAGGGAAGTTCTCTTGTAAATGTTCCTTTAACCACCAACAAATTATGATAATAATGCACTCAGACAGGGTAGTTTTCTTGAAAATGTTCCTTTAACCAGCAACAAATTATGATAATAATGCACTCAGACAGGGAAGTTCTCTTGTAAATGTTCCTTTAACCACCAACAAATTTTGATAATAATGCACTCAGACAGGGAAGTTTTCTTGAAAATGTTCCTTTAACCACCAACAAATTATGATAATAATGCACAACAGGGAAGTTTTCTTGAAAATGTTCCTTTAACCAGAACAAATTATGATAATAATGCACTCAGACAGGGAAGTTCTCGTGTAAATGTTCCTTTAACCAGCAACAAATTTTGATAATAATGCACAACAGGGAAGTTTTCTTGAAAATGTTCCTTTAACCAGCAACAAATTTTGATAATAATGCACAACAGGGAAGTTTTCTTGAAAATGTTCCTTTAACCACCAACAAATTTTGATAATAATGCACAACAGGCAAGTTCTCTTGTAAATGTTCCTTTAACCACCAACAAATTATGATAATAATGCATTCAGACAGGGAAGTTCTCTTGAAAATGTTCCTTTAACCAGCAACAAATTATGATAATAATGCACAACAGGGAAGTTCTCTTGAAAATGTTCCTTTAACCAGCAACAAATTTTGATAATAATGCACAACAGGGAAGTTTTCTTGAAAATGTTCCTTTAACCAGAACAAATTATGATAATAATGCACTCAGACAGGGAAGTTCTCTTGAAAATGTTCCTTTAACCAGCAACAAATTTTGATAATAATGCACAACAGGGAAGTTTTCTTGAAAATGTTCCTTTAACCACCAACAAATTATGATAATCATGCACTCAGACAGGGAAGTTCTCTTGAAAATGTTCCTTTAACCACCAACAAATTTTGATAATAATGCACAAACAGGGAAGTTCTCTGGAAAATGTTCCTTTAAACAGCAACAAATTTTGATAATAATGCACAACAGGGAAGTTTTCTTGAAAATGTTTCTTTAACCAGAACAAATTATGATAATGATGCACTCAGACAGGGAAGTTCTCTAGTAAATGTTCCTTTAACCAGCAACAAATTTTGATAATAATGCACAACAGGGAAGTTTTCTTGAAAATGTTCCTTTAACCACCAACGAATTATGACAATAATGCACTCAGACAGGGATGTTCTCTTGTAAATGTTCCTTTAACCAGCAACAAATTTTGATAATAATGCACAACAGGGAAGTTTTCTTGAAAATGTTCCTTTAACCAGAACAAATTATGATAATAATGCACTCAGACAGGGAAGTTCTCTTGTAAATGTTCCTTTAACCAGCAACAAATTTTGATAATAATGCACAACAGGGAAGTTTTCTTGAAAATGTTCCTTTAACCAGCAACAAATTATGATAATAATGCACTCAGACAGGGATGTTCTCTTGTAAATTTTCCTTTAACCAGCAACAAATTTTGATAATAATGCACAACAGGGAAGTTTTCTTGAAAATGTTCCTTTAACCACCAACAAATTTTGATAATAATGCACAACAGGCAAGTTCTCTTGTAAATGTTCCTTTAACCACCAACAAATTATGATAATAATGCATTCAGACAGGGAAGTTCTCTTGAAAATGTTCCTTTAACCACCAACAAATTTTGATAATAATGCACAACAGGGAAGTTTTCTTGAAAATGTTCCTTTAACCAGCAACAAATTTTGATAATAATGCACTCAGACAGGGAAGTTCTCTTGAAAATGTTCCTTTAACCACCAACAAATTATGATAATAATGTACTCAGACAGGGAAGTTCTCTTGAAAATGTTCCTTTAACCACCAACAAATTATGACAATAATGCACTCAGACAGGGATGTTCTCTTGTAAATGTTCCTTTAACCAGCAACAAATTTTGATAATAATGCACAACAGGGAAGTTTTCTTGAAAATGTTCCTTTAACCAGAACAAATTATGATAATAATGCACTCAGACAGGGAAGTTCTCTTGTAAATGTTCCTTTAACCAGCAACAAATTTTGATAATAATGCACAACAGGGAAGTTTTCTTGAAAATGTTCCTTTAACCAGCAACAAATTATGATAATAATGCACTCAGACAGGGATGTTCTCTTGTAAATTTTCCTTTAACCAGCAACAAATTTTGATAATAATGCACAACAGGGAAGTTTTCTTGAAAATGTTCCTTTAACCACCAACAAATTTTGATAATAATGCACAACAGGCAAGTTCTCTTGTAAATGTTCCTTTAACCACCAACAAATTATGATAATAATGCATTCAGACAGGGAAGTTCTCTTGAAAATGTTCCTTTAACCACCAACAAATTTTGATAATAATGCACAACAGGGAAGTTTTCTTGAAAATGTTCCTTTAACCAGCAACAAATTTTGATAATAATGCACTCAGACAGGGAAGTTTTCTTGAAAATGTTCCTTTAACCACCAACAAATTATGATAATAATGTACTCAGACAGGGAAGTTCTCTTGAAAATGTTCCTTTAACCACCAACAAATTTTTATAATAATGCACTCAGACAGGGAAGTTTTCTTGAAAATGTTCCTTTAACCAGCAACAAATTTTGATAATAATGCACAACAGGGAAGTTTTCTTGAAAATGTTCCTTTAACCACCAACAAATTTTGATAATAATGCACAAACAGGGAAGTTCTCTTGAAAATGTTCCTTTAACCACCAACAAATTTTGATAATAATGCACAACAGGGAAGTTTTCTTGAAAATGTTCCTTTAACCAGAACAAATTATGATAATAATGCACTCAGACAGGGAAGTTCTCTTGTAAATGTTCCTTTAACCAGCAACAAATTATGATAATAATGCACTCAGACAGGGAAGTTCTCTTGAAAATGTTCCTTTAACCACCAACAAATTATGATAATAATGCACTCAGACAGGGAAGTTCTCTTGAAAATGTTCCTTTAACCACCAACAAATTATGATAATAATGCACTCAGACAGGGAAGTTCTCTTGAAAATGTTCCTTTAACCACCAACAAATTATGATAATAATGCACTCAGACAGGGAAGTTCTCTTGAAAATGTTCCTTTAACCACCAAGAAATTATGATAATAATGCACTCAGACAGGGAAGTTCTTATGAAAATGTTCCTTTAACCAGCAACAAAGTATGATAATAATGCATTCAGACAGGGAAGTTCTCTTGAAAATGTTCCTTTAACCACCAACAAATTATGATAATAATGCACTCAGACAGGGAAGTTCTCTTGAAAATGTTCCTTTAACCAGCAACAAATTTTGATAATAATGCACAACAGGGAAGTTTTCTTGAAAATGTTCCTTTAACCACCAACAAATTTTGATAATAATGCACAACAGGGAAGTTCTCTTCAAAATGTTCCTTTAACCAGCAACAAATTTTGATAATAATGCACAAACAGGGAAGTTCTCTTGAAAATGTTCCTTTAACCAGCAACAAATTTTGATAATAATGCACAACAGGGAAGTTTTCTTGAAAATGTTCCTTTAACCACCAACAAATTTTGATAATAATGCACAACAGGGAAGTTTTCTTGAAAATGTTCCTTTAACCACCAACAAATTATGATAATAATGCACTCAGACAGGGAAGTTTTCTTGAAAATGTTCCTTTAACCAGCAACAAATTTTGATAATAATGCACTCAGACAGGGAAGTTCTCTTGAAAATGTTCCTTTAACCACCAACAAATTATGATAATAATGCACTCAGACAGGGAAGGTCTCTTGAAAATGTTCCTTTAACCACCAACAAATTTTGATAATAATGCACAACAGGGAAGTTTTCTTGAAAATGTTCCTTTAACCAGCAACAAATTATGATAATAATGCACTCAGACAGGGAAGTTCTCTTGTAAATGTTCCTTTAACCACCAACAAATTTTGATAATAATGCACTCAGACAGGGAAGTTCTCTTGTAAATGTTCCTTTAACCACCAACAAATTATGATAATAATGCATTCAGACAGGGAAGTTCTCTTGAAAATGTTCCTTTAACCAGCAACAAATTTTGATTATAATGCACAACAGGGAAGTTCTCTTGTAAATGTTCCTTTAACCACCAACAAATTATGATAATAATGCATTCAGACAGGGAAGTTCTCTTGAAAATGTTCCTTTAACCAGCAACAAATTTTGATAATAATGCACAGCAGGGAAATTTTCTTGAAAATGTTCCTTTAACCACCAACAAATTTTGATAATAATGCACAAATAGGGAAGTTCTCTTGAAAATGTTCCTTTAACCAGCAACAAATTTTGATAATAATGCACAACAGGGAAGTTTTCTTGAAAATGTTCCTTTAACCAGAACAAATTATGATAATAATGCACTCAGACAGGGAAGTTCTCTTGTAAATGTCCTTTAACCACCAACAAATTATGATAATAATGCACTCAGACAGGGAAGTTCTGTTGAAAATGTTCCTTTAACCACCAACAAATTATGATAATAATGCACTCAGACAGAGAAGTTCTCTTGAAAATGTTCCTTTAACCACCAACAAATTATGATAATAAAGCACTCAGACAGGGAAGTTCTCTTGAAAATGTTCCTTTAACCACCAACAAATTATGATAATAATGCACTCAGACAGGGAAGTTTTCTTGAAAATGTTCCTTTAACCACCAACAAATTATGATAATAATGTACTCAGACAGGGAAGTTCTCTTGTAAATGTTCCTTTAACCACCAACAAATTATGATAATAATGCACTCAGACAGGGAAGTTCTCTTGAAAATGTTCCCTTAACCACCAACAAATTATGATTATAATGCACTCAGACAGGGAAGTTCTCTTGTAAATGTTCCTTTAACCACCAACAAATTCTGATAATAATGCACAACAGGGAAGTTTTCTTGAAAATGTTCCTTTAACCAGAACAAATTATGATAATAATGCACTCAGACAGGGAAGTTCTCTTGTAAATGTTCCTTTAACCACCAACAAATTATGATAATAATGCACTCAGACAGGGAAGTTCTCTTGAAAATGTTCCTTTAACCACCAACAAATTATGATAATAATGCACTGAGACAGGGAAGTTCTCTTGAAAATGTTCCTTTAACCGCCAACAAATTATGATAATAGTGCACTCAGACAGGGAAGTTCTCTTGAAAATGTTCCTTTAACCACCAACAAATTATGATAATAATGCACTCAGACAGGGAAGTTTTCTTGAAAATGTTCCTTTAACCACCAACAAATTATGATAATAATGTACTCAGACAGGGAAGTTCTCTTGTAAATGTTCCTTTAACCAGAACAAATTATGATAATCATGCAGTCAGACAGGGAAGTTCTCTTGTAAATGTTCCTTTAACCACCAACAAATTATGATAATAATGCACTCAGACAGGGAAGTTCTCTTGTAAATGTTCCTTTAACCACCAACAAATTCTGATAATAATGCACAACAGGGAAGTTTTCTTGAAAATGTTCCTTTAACCAGAACAAATTATGATAATAATGCACTCAGACAGGGAAGTTCTCTTGTAAATGTTCCTTTAACCACCAACACATTTTGATAATAATGCACAACAGGGAAGTTCTCTTGTAAATGTTCCTTTAACCACCAATAAATTTTGATAACAATGCACAACAGGGAAGTTTTCTTGAAAATGTTCCTTTAACCACCAACACATTTTGATAATAATGCACAACAGGGAACTTCTCTTGTAAATGTTCCTTTAACCACCAACAAATTATGATAATAATGCACTCAGACAGGGAAGTTCTCTTGTAAATGTTCCTTTAACCAGCAACAAATTATGATAATAATGCACTCAGACAGGGAAGTTCTCTTGTAAATGTTCCTTTAATCACCAACAAATTATGATAATAATGCACACAGACAGTAAAGTTTTCTTGAAAATGTTCCTTTAACCACCAACAAATTATGATAATAATGCACTCAGACAGGGATATTCTCTTGAAAATGTTCCTTTAACCAGCAACAAATTATGATAATAATGCACTCAGACAGGGAAGTTCTCTTGTAAATGTTCCTTTAATCACCAACAAATTATGATAATAATGCACACAGACAGTAAAGTTTTCTTGAAAATGTTCCTTTAACCACCAACCAATTATGATAATAATGCACTCAGACAGGGATATTCTCTTGAAAATGTTCCTTTAACCACCAACAAATTTTGATAATAATGCACAAACAGGGAAGTTCTCTTGAAAATGTTCCTTTAACCAGCAACAAATTTTGATAATAATGCACAACAGGGAAGTTTTCTTGAAAATGTTCCTTTAACCAGCAACAAATTTTGATAATAATGCACAACAGGGAAGTTCTCTTCAAAATGTTCCTTTAACCCGCAACAAATTTTGATAATAATGCACAAACAGGGAAGTTCTCTTGAAAATGTTCCTTTAACCAGCAACAAATTTTGATAATAATGCACAACAGGGAAGTTTTCTTGAAAATGTTCCTTTAACCACCAACAAATTTTGATAATAATGCACAACAGGGAAGTTTTCTTGAAAATGTTCCTTTAACCACCAACAAATTATGATAATAATGCACTCAGACAGGGAAGTTTTCTTGAAAATGTTCCTTTAACCAGCAACAAATTTTGATAATAATGCACTCAGACAGGGAAGTTCTCTTGAAAATGTTCCTTTAACCACCAACAAATTATGATAATAATGCACTCAGACAGGGAAGGTCTCTTGAAAATGTTCCTTTAACCACCAACAAATTTTGATAATAATGCACAACAGGGAAGTTTTCTTGAAAATGTTCCTTTAACCAGCAACAAATTATGATAATAATGCACTCAGACAGGGAAGTTCTCTTGTAAATGTTCCTTTAACCACCAACAAATTTTGATAATAATGCACAACAGGGAAGTTCTCTTGTAAATGTTCCTTTAACCACCAACAAATTATGATAATAATGCATTCAGACAGGGAAGTTCTCTTGAAAATGTTCCTTTAACCAGCAACAAATTTTGATTATAATGCACAACAGGGAAGTTCTCTTGTAAATGTTCCTTTAACCACCAACAAATTATGATAATAATGCATTCAGACAGGGAAGTTCTCTTGAAAATGTTCCTTTAACCAGCAACAAATTTTGATAATAATGCACAGCAGGGAATTTTCTTGAAAATGTTCCTTTAACCACCAACAAATTTTGATAATAATGCACAAATAGGGAAGTTCTCTTGAAAATGTTCCTTTAACCAGCAACAAATTTTGATAATAATGCACAACAGGGAAGTTTTCTTGAAAATGTTCCTTTAACCAGAACAAATTATGATAATAATGCACTCAGACAGGGAAGTTCTCTTGTAAATGTCCATTAACCACCAACAAATTATGATAATAATGCACTCAGACAGGGAAGTTCTCTTGAAAATGTTCCTTTAACCACCAACAAATTATGATAATAATGCACTCAGACAAGGAAGTTCTCTTGAAAATGTTCCTTTAACCACCAACAAATTATGATAATAATGCACTCAGACAGGGAAGTTCTCTTGAAAATGTTCCTTTAACCACCAACAAATTATGATAATAATGCACTCAGACAGGGAAGTTTTCTTGAAAATGTTCCTTTAACCACCAACAAATTATGATAATAATGTACTCAGACAGGGAAGTTCTCTTGTAAATGTTCCTTTAACCACCAACAAATTATGATAATAATGCACTCAGACAGGGAAGTTTTCTTGAAAATGTTCCTTTAACCACCAACAAATTATGATAATAATGCACTCAGACAGGGAAGTTCTCTTGAAAATGTTCCTTTAACCACCAACAAATTATGATAATAATGCACTCAGACAGGGAAGTTCTCTTGTAAATGTTCCTTTATCCACCAATAAATTATGATAATAATGCACTCAGACAGGGAAGTTTTCTTGAAAATGTTCCTTTAACCACCAACAAATTATGATAATAATGTACTCAGACAGGGAAGTTCTCTTGTAAATGTTCCTTTAACCACCAACAAATTATGATAATAATGCACTCAGACAGGGAAGTTCTCTTGAAAATGTTCCTTTAACCACCAACAAATTATGATTATAATGCACTCAGACAGGGAAGTTCTCTTGTAAATGTTCCTTTAACCACCAACAAATTCTGATAATAATGCACAACAGGGAAGTTTTCTTGAAAATGTTCCTTTAACCAGAACAAATTATGATAATAATGCACTCAGACAGGGAAGTTCTCTTGTAAATGTTCCTTTAACCACCAACAAATTATGATAATAATGCACTCAGACAGGGAAGTTCTCTTGAAAATGTTCCTTTAACCACCAACAAATTATGATAATAATGCACTCAGACAGGGAAGTTCTCTTGAAAATGTTCCTCTAACCACCAACAAATTATGATAATAATGCACTGAGACAGGGAAGTTCTCTTGAAAATGTTCCTTTAACCACCAACAAATTATGATAATAGTGCATTCAGACAGGGAAGTTCTCTTGAAAATGTTCCTTTAACCACCAACAAATTATGATAATAATGCACTCAGACAGGGAAGTTTTCTTGAAAATGTTCCTTTAACCACCAACAAATTATGATAATAATGTACTCAGACAGGGAAGTTCTCTTGTAAATGTTCCTTTAACCAGAACAAATTATGATAATCATGCAGTCAGACAGGGAAGTTCTCTTGTAAATGTTCCTTTAACCACCAACAAATTATGATAATAATGCACTCAGACAGGGAAGTTCTCTTGTAAATGTTCCTTTAACCACCAACAAATTCTGATAATAATGCACAACAGGGAAGTTTTCTTGAAAATGTTCCTTTAACCAGAACAAATTATGATAATAATGCACTCAGACAGGGAAGTTCTCTTGTAAATGTTCCTTTAACCACCAACACATTTTGATAATAATGCACAACAGGGAAGTTCTCTTGTAAATGTTCCTTTAACCACCAATAAATTTTGATAATAATGCACAACAGGGAAGTTTTCTTGAAAATGTTCCTTTAACCACCAACACATTTTGATAATAATGCACAACAGGGAACTTCTCTTGTAAATGTTCCTTTAACCACCAACAAATTATGATAATAATGCACTCAGACAGGGAAGTTCTCTTGAAAATGTTCCTTTAACCACCAACACATTTTGATAATAATGCACAACAGGGAAGTTTTCTTGAAAATGTTCCTTTAACCAGAACAAATTATGATAATAATGCACTCAGACAGGGAAGTTCTCTTGTAAATGTTCCTTTAACCAGCAACAAATTATGATAATAATGCACTCAGACAGGGAAGTTCTCTTGTAAATGTTCCTTTAACCAGCAACAAATTATGATAATAATGCACTCAGACAGGGAAGTTCTCTTGTAAATGTTCCTTTAATCACCAACAAATTATGATAATAATGCACACAGACAGTAAAGTTTTCTTGAAAATGTTCCTTTGACCACCAACAAATTATGATAATAATGCACTCAGACAGGGATATTCTCTTGAAAATGTTCCTTTAACCACCAACAAATTTTGATAATAATGCACAAACAGGGAAGTTCTCTTGAAAATGTTCCTTTAACCAGCAACAAATTTTGATAATAATGCACAACAGGGAAGTTTTCTTGAAAATGTTCCTTTCACCAGCAACAAAGTATGATAATAATGCATTCAGACAGGGAAGTTCTCTTGAAAATGTTCCTTTAACCACCAACAAATTATGATAATAATGCACTCAGACAGGGAAGTTCTCTTGAAAATGTTCCTTTAACCAGCAACAAATTTTGATAATAATGCACAACAGGGAAGTTTTCTTGAAAATGTTCCTTTAACCAGCAACAAATTTTGATAATAATGCACAACAGGGAAGTTCTCTTCAAAATGTTCCTTTAACCCGCAACAAATTTTGATAATAATGCACAAACAGGGAAGTTCTCTTGAAAATGTTCCTTTAACCAGCAACAAATTTTGATAATAATGCACAACAGGGAAGTTTTCTTGAAAATGTTCCTTTAACCACCAACAAATTTTGATAATAATGCACAACAGGGAAGTTTTCTTGAAAATGTTCCTTTAACCACCAACAAATTATGATAATAATGCACTCAGACAGGGAAGTTTTCTTGAAAATGTTCCTTTAACCAGCAACAAATTTTGATAATAATGCACTCAGACAGGGAAGTTCTCTTGAAAATGTTCTTTTAACCACCAACAAATTATGATAATAATGCACTCAGACAGGGAAGGTCTCTTGAAAATGTTCCTTTAACCACCAACAAATTTTGATAATAATGCACAACAGGGAAGTTTTCTTGAAAATGTTCCTTTAACCAGCAACAAATTATGATAATAATGCACTCAGACAGGGAAGTTCTCTTGTAAATGTTCCTTTAACCACCAACAAATTTTGATAATAATGCACAACAGGGAAGTTCTCTTGTAAATGTTCCTTTAACCACCAACAAATTATGATAATAATGCATTCAGACAGGGAAGTTCTCTTGAAAATGTTCCTTTAACCAGCAACAAATTTTGATTATAATGCACAACAGGGAAGTTCTCTTGTAAATGTTCCTTTAACCACCAACAAATTATGATAATAATGCATTCAGACAGGGAAGTTCTCTTGAAAATGTTCCTTTAACCAGCAACAAATTTTGATAATAATGCACAGCAGGGAATTTTCTTGAAAATGTTCCTTTAACCACCAACAAATTTTGATAATAATGCACAAATAGGGAAGTTCTCTTGAAAATGTTCCTTTAACCAGCAACAAATTTTGATAATAATGCACAACAGGGAAGTTTTCTTGAAAATGTTCCTTTAACCAGAACAAATTATGATAATAATGCACTCAGACAGGGAAGTTCTCTTGTAAATGTCCTTTAACCACCAACAAATTATGATAATAATGCACTCAGACAGGGAAGTTCTCTTGAAAATGTTCCTTTAACCACCAACAAATTATGATAATAATGCACTCAGACAGGGAAGTTCTCTTGAAAATGTTCCTTTAACCACCAACAAATTATGATAATAATGCACTCAGACAGGGAAGTTCTCTTGAAAATGTTCCTTTAACCACCAACAAATTATGATAATAATGCACTCAGACAGGGAAGTTTTCTTGAAAATGTTCCTTTAACCACCAACAAATTATGATAATAATGTACTCAGACAGGGAAGTTCTCTTGTAAATGTTCCTTTAACCACCAACAAATTATGATAATAATGCACTCAGACAGGGAAGTTCTCTTGAAAATGTTCCTTTAACCACCAACAAATTCTGATAATAATGCACTCAGACAGGGAAGTTCTCTTGTAAATGTTCCTTTAACCACCAACAAATTCTGATAATAATGCACAACAGGGAAGTTTTCTTGAAAATGTTCCTTTAACCAGAACAAATTATGATAATAATGCACTCAGACAGGGAAGTTCTCTTGTAAATGTTCCTTTAACCACCAACAAATTATGATAATAATGCACTCAGAAAGGGAAGTTCTCTTGAAAATGTTCCTTTAACCACCAACAAATTATGATAATAATGCACTCAGACAGGGAAGTTTTCTTGAAAATGTTCCTTTAACCACCAACAAATTATGATAATAATGCACTCAGACAGGGAAGTTCTCTTGAAAATGTTCCTTTAACCACCAACAAATTATGATAATAGTGCACTCAGACAGGGAAGTTCTCTTGAAAATGTTCCTTTAACCACCAACAAATTATGATAATAATGCACTCAGACAGGGAAGTTTTCTTGAAAATGTTCCTTTAACCACCAACAAATTATGATAATAATGTACTCAGACAGGGAAGTTCTCTTGTAAATGTTCCTTTAACCAGAAAAAATTATGATAATCATGCAGTCAGACAGGGAAGTTCTCTTGTAAATGTTCCTTTAACCACCAACAAATTATGATAATAATGCACTCAGACAGGGAAGTTTTCTTGAAAATGTTCCTTTAACCACCAACAAACTATGATAATAATGCACTCAGACAGGGAAGTTCTCTTGAAAATGTTCCTTTAACCACCAACAAATTATGATAATAATGCACTCAGACAGGGAGGTTCTCTTGTAAATGTTCCTTTAACCACCAACAAATTCTGATAATAATGCACAACAGGGAAGTTTTCTTGAAAATGTTCCTTTAACCACCAACAAATTTTGATAATAATGCACAACAGGGAAGTTCTCTTGCAAATGTTCCTTTAACCACCAACAAATTATGATAATAATGCACTCAGACAGGGAAGTTCTCTTGAAAATGTTCCTTTAACCACCAACACATTTTGATAATAATGCACAACAGGGAAGTTCTCTTGTAAATGTTCCTTTAACCACCAACACATTTTGATAATAATGCACAACAGGGAAGTTTTCTTGAAAATGTTCCTTTAACCACCAACACATTTTGATAATAATGCACAACAGGGAAGTTCTCTTGTAAATGTTCCTTTAACCACCAATAAATTTTGATAATAATGCACAACAGGGAAGTTTTCTTGAAAATGTTCCTTTAACCACCAACACATTTTGATAATAATGCACAACAGGGAAGTTTTCTTGAAAATGTTCCTTTAACCACCAACAAATTATGATAATAATGCACTCAGACAGGGAAGTTCTCTTGTAAATGTTCCTTTAACCAGCAACAAATTATGATAATAATGCACTCAGACAAGGAAGTTCTCTTGTAAATGTTCCTTTAACCAGCAACAAATTATGATAATAATGCACTCAGACAGGGAAGTTCTCTTGTAAATGTTCCTTTAATCACCAACAAATTATGATAATAATGCACACAGACAGGGAAGTTTTCTTGAAAATGTTCCTTTAACCACCAACAAATTATGATAATAATGCACTCAGACAGGGATATTCTCTTGAAAATGTTCCTTTAACCACCAACAAATTTTGATAATAATGCACAAACAGGGAAGTTTTCTTGAAAATGTTCCTTTAACCAGAACAAATTATGATAATAATGCACTCAGACAGGGAAGTTCTCTTGTAAATGTTCCTTTAACCACCAACAAATTATGATAATAATGCACTCAGACAGGGAAGTTCTCTTGAAAATGTTCCTTTAACCACCAACAAATTATGATAATAATGCACTCAGACAGGGAAGTTTTCTTGAAAATGTTCCTTTAACCACCAACAAATTATGATAATAATGCACTCAGACAGGGAAGTTCTCTTGTAAATGTTCCTTTAACCAGCAACAAATTATGATAATAATGCACTCAGACAAGGAAGTTCTCTTGTAAATGTTCCTTTAACCAGCAACAAATTATGATAATAATGCACTCAGACAGGGAAGTTCTCTTGTAAATGTTCCTTTAATCACCAACAAATTATGATAATAATGCACACAGACAGGGAAGTTTTCTTGAAAATGTTCCTTTAACCACCAACAAATTATGATAATAATGCACTCAGACAGGGATATTCTCTTGAAAATGTTCCTTTAACCACCAACAAATTTTGATAATAATGCACAAACAGGGAAGTTCTCTTGAAAATGTTCCTTTAAACAGCAACAAATTTTGATAATAATGCACAACAGGGAAGTTTTCTTTAAAATGTTCCTTTAACCAGCAACAAATTTTGATAATAATGCACAACAGGGAAGTTCTCTTGTCAATGTTCCTTTAACCACCAACAAATTATGATAATAATGCACTCAGACAGGGAAGTTCTCTTGAAAATGTTCCTTTAACCACCAACAAATTTTGATAATAATGCACAACAGGGAAGTTTTCTTGAAAATGTTCCTTTAACCAGAAAACATTATGATAATAATGCACTCAGACAGGGAAGTTCTCTTGTAAATGTTCCTTTAACCAGCAACAAATTTTGATAATAATGCACAAACAGGGAAGTTTTCTTGAAAATGTTCCTTTAACCACCAACAAATTTTGATAATAATGCAGAACAGGGAAGTTTTCTTGAAAATGTTCCTTTAACCAGCAACAAATTATGATAATAATGCACTCAGACAGGGAAGTTCTCTTGTAAATGTTCCTTTAACCAGCAACAAATTTTGATAATAATGCACAACAGGGAAGTTTTCTTGAAAATGTTCCTTTAACCACCAACAAATTATGATAATAATGCACTCAGACAGGGAAGTTCTCTTGTAAATGTTCCTTTAACCAGCAACAAATTTTGATAATAATGCACAACAGGGAAGTTCTCTTGTAAATGTTCCTCTAACCACCAACAAATTATGATAATAATGCACTCAGACAGGGAAGTTCTCTTGAAAATGTTCCTTTAACCACCAACAAATTTTGATAATAATGCACAACAGGGAAGTTTTCTTGAAAATGTTCCTTTAACCAGCAACAAATTTTGATAATAATGCACTCAGACAGGGAAGTTCTCTTGTAAATGTTCCTTTAACCAGCAACAAAATTGATAATAATGCACTCAGACAGGGAAGTTCTCTTGAAAATGTTCCTTTAACCAGCAACAAATTTTGATAATAATGCACTCAGACAGGGAAGTTCTCTTGAAAATGTTCCGTTAACCAGCAATAAATTTTGATAATAATGCACTCAGACAGGGAAGTTCTCTTGAAAATGTTCCTTTAACCAGCAACAAATTATGATAATAATGCACTCAGACAGGGAAGTTCTCTTGTAAATGTTCCTTTAACCAGCAACAAATTTTGATAATAATGCACTCAGACAGGGAAGTTCTCTTGTAAATGTTCCTTTAACCAGCAACAAATTTTGATAATAATGCACTCAGACAGGGAAGTTCTCTTGAAAATGTTCCTTTAACCAGCAACAAATTATGATAATAATGCACTCAGACAGGGAAGTTCTCTTGTAAATGTTCCTTTAACCAGCAACAAATTTTGATAATAATGCACAACAGGGAAGTTTTCTTGAAAATGTTCCTTTAACCAGAACAAATTATGATAATAATGCACTCAGACAGGGAAGTTCTCTTGAAAATGTTCCTTTAACCAGCAACAAATTTTGATAATAATGCACAACAGGGAAGTTTTCTTGAAAATGTTCCTTTAACCAGAACAAATTATGATAATAATGCACTCAGACAGGGAAGTTCTCTTGTAAATGTTCCTTTAACCAGCAACAAATTTTGATAATAATGCACAACAGGGAAGTTTTCTTGAAAATGTTCCTTTAACCAGAACAAATTATGATAATAATGCACTCAGACAGGGAAGTTCTCTTGTAAATATTCCTTTAACCAGCAACAAATTTTGATAATAATGCACAACAGGGAAGTTTTCTTGAAAATGTTCCTTTAACCAGAACAAATTATGATAATAATGCACTCAGACAGGGAAGTTCTCTTGAAAATGTTCCTTTAACCAGCAACAAATTTTGATAATAATGCACAACAGGGAAGTTTTCTTGAAAATGTTCCTTTAACCAGAACAAATTATGATAATAATGCACTCAGACAGGGAAGTTCTCTTGTAAATGTTCCTTTAACCAGCAACAAATTTTGATAATAATGCACAACAGGGAAGTTTTCTTGAAAATGTTCCTTTAACCAGAACAAATTATGATAATAATGCACTCAGACAGGGAAGTTCTCTTGTAAATGTTCCTTTAACCAGCAACAAATTTTGATAATAATGCACTCAGACAGGGAAGTTCTCTTGAAAATGTTCCTTTAACCAGCAACAAATTATGATAATAATGCACTCAGACAGGGAAGTTCTCTTGTAAATGTTCCTTTAACCAGCAACAAATTTTGATAATAATGCACAACAGGGAAGTTCTCTTGTAAATGTTCCTCTAACCACCAACGAATTATGATAATAATGCACTCAGACAGGGAAGTTCTCTTGAAAATGTTCCTTTAACCACCAACAAATTTTGATAATAATGAACAACAGGGAAATTTTCTTGAAAATGTTCCTTTAACCAGCAACAAATTTTGATAATAATGCACTCAGACAGGGAAGTTCTCTTGTAAATGTTCCTTTAACCAGCAACAAAATTGATAATAATGCACTCAGACAGGGAAGTTCTCTTGAAAATGTTCCTTTAACCAGCAACAAATTTTGATAATAATGCACTCAGACAGGGAAGTTCTCTTGAAAATGTTCCGTTAACCAGCAATAAATTTTGATAATAATGCACTCAGACAGGGAAGTTCTCTTGAAAATGTTCCTTTAACCAGCAACAAATTATGATAATAATGCACTCAGACAGGGAAGTTCTCTTGTAAATGTTCCTTTAACCAGCAACAAATTTTGATAATAATGCACTCAGACAGGGAAGTTCTCTTGTAAATGTTCCTTTAACCAGCAACAAATTTTGATAATAATGCACTCAGACAGGGAAGTTCTCTTGAAAATGTTCCTTTAACCACCAACAAATTTTGATAATAATGCACAACAGGGAAGTTTTCTTGAAAATGTTCCTTTAACCAGAACACATTATGATAATAATGCACTCAGACAGGGAAGTTCTCTTGTAAATGTTCCTTTAACCAGCAACAAATTTTGATAATAATGCACTCAGACAGGGAAGTTCTCTTGTAAATGTTCCTTTAACCAGCAACAAAATTGATAATAATGCACTCAGACAGGGAAGTTCTCTTGAAAATGTTCCTTTAACCAGCAACAAATTTTGATAATAATGCACTCAGACAGGGAAGTTCTCTTGAAAATGTTCCTTTAACCAGCAATAAATTTTGATAATAATGCACTCAGACAGGGAAGTTCTCTTGAAAATGTTCCTTTAACCAGCAACAAATTATGATAATAATGCACTCAGACAGGGAAGTTCTCTTGTAAATGTTCCTTTAACCAGCAACAAATTTTGATAATAATGCACTCAGACAGGGAAGTTCTCTTGTAAATGTTCCTTTAACCAGCAACAAATTTTGATAATAATGCACTCAGACAGGGAAGTTCTCTTGAAAATGTTCCTTTAACCAGCAACAAATTATGGTAATAATGCACTCAGACAGGGAAGTTCTCTTGAAAATGTTCCTTTAACCACCAACAAATTTTGATAATAATGCACAACAGGGAAGTTTTCTTGAAAATGTTCCTTTAACCAGCAACAAATTTTGATAATAATGCACTCAGACAGGGAAGTTCTCTTGTAAATGTTCCTTTAACCAGCAACAAAATTGATAATAATGCACTCAGACAGGGAAGTTCTCTTGAAAATGTTCCTTTAACCAGCAACAAATTTTGATAATAATGCACTCAGACAGGGAAGTTCTCTTGAAAATGTTCCTTTAACCAGCAATAAATTTTGATAATAATGCACTCAGACAGGGAAGTTCTCTTGAAAATGTTCCTTTAACCAGCAACAAATTATGATAATAATGCACTCAGACAGGGAAGTTCTCTTGTAAATGTTCCTTTAACCAGCAACAAATTTTGATAATAATGCACTCAGACAGGGAAGTTCTCTTGTAAATGTTCCTTTAACCAGCAACGAATTTTGATAATAATGCACTCAGACAGGGAAGTTCTCTTGAAAATGTTCCTTTAACCAGCAACAAATTATGGTAATAATGCACTCAGACAGGGAAGTTCTCTTGTAAATGTTCCTTTAACCAGCAACAAATTATGATAATAATGCACAACAGGGAAGTTCTCTTGTAAATTTTCCTTTAACCACCAACAAATTTTGATAATAATGCACTCAGACAGGGAAGTTTTCTTGAAAATGTTCCTTTAACCACCAACAAATTATGATAATAATGCACTCAGACAGGGAAGTTCTCTTGAAAATGTTCCTTTAACCACCAACAAATTTTGATAATAATGCACTCAGACAGGGAAGTTTTCTTGAAAATGTTCCTTTAACCAGCAACAAATTATGATAATAATGCACTCAGACAGGGAAGTTCTCTTGTAAATGTTCCTTTAACCACCAACAAAATTTGATAATAATGCACTCAGACAGGGAAGTTTTCTTGAAAATGTTCCTTTAACCACCAATAAATTATGATAATAATGCACTCAGACAGGGAAGTCTTCTTGTAAATGTTCCTTTTATCACCAACAAATTATGATAATAATGCACTCAGACAGGGAAGTTCTCTTGTAAATGTTCCTTTAACCACCAACAAATTTTGAGAATAATGCACTCAGACAGGGAAATTTCTTGTAAATGGTCCTTTAACCACCAACAAATTATGATAATAATGCACTCAGACAGGGAAGTTCTCTTGTAAATGTTCCTTTCACCACCAACAAATTTTGATAATAATGCACTCAGACAGGGAAGTTTTCTTGCAAATGTTCCTTCAACCACCAACATATTATGATAATAATGCACTCAGACAGGGAAGTTCTCTTGCAAACGTTCCTTTAACCACCAACAAATTTTGATAATAATGCACTCAGACAGGGAAGTTCTCTTGTAAATGTTCCTTTAACCACCAACAAATTATGATCATAATGCACTCATACAGGGAAGTTTTCTTGAAAATGTTCCTTTAACCACCAACAAATTTTGATAATAATGCACTCACACAGGGAAGTTCTCTTGTAAATGTTCCTTTAACCACCAACAAATTTTGATAATAATGCACTCAGACAGGGAAGTTTTCTTGAAAATGTTCCTTTAACCAGCAACAAATTATGATAATAATGCACTCAGACAGGGAAGTTCTCTTGTAAATGTTCCTTTAACCACCAACAAATTTTGATAATAATGCACTCAGACAGGGAAGTTTTCTTGAAAATGTTCCTTTAACCACCAACAAATTATGATAATAATGCACAACAGGGAAGTTTTCTTGAAAATGTTCCTTTAACCAGAACAAATTATGATAATAATGCACTCAGACAGGGAAGTTCTCGTGTAAATGTTCCTTTAACCAGCAACAAATTTTGATAATAATGCACAACAGGGAAGTTTTCTTGAAAATGTTCCTTTAACCAGCAACAAATTTTGATAATAATGCACAACAGGGAAGTTTTCTTGAAAATGTTCCTTTAACCACCAACAAATTTTGATAATAATGCACAACAGGGAAGTTCTCTTCAAAATGTTCCTTTAACCAGCAACAAATTTTGATAATAATGCACAAACAGGGAAGTTCTCTTGAAAATGTTCCTTTAACCAGCAACAAATTTTGATAATAATGCACAACAGGGAAGTTTTCTTGAAAATGTTCCTTTAACCAGCAACAAATTTTGATAATAATGCACAACAGGGAAGTTTTCTTGAAAATGTTCCTTTAACCACCAACAAATTATGATAATAATGTACTCAGACAGGGAAGTTCTCTTGAAAATGTTCCTTTAACCAGCAACAAAGTTTGATAATAATGCACTCAGACAGGGAAGTTCTCTTGTAAATGTTCCTTTAACCACCAACAAATTTTGATAATAATCCACTCAGACAGGGAAGTTTTCTTGAAAATGTTCCTTTAACCACAAACAAATGTTGATAATAATGCACTCAGACAGGGAAGTTCTCTTGAAAATGTTCCTTTAACCAGCAAGAAATTATGATAATAATGCACTCAGACAGGGAAGTTCTCTTGAAAATGTTCCTTTAACCAGCAACAAATTTTGATAATAATGCACAACAGGGAAGTTTTCTTGAAAATGTTCCTTTAACCAGAACAAATTATGATAATAATGCACTCAGACAGGGAAGTTCTCTTGAAAATGTTCCTTTAACCTGCAACAAATTTTGATAATAATGCACAACAGGGAAGTTTTCTTGAAAATGTTCCTTTAACCACCAACAAATTATGATAATCATGCACTCAGACAGGGAAGTTCTCTTGAAAATGTTCCTTTAACCACCAACAAATTTTGATAATAATGCACAAACAGGGAAGTTCTCTGGAAAATGTTCCTTTAAACAGCAACAAATTTTGATAATAATGCACAACAGGGAAGTTTTCTTGAAAATGTTTCTTTAACCAGAACAAATTATGATAATGATGCACTCAGACAGGGAAGTTCTCTAGTAAATGTTCCTTTAACCAGCAACAAATTTTGATAATAATGCACAACAGGGAAGTTTTCTTGAAAATGTTCCTTTAACCACCAACAAATTATGATAATAATGCACTCAGACAGGGAAGTTCTCTTGTAAATGTTCCTTTAACCAGCAACAAATTTTGATAATAATGCACAACAGGGAAGTTTTCTTGAAAATGTTCCTTTAACCAGAACAAATTATGATAATAATGCACTCAGACAGGGAAGTTCTCTTGTAAATGTTCCTTTAACCAGCAACAAATTTTGATAATAATGCACAACAGGGAAGTTTTCTTGAAAATGTTCCTTTAACCAGCAACAAATTATGATAATAATGCACTCAGACAGGGATGTTCTCGTGTAAATTTTCCTTTAACCAGCAACAAATTTTGATAATAATGCACAACAGGGAAGTTTTCTTGAAAATGTTCCTTTAACCACCAACAAATTTTGATAATAATGCACAACAGGCAAGTTCTCTTGTAAATGTTCCTTTAACCACCAACAAATTATGATAATAATGCATTCAGACAGGGAAGTTCTCTTGAAAATGTTCCTTTAACCACCAACAAATTTTGATAATAATGCACAACAGGGAAGTTTTCTTGAAAATGTTCCTTTAACCAGCAACAAATTTTGATAATAATGCACTCAGACAGGGAAGTTCTCTTGAAAATGTTCCTTTAACCACCAACAAATTTTTATAATAATGCACTCAGACAGGGAATTTTTCTTGAAAATGTTCCTTTAACCAGCAACAAATTTTGATAATAATGCACTCAGACAGGGAAGTTCTCTTGAAAATGTTCCTTTAACCAGCAACAAATTATGGTAATAATGCACTCAGACAGGGAAGTTCTCTTGAAAATGTTCCTTTAACCACCAACAAATTTTGATAATAATGCACAACAGGGAAGTTTTCTTGAAAATGTTCCTTTAACCAGCAACAAATTTTGATAATAATGCACTCAGACAGGGAAGTTCTCTTGTAAATGTTCCTTTAACCAGCAACAAAATTGATAATAATGCACTCAGACAGGGAAGTTCTCTTGAAAATGTTCCTTTAACCAGCAACAAATTTTGATAATAATGCACTCAGAAAGGGAAGTTCTCTTGAAAATGTTCCTTTAACCAGCAATAAATTTTGATAATAATGCACTCAGACAGGGAAGTTCTCTTGAAAATGTTCCTTTAACCAGCAACAAATTATGATAATAATGCACTCAGACAGGGAAGTTCTCTTGTAAATGTTCCTTTAACCAGCAACAAATTTTGATAATAATGCACTCAGACAGGGAAGTTCTCTTGTAAATGTTCCTTTAACCAGCAACAAATTTTGATAATAATGCACTCAGACAGGGAAGTTCTCTTGAAAATGTTCCTTTAACCAGCAACAAATTATGGTAATAATGCACTCAGACAGGGAAGTTCTCTTGTAAATGTTCCTTTAACCAGCAACAAATTATGATAATAATGCACAACAGGGAAGTTCTCTTGTAAATGTTCCTTTAACCACCAACAAATTTTGATAATAATGCACTCAGACAGGGAAGTTTTCTTGAAAATGTTCCTTTAACCACCAACAAATTATGATAATAATGCACTCAGACAGGGAAGTTCTCTTGAAAATGTTCCTTTAACCACCAACAAATTTTGATAATAATGCACTCAGACAGGGAAGTTTTCTTGAAAATGTTCCTTTAACCAGCAACAAATTATGATAATAATGCACTCAGACAGGGAAGTTCTCTTGTAAATGTTCCTTTAACCACCAACAAAATTTGATAATAATGCACTCAGACAGGGAAGTTTTCTTGAAAATGTTCCTTTAACCACCAATAAATTATGATAATAATGCACTCAGACAGGGAAGTTTTCTTGTAAATGTTCCTTTTATCACCAACAAATTATGATAATAATGCACTCAGACAAGGAAGTTCTCTTGTAAATGTTCCTTTAACCACCAACAAATTTTGAGAATAATGCACTCAGACAGGGAAATTTCTTGTAAATGGTCCTTTAACCACCAACAAATTATGATAATAATGCACTCAGACAGGGAAGTTCTCTTGTAAATGTTCCTTTCACCACCAACAAATTTTGATAATAATGCACTCAGACAGGGAAGTTTTCTTGCAAATGTTCCTTCAACCACCAACATATTATGATAATAATGCACTCAGACAGGGAAGTTCTCTTGCAAACGTTCCTTTAACCACCAACAAATTTTGATAATAATGCACTCAGACAGGGAAGTTCTCTTGTAAATGTTCCTTTAACCACCAACAAATTATGATCATAATGCACTCATACAGGGAAGTTTTCTTGAAAATGTTCCTTTAACCACCAACAAATTTTGATAATAATGCACTCACACAGGGAAGTTCTCTTGTAAATGTTCCTTTAACCACCAACAAATTTTGATAATAATGCACTCAGAAAGGGAAGTTTTCTTGAAAATGTTCCTTTAACCAGCAACAAATTATGATAATAATGCACTCAGACAGGGAAGTTCTCTTGTAAATGTTCCTTTAACCACCAACAAATTTTGATAATAATGCACTCAGACAGGGAAGTTTTCTTGAAAATGTTCCTTTAACCACCAACAAATTATGATAATAATGCACAACAGGGAAGTTTTCTTGAAAATGTTCCTTTAACCAGAACAAATTATGATAATAATGCACTCAGACAGGGAAGTTCTCGTGTAAATGTTCCTTTAACCAGCAACAAATTTTGATAATAATGCACAACAGGGAAGTTTTCTTGAAAATGTTCCTTTAACCACCAACAAATTTTGATAATAATGCACAACAGGGAAGTTCTCTTCAAAATGTTCCTTTAACCAGCAACAAATTTTGATAATAATGCACAAACAGGGAAGTTCTCTTGAAAATGTTCCTTTAACCAGCAACAAATTTTGATAATAATGCACAACAGGGAAGTTTTCTTGAAAATGTTCCTTTAACCAGCAACAAATTTTGATAATAATGCACAACAGGGAAGTTTTCTTGAAAATGTTCCTTTAACCACCAACAAATTATGATAATAATGTACTCAGACAGGGAAGTTCTCTTGAAAATGTTCCTTTCACCAGCAACAAAGTTTGATAATAATGCACTCAGACAGGGAAGTTCTCTTGTAAATGTTCCTTTAACCACCAACAAATTTTGATAATAATCCACTCAGACAGGGAAGTTTTCTTGAAAATGTTCCTTTAACCACAAACAAATGTTGATAATAATGCACTCAGACAGGGAAGTTCTCTTGAAAATGTTCCTTTAACCAGCAAGAAATTATGATAATAATGCACTCAGACAGGGAAGTTCTCTTGAAAATGTTCCTTTAACCAGCAACAAATTTTGATAATAATGCACAACAGGGAAGTTTTCTTGAAAATGTTCCTTTAACCAGAACAAATTATGATAATAATGCACTCAGACAGGGAAGTTCTCTTGAAAATGTTCCTTTAACCTGCAACAAATTTTGATAATAATGCACAACAGGGAAGTTTTCTTGAAAATGTTCCTTTAACCACCAACAAATTATGATAATCATGCACTCAGACAGGGAAGTTCTCTTGAAAATGTTCCTTTAACCACCAACAAATTTTGATAATAATGCACAAACAGGGAAGTTCTCTGGAAAATGTTCCTTTAAACAGCAACAAATTATGATAATAATGCACTCAGACAGGGAAGTTCTCTTGAAAATGTTCCTTTAACCTGCAACAAATTTTGATAATAATGCACAACAGGGAAGTTTTCTTGAAAATGTTCCTTTAACCACCAACAAATTATGATAATAATGCACTCAGACAGGGAAGTTCTCTTGTAAATGTTCCTTTCACCACCAACAAATTTTGATAATAATGCACTCAGACAGGGAAGTTCTCTTGTAAATGTTCCTTTAACCAGCAACAAAATTGATAATAATGCACTCAGACAGGGAAGTTCTCTTGAAAATGTTCCTTTAACCAGCAACAAATTTTGATAATAATGCACTCAGAAAGGGAAGTTCTCTTGAAAATGTTCCTTTAACCAGCAATAAATTTTGATAATAATGCACTCAGACAGGGAAGTTCTCTTGAAAATGTTCCTTTAACCAGCAACAAATTATGATAATAATGCACTCAGACAGGGAAGTTCTCTTGTAAATGTTCCTTTAACCAGCAACAAATTTTGATAATAATGCACTCAGACAGGGAAGTTCTCTTGTAAATGTTCCTTTAACCAGCAACAAATTTTGATAATAATGCACTCAGACAGGGAAGTTCTCTTGAAAATGTTCCTTTAACCAGCAACAAATTATGGTAATAATGCACTCAGACAGGGAAGTTCTCTTGTAAATGTTCCTTTAACCAGCAACAAATTATGATAATAATGCACAACAGGGAAGTTCTCTTGTAAATGTTCCTTTAACCACCAACAAATTTTGATAATAATGCACTCAGACAGGGAAGTTTTCTTGAAAATGTTCCTTTAACCACCAACAAATTATGATAATAATGCACTCAGACAGGGAAGTTCTCTTGAAAATGTTCCTTTAACCACCAACAAATTTTGATAATAATGCACTCAGACAGGGAAGTTTTCTTGAAAATATTCCTTTAACCAGCAACAAATTATGATAATAATGCACTCAGACAGGGAAGTTCTCTTGTAAATGTTCCTTTAACCACCAACAAAATTTGATAATAATGCACTCAGACAGGGAAGTTTTCTTGAAAATGTTCCTTTAACCACCAATAAATTATGATAATAATGCACTCAGACAGGGAAGTTTTCTTGTAAATGTTCCTTTCACCACCAACAAATTTTGATAATAATGCACTCAGACAGGGAAGTTCTCTTGTAAATGTTCCTTTAACCAGCAACAAAATTGATAATAATGCACTCAGACAGGGAAGTTCTCTTGAAAATGTTCCTTTAACCAGCAACAAATTTTGATAATAATGCACTCAGAAAGGGAAGTTCTCTTGAAAATGTTCCTTTAACCAGCAATAAATTTTGATAATAATGCACTCAGACAGGGAAGTTCTCTTGAAAATGTTCCTTTAACCAGCAACAAATTATGATAATAATGCACTCAGACAGGGAAGTTCTCTTGTAAATGTTCCTTTAACCAGCAACAAATTTTGATAATAATGCACTCAGACAGGGAAGTTCTCTTGTAAATGTTCCTTTAACCAGCAACAAATTTTGATAATAATGCACTCAGACAGGGAAGTTCTCTTGAAAATGTTCCTTTAACCAGCAACAAATTATGGTAATAATGCACTCAGACAGGGAAGTTCTCTTGTAAATGTTCCTTTAACCAGCAACAAATTATGATAATAATGCACAACAGGGAAGTTCTCTTGTAAATGTTCCTTTAACCACCAACAAATTTTGATAATAATGCACTCAGACAGGGAAGTTTTCTTGAAAATGTTCCTTTAACCACCAACAAATTATGATAATAATGCACTCAGACAGGGAAGTTCTCTTGAAAATGTTCCTTTAACCACCAACAAATTTTGATAATAATGCACTCAGACAGGGAAGTTTTCTTGAAAATATTCCTTTAACCAGCAACAAATTATGATAATAATGCACTCAGACAGGGAAGTTCTCTTGTAAATGTTCCTTTAACCACAAACAAAATTTGATAATAATGCACTCAGACAGGGAAGTTTTCTTGAAAATGTTCCTTTAACCACCAATAAATTATGATAATAATGCACTCAGACAGGGAAGTTTTCTTGTAAATGTTCCTTTTATCACCAACAAATTATGATAATAATGCACTCAGACAAGGAAGTTCTCTTGTAAATGTTCCTTTAACCACCAACAAATTTTGAGAATAATGCACTCAGACAGGGAAATTTCTTGTAAATGGTCCTTTAACCACCAACAAATTATGATAATAATGCACTCAGACAGGGAAGTTCTCTTGTAAATGTTCCTTTCACCACCAACAAATTTTGATAATAATGCACTCAGACAGGGAAGTTTTCTTGCAAATGTTCCTTCAACCACCAACATATTATGATAATAATGCACTCAGACAGGGAAGTTTTCTTGAAAATGTTCCTTTAACCACCAACAAATTATGATAATCATGCACTCAGACAGGGAAGTTCTCTTGAAAATGTTCCTTTAACCACCAACAAATTTTGATAATAATGCACAAACAGGGAAGTTCTCTGGAAAATGTTCCTTTAAACAGCAACAAATTTTGATAATAATGCACAACAGGGAAGTTTTCTTGAAAATGTTTCTTTAACCAGAACAAATTATGATAATGATGCACTCAGACAGGGAAGTTCTCTAGTAAATGTTCCTTTAACCAGCAACAAATTTTGATAATAATGCACAACAGGGAAGTTTTCTTGAAAATGTTCCTTTAACCACCAACAAATTATGATAATAATGCACTCAGACAGGGATGTTCTCTTGTAAATGTTCCTTTAACCAGCAACAAATTTTGATAATAATGCACAACAGGGAAGTTTTCTTGAAAATGTTCCTTTAACCAGAACAAATTATGATAATAATGCACTCAGACAGGGAAGTTCTCTTGTAAATGTTCCTTTAACCAGCAACAAATTTTGATAATAATGCACAACAGGGAAGTTTTCTTGAAAATGTTCCTTTAACCAGCAACAAATTATGATAATAATGCACTCAGACAGGGATGTTCTCTTGTAAATTTTCCTTTAACCAGCAACAAATTTTGATAATAATGCACAACAGGGAAGTTTTCTTGAAAATGTTCCTTTAACCACCAACAAATTTTGATAATAATGCACAACAGGCAAGTTCTCTTGTAAATGTTCCTTTAACCACCAACAAATTATGATAATAATGCATTCAGACAGGGAAGTTCTCTTGAAAATGTTCCTTTAACCACCAACAAATTTTGATAATAATGCACAACAGGGAAGTTTTCTTGAAAATGTTCCTTTAACCAGCAACAAATTTTGATAATAATGCACTCAGACAGGGAAGTTCTCTTGAAAATGTTCCTTTAACCACCAACAAATTATGATAATAATGTACTCAGACAGGGAAGTTCTCTTGAAAATGTTCCTTTAACCACCAACAAATTTTTATAATAATGCACTCAGACAGGGAATTTTTCTTGAAAATGTTCCTTTAACCAGCAACAAATTTTGATAATAATGCACAACAGGGAAGTTTTCTTGAAAATGTTCCTTTAACCACCAACAAATTTTGATAATAATGCACAAACAGGGAAGTTCTCTTGAAAATGTTCCTTTAACCACCAACAAATTTTGATAATAATGCACAACAGGGAAGTTTTCTTGAAAATGTTCCTTTAACCAGAACAAATTATGATAATAATGCACTCAGACAGGGAAGTTCTCTTGTAAATGTTCCTTTAACCAGCAACAAATTATGATAATAATGCACTCAGACAGGGAAGTTCTCTTGAAAATGTTCCTTTAACCACCAACAAATTATGATAATAATGCACTCAGACAGGGAAGTTCTCTTGAAAATGTTCCTTTAACCACCAACAAATTATGATAATAATGCACTCAGACAGGGAAGTTCTCTTGAAAATGTTCCTTTAACCACCAACAAATTATGATAATAATGCACTCAGACAGGGAAGTTCTCTTGAAAATGTTCCTTTAACCACCAAGAAATTACGATAATAATGCACTCAGACAGGGAAGTTCTCTTGAAAATGTTCCTTTAACCAGCAACAAAGTATGATAATAATGCATTCAGACAGGGAAGTTCTCTTGAAAATGTTCCTTTAACCACCAACAAATTATGATAATAATGCACTCAGACAGGGAAGTTCTCTTGAAAATGTTCCTTTAACCAGCATCAAATTTTGATAATAATGCACAACAGGGAAGTTTTCTTGAAAATGTTCTTTTAACCACCAACAAATTTTGATAATAATGCACAACAGGGAAGTTCTCTTCAAAATGTTCCTTTAACCAGAAACAAATTTTGATAATAATGCACAAACAGGGAAGTTCTCTTGAAAATGTTCCTTTAACCAGCAACAAATTTTGATAATAATGCACAACAGGGAAGTTTTCTTGAAAATGTTCCTTTTGTTAGAAATGACGTTTAATCTTTCTTGCATGTTACATGAAGTACTATACACCCTTACTTACTCTCTACCTCGTGATTATATAAAGATGGAGGATTCGTTTTGTTCTATGATAATATTGTAGTTACTATTGCGTTATTATTGGCGTTTCCTTCTCCGAAGCTTCCAAATAACTTTAACAGGTTATGGGCCCAGGACAGTGAAGACTCCTTTATCGTTATTTCGTTGTATATATAATTTATCGCGATGGATAAATTGGACGGTGGATCTGTTAGGATTGCTCCACTCGATGGGACTAATTATGACAACTGGAAATTTCGAATTGAAATGCTTTTAACAGCAAGAAAGCTGTTTGGATATGCATCTGGGGAAACTCGGTTAGATGCAGGCGCAGATGATGCACAGAAAGCCGCGTTTAAGGAGAAGGACGATGAAGCAAGAGCCATAATTTCGATTCACGTAAGCGACAATCAGTTAATTCATGTTAGAAATTGTAAATCTGCTGCTGAAGCATGGGAAGCCCTTAGAAATCAATATCAAAGGAAATCTTTGGTTAGAAGAATTGATTTAAGAGACAAAATGTCGTATATGAGAATGCAAGAGGGTGAAAATGCACTTGAATTTTTGGACAAAATGTGCAGATTAAGAGATCAATTGTTGGAAATGGGAGGCCTAATGCCTGAAAATGTATTTTGTGAAATTGTGTTAGGAAAATTACCTCAATCTTACAATAGTTTGCGTACAACATTGGACACTATTGGGGAAGCAGAATTATCATGGGAGAAAGTAAAGGGCCTAATTTTAACTGTTGCTGACCGTGCACAAATAGCTGGAAATGGGGAATCTCTTGATAATGCTTTGATGACTAGGCAATTTAAGACTTCAAAATCAAAATTTGAAGGTAAAAAATGTTTTAATTGTCAGAAAGTTGGTCATTTAGCCAAGGATTGTTGGAGTAAACCCAAATACCAAAAGGGGTATGCTAGGGGCAAAGGTTATGATGGCAAGAATGTACCACATAATCAGCAAACATTGTTATCATCAACCCAAGCACTTAACGTAGATTCAAATAATGTTGACACTTGGATTATTGACTCTGGTGCAACTCAGCATATGTCATCAAAGGATGTAAATATGAGAAATTATGAAGCAATGCAGGATGCAAAGAAAATTTATTTAGCTGACAATAAGACTTTGGAAGCTAAGGGTCAAGGAGACATCACAATGAAATGTATTTTACCCAATCAGGAAGCCACAGATATTACATTTGGAAGAGTGCTACATGTTCCAGATTTGCAAAAGAATTTGATTTCTGTTCCATCAATAACCAAGAATGGAGGATCTGTAAATTTTACAGGTGAAAAGTGTGAAATCTCTACTAAAGAAGGTATTGTAGCTGTTGGTCAAAAAAGGGGAAATTTGTTTGTTTTGGATTTTGAAGAAGATAGTCTGCAAGCTAACGCCACTACAGGAGTCTCCACAGGAAATCAGTCTTTAGAACTATGGCATTTGCGTCTAGGACACTTAAACTATGAGAGTGTAAAGAAGATGGCAGGAGGTGACATTGTTACTGGAATGAAGACTGATACACACAAAGTTGAGGGAGACTGTAATGGATGTGCTTTAGGCAAGCAATCCAGGGAACCATTTTCAAAGAAAGGAACAGAAAAGGCCAGTGATATTCTTGAATTAGTGCATACAGATGTTTGCGGTCCAATGCATATTGTATCAGATGGTGGTGCCAGGTATTTGCTAACCTTTATTGATGACCATTCAAGAATGACAGTCACTTATTTCATAAAGAACAAGTACGAAGTTCTAGGAAAGTTCAAAGAATATTTGAAAGTATCTGAAAGTTTCACTGGCAAGAAATTAAAGCGCCTTAAATCAGATAATGGCGGGGAATATATTTCTAAAGAATTTGATGAATTTTGCAAAGAGCAAGGTATCATACAAGAGCCAACCATCCCAGGAACACCCCAACAAAATGGTGTGGCCGAACGCATGAATAGGACATTATTAGAGTGTGCAAGGTCAATGCTATTTCATGCAAAAATGCCTCTACGTTTCTGGGCAGATGCCATAAATACTGCAGCATACATTAGAAATCGCTGCATTACAAGTGTGCTAAATGGGCGTACACCTTATGAGGTATGGTTCAAAAGACAGCCTAATATTTCTAATTTGAAGGTGTTTGGCTGCAATGCCTATGTTCATATTCCCAAAGAAAAGAGAAGAAAGTTAGATGCAAAGTCTACAAAATGTATTTTCATTGGATATGCAGATCCACGAAAAGGATACCGAATGTATGATCCAAGCACAAAGAAAGTGATTCTCAGTTGTGATGTGAAATTCTGTGAAGGGAATTTTGAAAATTCTGCAAATTCAGGGGAAGAAATCAGAGAAGAAAGCATCAGTGTTTACCATGATTTTGAAAGAGACTTTCACATTGTTTATCCAGAAACTGATGATACAACTGAGGTAGAAATTGATAACCTCCAAGATCAAGAGCCAGTGGGAGACAATGAGGCACCAAGACGTTCTGAAAGAGACAGAAGAATCCCAAACCGATATGGTGAATGGATAGATGCTGAAGCAATTGATCTTGAGGATTCATCTGATGCAGAAGAGATTGCAGAACATGCTGTTCTCTCCATTGTTCCTGAAGCAAATATTGAAGAGCCAAGTTCAATCAAAGATGCATGGAATGGCAAATATGCAGAGAAATGGAGAAAAGCAACTGACTCAGAATATGAATCATTGCTAAAGAATGAGACATGGACACTTGTTCCACTGCCCGAAAATAAGAATGCTATAGGCTCAAAATGGATCTTTAAAGTCAAACACAGAGCTGATGGTACTGTTGATAGGTTCAAAGCCAGACTTGTGGCACAAGGATACTCTCAACAACAAGGTGTAGATTATAATGAAGTTTTTGCACCTGTTACTAGAGCAAATTCCATCAGAGTAATTCTTTCAATTGCCAATGCCTTGAATATGGAAATCCATCAAATGGATGTGAAGACTGCCTTTTTAAATGGTAGGTTAGATGAGGAAATCTACATGAAACAGCCAAAAGGTTACATAGACAATGAACATCCAAATTATGTTTGCAAATTACAAAGGAGTCTCTATGGATTAAAGCAGGCAGCAAGATGTTGGAATGGTGTAATTGACAAGTATTTTAAAGACTCAGGTTATATTCAAAATAGAGCAGATCCATGTGTGTATGTGAAGAAAATTATTAGAAATGGCAAGAAGAGCACTATGATTATTGCCATACACGTGGATGATCTTATCTTAGCTTGCAATGATGCAGAGATGATGGCAACTGAAAAGAAAGACTTGCAGAGAAATTTTGAGATGAAAGATCAAGGAGAGGCTCATCACATTCTTGGGATGAGTATCTTGAGAAACAGAGAGAAGCATACACTAACTATCTCTCAAAGGACATACTTAGAAAATGTTCTTAAACGTTTCAACATGCAGGACTGTAAACCAGTTGCTACACCAATTGATCCCAATCAAAATTTTGTAAAGCTAAAGGATGACTAGGAATCTATAGGTTTAGAAGATTATCAAGCATTAATTGGATGTCTCACGTATGCCATGACAATTTCAAGACCAGACTTAGCTACTGCAGTAGGAATTATGAGCAAATTCATGTCAAAGCCAGGTCAAAGTCATTGGAAAGGTGTGAAGCGTGTACTGAGGTACATCAAAGGATCGTTAAATGTTGGATTGAAATTCGATGCTTCAAATCAGACAACTGTTGATGTAATCGGTTTTACGGATGCTGACTGGGCAGGCGATATTGTTGAAAGGAAATCAACCTCAGGATATGTATTTCAAATTTGCGGTGGTACAGTTAGCTGGCGTAGTAAACGTCAAGAAATAGTTGCGCTGTCGTCTACCGAAGCCGAATACATAGCTCTTTCTTTTGCTGCACAAGAGCTTATGTGGCTAAGGTCATTTCTCAAAGATTTAGGATACGAGCAACAGAGCAATTTACTTTATGAGGACAATCAAGGGGCTATCGCTCTTTCAAAAAATCCGGAGAACCATTCCCGCACAAAGCATATTGATGTGCGATATCACTTTGTCAGAGACTTCGTCGATAAGGAAAAGATCCAAATTCATTATTGCCCTACAAATGTTATGCTTGCAGACTTAATGACGAAAGGACTACCTCGTCCAAGATATGAAGAACTATGCAAGAAACTTGGAATTATTGACGTTTGATAAACAATTTTGATTATTATTCTTGTTTTGTTACAAAGATAAAGAAAGATTCAACGAGTGGGAGTGTTAGAAATGACGTTTAATCTTTCTTGCATGTTACATGAAGTACTATACACCCTTACTTACTCTCTACCTCGTGATTATAAAAAGATGGAGGATTCGTTTTGTTCTATGATAATATTGTAGTTACTATTGCGTTATTATTGGCGTTTCCTTCTCCGAAGCTTCCGAATAACTTTAACACCTTTAACCACCAACAAATTTTGATAATAATGCACAACAGGGAAGTTTTCTTGAAAATGTTCCTTTAACCACCAACAAATTATGATAATAATGCACTCAGACAGGGAAGTTTTCTTGAAAATGTTCCTTTAACCAGCAACAAATTTTGATAATAATGCACTCAGACAGGGAAGTTCTCTTGAAAATGTTCCTTTAACCACCAACAAATTATGATAATAATGCACTCAGACAGGGAAGGTCTCTTGAAAATGTTCCTTTAACCACCAACAAATTTTGATAATAATGCACAACAAGGAAGTTTTCTTGAAAATGTTCCTTTAACCAGCAACAAATTATGATAATAATGCACTCAGACAGGGAAGTTCTCTTGTAAATGTTCCTTTAACCACCAACAAATTTTGATAATAATGCACAACAGGGAAGTTCTCATGTAAATGTTCCTTTAACCACCAACAAATTATGATAATAATGCATTCAGACAGGGAAGTTCTCTTGAAAATGTTCCTTTAACCAGCAACAAATTTTGATTATAATGCACAACAGGGAAGTTCTCTTGTAAATGTTCCTTTAACCACCAACAAATTATGATAATAATGCATTCAGACAGGGAAGTTCTCTTGAAAATGTTCCTTTAACCAGCAACAAATTTTGATAATAATGCACAGCAGGGAAATTTTCTTGAAAATGTTCCTTTAACCACCAACAAATTTTGATAATAATGCACAAATAGGGAAGTTCTCTTGAAAATGTTCCTTTAACCAGCAACAAATTTTGATAATAATGCACAACAGGGAAGTTTTCTTGAAAATGTTCCTTTAACCAGAACAAATTATGATAATAATGCACTCAGACAGGGAAGTTCTCTTGTAAATGTCCTTTAACCACCAACAAATTATGATAATAATGCACTCAGACAGGGAAGTTCTCTTGAAAATGTTCCTTTAACCACCAACAAATTATGATAATAATGCACTCAGACAGGGAAGTTCACTTGAAAATGTTCCTTTAACCACCAACAAATTATGATAATAATGCACTCAGACAGGGAAGTTCTCTTGAAAATGTTCCTTTAACCACCAACAAATTATGATAATAATGCACTCAGACAGGGAAGTTCTCTTGAAAATGTTCCTCTAACCACCAACAAATTATGATAATAATGTACTCAGACAGGGAAGTTCTCTTGTAAATGTTCCTTTAACCACCAACAAATTATGATAATAATGCACTCAGACAGGGAAGTTCTCTTGAAAATGTTCCTTTAACCACCAACAAATTATGATAATAATGCACTCAGACAGGGAAGTTCTCTTGTAAATGTTCCTTTAACCACCAACAAATTCTGATAATAATGCACAACAGGGAAGTTTTCTTGAAAATGTTCCTTTAACCAGAACAAATTATGATAATAATGCACTCAGACAGGGAAGTTCTCTTGTAAATGTTCCTTTAACCACCAACAAATTATGATAATAATGCACTCAGACAGGGAAGTTCTCTTGAAAATGTTCCTTTAACCACCAACAAATTATGATAATAATGCACTCAGACAGGGAAGTTCTCTTGAAAATGTTCCTCTAACCACCAACAAATTATGATAATAATGCACTGAGACAGGGAAGTTCTCTTGAAAATGTTCCTTTAACCACCAAAAAATTATGATAATAGTGCACTCAGACAGGGAAGTTCTCTTGAAAATGTTCCTTTAACCACCAACAAATTATGATAATAATGCACTCAGACAGGGAAGTTTTCTTGAAAATGTTCCTTTAACCACCAACAAATTATGATAATAATGTACTCAGACAGGGAAGTTCTCTTGTAAATGTTCCTTTAACCAGAACAAATTATGATAATCATGCAGTCAGACAGGGAAGTTCTCTTGTAAATGTTCCTTTAACCACCAACAAATTATGATAATAATGCACTCAGACAGGGAAGTTCTCTTGTAAATGTTCCTTTAACCACTAACAAATTCTGATAATAATGCACAACAGGGAAGTTTTCTTGAAAATGTTCCTTTAACCAGAACAAATTATGATAATAATGCACTCAGACAGGGAAGTTCTCTTGTAAATGTTCCTTTAACCACCAACACATTTTGATAATAATGCACAACAGGGAAGTTCTCTTGTAAATGTTCCTTTAACCACCAATAAATTTTGATAATAATGCACAACAGGGAAGTTTTCTTGAAAATGTTCCTTTAACCACCAACACATTTTGATAATAATGCACAACAGGGAACTTATCTTGTAAATGTTCCTTTAACCACCAACAAATTATGATAATAATGCACTCAGACAGGGAAGTTCTCTTGAAAATGTTCCTTTAACCACCAACACATTTTGATAATAATGCACAACAGGGAAGTTTTCTTGAAAATGTTCCTTTAACCAGAACAAATTATGATAATAATGCACTCAGACAGGGAAGTTCTCTTGTAAATGTTCCTTTAACCAGCAACAAATTATGATAATAATGCACTCAGACAGGGAAGTTCTCTTGTAAATGTTCCTTTAACCAGCAACAAATTATGATAATAATGCACTCAGACAGGGAAGTTCTCTTGTAAATGTTCCTTTAATCACCAACAAATTATGATAATAATGCACACAGACAGGGAAGTTTTCTTGAAAATGTTCCTTTAACCACCAACAAATTATGATAATAATGCACTCAGACAGGGATATTCTCTTGAAAATGTTCCTTTAACCACTAACAAATTTTGATAATAATGCACAAACAGGGAAGTTCTCTTGAAAATGTTCCTTTAACCAGCAACAAATTTTGATAATAATGCACAACAGGGAAGTTTTCTTGAAAATGTTCCTTTCACCAGCAACAAAGTATGATAATAATGCATTCAGACAGGGAAGTTCTCTTGAAAATGTTCCTTTAACCACCAACAAATTATGATAATAATGCACTCAGACAGGGAAGTTCTCTTGAAAATGTTCCTTTAACCAGCAACAAATTTTGATAATAATGCACAACAGGGAAGTTTTCTTGAAAATGTTCCTTTAACCAGCAACAAATTTTGATAATAATGCACTCAGACAGGGAAGTTCTCTTGAAAATGTTCCTTTAACCACCAACAAATTATGATAATAATGCACTCAGACAGGGAAGGTCTCTTGAAAATGTTCCTTTAACCACCAACAAATTTTGATAATAATGCACAACAGGGAAGTTTTCTTGAAAATGTTCCTTTAACCAGCAACAAATTATGATAATAATGCACTCAGACAGGGAAGTTCTCTTGTAAATGTTCCTTTAACCACCAACAAATTTTGATAATAATGCACAACAGGGAAGTTCTCATGTAAATGTTCCTTTAACCACCAACAAATTATGATAATAATGCATTCAGACAGGGAAGTTCTCTTGAAAATGTTCCTTTAACCAGCAACAAATTTTGATTATAATGCACAACAGGGAAGTTCTCTTGTAAATGTTCCTTTAACCACCAACAAATTATGATAATAATGCATTCAGACAGGGAAGTTCTCTTGAAAATGTTCCTTTAACCAGCAACAAATTTTGATAATAATGCACAGCAGGGAAATTTTCTTGAAAATGTTCCTTTAACCACCAACAAATTTTGATAATAATGCATTCAGACAGGGAAGTTCTCTTGAAAATGTTCCTTTAACCAGCAACAAATTTTGATAATAATGCACAACAGGGAAGTTTTCTTGAAAATGTTCCTTTAACCAGAACAAATTATGATAATAATGCACTCAGACAGGGAAGTTCTCTTGTAAATGTCCTTTAACCACCAACAAATTATGATAATAATGCACTCAGACAGGGAAGTTCTCTTGAAAATGTTCCTTTAACCACCAACAAATTATGATAATAATGCACTCAGACAGGGAAGTTCTCTTGAAAATGTTCCTTTAACCACCAACAAATTATGATAATAATGCACTCAGACAGGGAAGTTCTCTTGAAAATGTTCCTTTAACCACCAACAAATTATGATAATAATGCACTCAGACAGGGAAGTTCTCTTGAAAATGTTCCTCTAACCACCAACAAATTATGATAATAATGTACTCAGACAGGGAAGTTCTCTTGTAAATGTTCCTTTAACCACCAACAAATTATGATAATAATGCACTCAGACAGGGAAGTTCTCTTGAAAATGTTCCTTTAACCACCAACACATTTTGATAATAATGCACAACAGGGAAGTTTTCTTGAAAATGTTCCTTTAACCAGAACAAATTATGATAATAATGCACTCAGACAGGGAAGTTCTCTTGTAAATGTTCCTTTAACCAGCAACAAATTATGATAATAATGCACTCAGACAGGGAAGTTCTCTTGTAAATGTTCCTTTAACCAGCAACAAATTATGATAATAATGCACTCAGACAGGGAAGTTCTCTTGTAAATGTTCCTTTAATCACCAACAAATTATGATAATAATGCACACAGACAGGGAAGTTTTCTTGAAAATGTTCCTTTAACCACCAACAAATTATGATAATAATGCACTCAGACAGGGATATTCTCTTGAAAATGTTCCTTTAACCACCAACAAATTTTGATAATAATGCACAAACAGGGAAGTTCTCTTGAAAATGTTCCTTTAACCAGCAACAAATTTTGATAATAATGCACAACAGGGAAGTTTTCTTGAAAATGTTCCTTTCACCAGCAACAAAGTATGATAATAATGCATTCAGACAGGGAAGTTCTCTTGAAAATGTTCCTTTAACCACCAACAAATTATGATAATAATGCACTCAGACAGGGAAGTTCTCTTGAAAATGTTCCTTTAACCAGCAACAAATTTTGATTATAATGCACAACAGGGAAGTTCTCTTGTAAATGTTCCTTTAACCACCAACAAATTATGATAATAATGCATTCAGACAGGGAAGTTCTCTTGAAAATGTTCCTTTAACCAGCAACAAATTTTGATAATAATGCACAGCAGGGAAATTTTCTTGAAAATGTTCCTTTAACCACCAACAAATTTTGATAATAATGCACAAATAGGGAAGTTCTCTTGAAAATGTTCCTTTAACCAGCAACAAATTTTGATAATAATGCACAACAGGGAAGTTTTCTTGAAAATGTTCCTTTAACCAGAACAAATTATGATAATAATGCACTCAGACAGGGAAGTTCTCTTGAAAATGTTCCTTTAACCACCAACAAATTATGATAATAATGCACTCAGACAGGGAAGTTTTCTTGAAAATGTTCCTTTAACCACCAACAAATTATGATAATAATGTACTCAGACAGGGAAGTTCTCTTGTAAATGTTCCTTTAACCACCAACAAATTATGATAATAATGCACTCAGACAGGGAAGTTCTCTTGAAAATGTTCCTTTAACCACCAACAAATAATGATAATAATGCACTCAGACAGGGAAGTTCTCTTGTGAATGTTCCTTTAACCACCAACAAATTTTGATAAAAATGCACAACAGGGAAGTTCTCTTGTAAATGTTCCTTTAACCACCAACAAATTATGATAATAATGCATTCAGACAGGGAAGTTCTCTTGAAAATGTTCCTTTAACCAGCAACAAATTTTGATTATAATGCACAACAGGGAAGTTCTCTTGTAAATGTTCCTTTAACCACCAACAAATTATGATAATAATGCATTCAGACAGGGAAGTTCTCTTGAAAATGTTCCTTTAACCAGCAACAAATTTTGATAATAATGCATTCAGACAGGGAAGTTCTCTTGAAAATGTTCCTTTAACCACCAACAAATTTTGATAATAATGCACAACAGGGAAGTTTTCTTGAAAATGTTCCTTTAACCAGCAACAAATTATGATAATAATGCACTCAGACAGGGAAGTTCTCTTGTAAATGTTCCTTTAACCACCAACAAATTTTGATAAAAATGCACAACAGGGAAGTTCTCTTGTAAATGTTCCTTTAACCACCAACAAATTATGATAATAATGCATTCAGACAGGGAAGTTCTCTTGAAAATGTTCCTTTAACCAGCAACAAATTTTGATTATAATGCACAACAGGGAAGTTCTCTTGAAAATGTTCCTTTAACCACCAACAAATTATGATAATAATGCACTCAGACAGGGAAGTTCTCTTGAAAATGTTCCTTTAACCACCAACAAATAATGATAATAATGCACTCAGACAGGGAAGTTCTCTTGTAAATGTTCCTTTAACCACCAACAAATTTTGATAAAAATGCACAACAGGGAAGTTCTCTTGTAAATGTTCCTTTAACCACCAACAAATTATGATAATAATGCATTCAGACAGGGAAGTTCTCTTGAAAATGTTCCTTTAACCAGCAACAAATTTTGATTATAATGCACAACAGGGAAGTTCTCTTGTAAATGTTCCTTTAACCACCAACAAATTATGATAATAATGCATTCAGACAGGGAAGTTCTCTTGAAAATGTTCCTTTAACCAGCAACAAATTTTGATAATAATGCATTCAGACAGGGAAGTTCTCTTGAAAATGTTCCTTTAACCACCAACAAATTTTGATAATAATGCACAACAGGGAAGTTTTCTTGAAAATGTTCCTTTAACCAGCAACAAATTATGATAATAATGCACTCAGACAGGGAAGTTCTCTTGTAAATGTTCCTTTAACCACCAACAAATTTTGATAAAAATGCACAACAGGGAAGTTCTCTTGTAAATGTTCCTTTAACCACCAACAAATTATGATAATAATGCATTCAGACAGGGAAGTTCTCTTGAAAATGTTCCTTTAACCAGCAACAAATTTTGATTATAATGCACAACAGGGAAGTTCTCTTGTAAATGTTCCTTTAACCACCAAAAAATTATGATAATAATGCATTCAGACAGGGAAGTTCTCTTGAAAATGTTCCTTTAACCAGCAACAAATTTTGATAATAATGCACAGCAGGGAAATTTTCTTGAAAATGTTCCTTTAACCACCAACAAATTTTGATAATAATGCACAAATAGGGAAGTTCTCTTGAAAATGTTCCTTTAACCAGCAACAAATTTTGATAATAATGCACAACAGGGAAGTTTTCTTGAAAATGTTCCTTTAACCAGAACAAATTATGATAATAATGCACTCAGACAGGGAAGTTCTCTTGAAAATGTTCCTTTAACCACCAACAAATTATGATAATAATGCACTCAGACAGGGAAGTTTTCTTGAAAATGTTCCTTTAACCACCAACAAATTATGATAATAATGTACTCAGACAGGGAAGTTCTCTTGTAAATGTTCCTTTAACCACCAACAAATTATGATAATAATGCACTCAGACAGGGAAGTTCTCTTGAAAATGTTCCTTTAACCACCAACAAATAATGATAATAATGCACTCAGACAGGGAAGTTCTCTTGTAAATGTTCCTTTAACCACCAACAAATTCTGATAATAATGCACAACAGGGAAGTTTTCTTGAAAATGTTCCTTTAACCAGAACAAATTATGATAATAATGCACTCAGACAGGGAAGTTCTCTTGTAAATGTTCCTTTAACCACCAACAAATTATGATAATAATGCACTCAGACAGGGAAGTTTTCTTGAAAATGTTCCTTTAACCACCAACAAATTATGATAATAATGCACTCAGACAGGGAAGTTCTCTTGAAAATGTTCCTCTAACCACCAACAAATTATGATAATAATGCACTGAGACAGGGAAGTTCTCTTGAAAATGTTCCTTTAACCACCAAAAAATTATGATAATAGTGCACTCAGACAGGGAAGTTCTCTTGAAAATGTTCCTTTAACCACCAACAAATTATGATAATAATGCACTCAGACAGGGAAGTTTTCTTGAAAATGTTCCTTTAACCACCAACAAATTATGATAATAATGTACTCAGACAGGGAAGTTCTCTTGTAAATGTTCCTTTAACCACCAACAAATTATGATAATAATGCACTCAGACAGGGAAGTTCTCTTGAAAATGTTCCTTTAACCACCAACAAATAATGATAATAATGCACTCAGAGAGGGAAGTTCTCTTGTAAATGTTCCTTTAACCACCAACAAATTCTGATAATAATGCACAACAGGGAAGTTTTCTTGAAAATGTTCCTTTAACCAGAACAAATTATGATAATAATGCACTCAGACAGGGAAGTTCTCTTGTAAATGTTCCTTTAACCACCAACAAATTATGATAATAATGCACTCAGACAGGGAAGTTTTCTTGAAAATGTTCCTTTAACCACCAACAAATTATGATAATAATGCACTCAGACAGGGAAGTTCTCTTGAAAATGTTCCTCTAACCACCAACAAATTATGATAATAATGCACTGAGACAGGGAAGTTCTCTTGAAAATGTTCCTTTAACCACCAAAAAATTATGATAATAGTGCACTCAGACAGGGAAGTTCTCTTGAAAATGTTCCTTTAACCACCAACAAATTATGATAATAATGCACTCAGACAGGGAAGTTTTCTTGAAAATGTTCCTTTAACCACCAACAAATTATGATAATAATGTACTCAGACAGGGAAGTTCTCTTGTAAATGTTCCTTTAACCAGAACAAATTATGATAATCATGCAGTCAGACAGGGAAGTTCTCTTGTAAATGTTCCTTTAACCACCAACAAATTATGATAATAATGCACTCAGACAGGGAAGTTCTCTTGTAAATGTTCCTTTAACCACCAACAAATTCTGATAATAATGCACAACAGGGAAGTTTTTTTGAAAATGTTCCTTTAACCAGAACAAATTATGATAATAATGCACTCAGACAGGGAAGTTCTCTTGTAAATGTTCCTTTAACCACCAACACATTTTGATAATAATGCACAACAGGGAAGTTCTCTTGTAAATGTTCCTTTAACCACCAATAAATTTTGATAATAATGCACAACAGGGAAGTTTTCTTGAAAATGTTCCTTTAACCACCAACACATTTTGATAATAATGCACAACAGGGAACTTATCTTGTAAATGTTCCTTTAACCACCAACAAATTATGATAATAATGCACTCAGACAGGGAAGTTCTCTTGAAAATGTTCCTTTAACCACCAACACATTTTGATAATAATGCACAACAGGGAAGTTTTCTTGAAAATGTTCCTTTAACCAGAACAAATTATGATAATAATGCACTCAGACAGGGAAGTTCTCTTGTAAATGTTCCTTTAACCAGCAACAAATTATGATAATAATGCACTCAGACAGGGAAGTTTTCTTGTAAATGTTCCTTTAACCAGCAACAAATTATGATAATAATGCACTCAGACAGGGAAGTTCTCTTGTAAATGTTCCTTTAATCACCAACAAATTATGATAATAATGCACACAGACAGGGAAGTTTTCTTGAAAATGTTCCTTTAACCACCAACAAATTATGATAATAATGCACTCAGACAGGGATATTCTCTTGAAAATGTTCCTTTAACCACCAACAAATTTTGATAATAATGCACAAACAGGGAAGTTCTCTTGAAAATGTTCCTTTAACCAGCAACAAATTTTGATAATAATGCACAACAGGGAAGTTTTCTTGAAAATGTTCCTTTCACCAGCAACAAATTATGATAATAATGCACTCAGACAGGGAAGTTCTCTTGTAAATGTTCCTTTAACCAGCAACAAATTATGATAATAATGCACTCAGACAGGGAAGTTCTCTTGTAAATGTTCCTTTAACCAGCAACAAATTATGATAATAATGCACTCAGACAGGGAAGTTCTCTTGTAAATGTTCCTTTAATCACCAACAAATTATGATAATAATGCACACAGACAGGGAAGTTTTCTTGAAAATGTTCCTTTAACCACCAACAAATTATGATAATAATGCACTCAGACAGGGATATTCTCTTGAAAATGTTCCTTTAACCACCAACAAATTTTGATAATAATGCACAAACAGGGAAGTTCTCTTGAAAATGTTCCTTTAACCAGCAACAAATTTTGATAATAATGCACAACAGGGAAGTTTTCTTGAAAATGTTCCTTTCACCAGCAACAAAGTATGATAATAATGCATTCAGACAGGGAAGTTCTCTTGAAAATGTTCCTTTAACCACCAACAAATTATGATAATAATGCACTCAGACAGGGAAGTTCTCTTGAAAATGTTCCTTTAACCAGCAACAAATTTTGATAATAATGCACAACAGGGAAGTTTTCTTGAAAATGTTCCTTTAACCAGCAACAAATTTTGATAATAATGCACCACAGGGAAGTTCTCTTCAAAATGTTCCTTTAACCCGCAACAAATTTTGATAATAATGCACAAACAGGGAAGTTCTCTTGAAAATGTTCCTTTAACCAGCAACAAATTTTGATAATAATGCACAACAGGGAAGTTTTCTTGAAAATGTTCCTTTAACCACCAACAAATTTTGATAATAATGCACAACAGGGAAGTTTTCTTGAAAATGTTCCTTTAACCACCAACAAATTATGATAATAATGCACTCAGACAGGGAAGTTTTCTTGAAAATGTTCCTTTAACCAGCAACAAATTTTGATAATAATGCACTCAGACAGGGAAGTTCTCTTGAAAATGTTCCTTTAACCACCAACAAATTATGATAATAATGCACTCAGACAGGGAAGGTCTCTTGAAAATGTTCCTTTAACCACCAACAAATTTTGATAATAATGCACAACAGGGAAGTTTTCTTGAAAATGTTCCTTTAACCAGCAACAAATTATGATAATAATGCACTCAGACAGGGAAGTTCTCTTGTAAATGTTCCTTTAACCACCAACAAATTTTGATAATAATGCACAACAGGGAAGTTCTCTTGTAAATGTTCCTTTAACCACCAACAAATTATGATAATAATGCATTCAGACAGGGAAGTTCTCTTGAAAATGTTCCTTTAACCAGCAACAAATTTTGATTATAATGCACAACAGGGAAGTTCTCTTGTAAATGTTCCTTTAACCACCAACAAATTATGATAATAATGCATTCAGACAGGGAAGTTCTCTTGAAAATGTTCCTTTAACCAGCAACAAATTTTGATAATAATGCATTCAGACAGGGAAGTTCTCTTGAAAATGTTCCTTTAACCACCAACAAATTTTGATAATAATGCACAACAGGGAAGTTTTCTTGAAAATGTTCCTTTAACCAGCAACAAATTATGATAATAATGCACTCAGACAGGGAAGTTCTCTTGTAAATGTTCCTTTAACCACCAACAAATTTTGATAAAAATGCACAACAGGGAAGTTCTCTTGTAAATGTTCCTTTAACCACCAACAAATTATGATAATAATGCATTCAGACAGGGAAGTTCTCTTGAAAATGTTCCTTTAACCAGCAACAAATTTTGATTATAATGCACAACAGGGAAGTTCTCTTGTAAATGTTCCTTTAACCACCAACAAATTATGATAATAATGCATTCAGACAGGGAAGTTCTCTTGAAAATGTTCCTTTAACCAGCAACAAATTTTGATAATAATGCACAGCAGGGAAATTTTCTTGAAAATGTTCCTTTAACCACCAACAAATTTTGATAATAATGCACAAATAGGGAAGTTCTCTTGAAAATGTTCCTTTAACCAGCAACAAATTTTGATAATAATGCACAACAGGGAAGTTTTCTTGAAAATGTTCCTTTAACCAGAACAAATTATGATAATAATGCACTCAGACAGGGAAGTTCTCTTGAAAATGTTCCTTTAACCACCAACAAATTATGATAATAATGCACTCAGACAGGGAAGTTTTCTTGAAAATGTTCCTTTAACCACCAACAAATTATGATAATAATGTACTCAGACAGGGAAGTTCTCTTGTAAATGTTCCTTTAACCACCAACAAATTATGATAATAATGCACTCAGACAGGGAAGTTCTCTTGAAAATGTTCCTTTAACCACCAACAAATAATGATAATAATGCACTCAGACAGGGAAGTTCTCTTGTAAATGTTCCTTTAACCACCAACAAATTTTGATAAAAATGCACAACAGGGAAGTTCTCTTGTAAATGTTCCTTTAACCACCAACAAATTATGATAATAATGCATTCAGACAGGGAAGTTCTCTTGAAAATGTTCCTTTAACCAGCAACAAATTTTGATTATAATGCACAACAGGGAAGTTCTCTTGTAAATGTTCCTTTAACCACCAACAAATTATGATAATAATGCATTCAGACAGGGAAGTTCTCTTGAAAATGTTCCTTTAACCAGCAACAAATTTTGATAATAATGCACAGCAGGGAAATTTTCTTGAAAATGTTCCTTTAACCACCAACAAATTTTGATAATAATGCACAAATAGGGAAGTTCTCTTGAAAATGTTCCTTTAACCAGCAACAAATTTTGATAATAATGCACAACAGGGAAGTTTTCTTGAAAATGTTCCTTTAACCAGAACAAATTATGATAATAATGCACTCAGACAGGGAAGTTCTCTTGAAAATGTTCCTTTAACCACCAACAAATTATGATAATAATGCACTCAGACAGGGAAGTTTTCTTGAAAATGTTCCTTTAACCACCAACAAATTATGATAATAATGTACTCAGACAGGGAAGTTCTCTTGTAAATGTTCCTTTAACCACCAACAAATTATGATAATAATGCACTCAGACAGGGAAGTTCTCTTGAAAATGTTCCTTTAACCACCAACAAATAATGATAATAATGCACTCAGACAGGGAAGTTCTCTTGTAAATGTTCCTTTAACCACCAACAAATTCTGATAATAATGCACAACAGGGAAGTTTTCTTGAAAATGTTCCTTTAACCAGAACAAATTATGATAATAATGCACTCAGACAGGGAAGTTCTCTTGTAAATGTTCCTTTAACCACCAACAAATTATGATAATAATGCACTCAGACAGGGAAGTTTTCTTGAAAATGTTCCTTTAACCACCAACAAATTATGATAATAATGCACAACAGGGAAGTTTTCTTGAAAATGTTCCTTTAACCAGAACAAATTATGATAATAATGCACTCAGACAGGGAAGTTCTCTTGAAAATGTTCCTTTAACCACCAACAAATTATGATAATAATGCACTCAGACAGGGAAGTTTTCTTGAAAATGTTCCTTTAACCACCAACAAATTATGATAATAATGTACTCAGACAGGGAAGTTCTCTTGTAAATGTTCCTTTAACCACCAACAAATTATGATAATAATGCACTCAGACAGGGAAGTTCTCTTGAAAATGTTCCTTTAACCACCAACAAATAATGATAATAATGCACTCAGACAGGGAAGTTCTCTTGTAAATGTTCCTTTAACCACCAACAAATTTTGATAAAAATGCACAACAGGGAAGTTCTCTTGTAAATGTTCCTTTAACCACCAACAAATTATGATAATAATGCATTCAGACAGGGAAGTTCTCTTGAAAATGTTCCTTTAACCAGCAACAAATTTTGATTATAATGCACAACAGGGAAGTTCTCTTGTAAATGTTCCTTTAACCACCAACAAATTATGATAATAATGCATTCAGACAGGGAAGTTCTCTTGAAAATGTTCCTTTAACCAGCAACAAATTTTGATAATAATGCACAGCAGGGAAATTTTCTTGAAAATGTTCCTTTAACCACCAACAAATTTTGATAATAATGCACAAATAGGGAAGTTCTCTTGAAAATGTTCCTTTAACCAGCAACAAATTTTGATAATAATGCACAACAGGGAAGTTTTCTTGAAAATGTTCCTTTAACCCGCAACAAATTTTGATAATAATGCACAACAGGGAAGTTTTCTTGAAAATGTTCCTTTAACCAGAACAAATTATGATAATAATGCACTCAGACAGGGAAGTTCTCTTGTAAATGTTCCTTTAACCAGCAACAAATTATGATAATAATGCACTCAGACAGGGAAGTTCTCTTGTAAATGTTCCTTTAACCAGCAACAAATTATGATAATAATGCACTCAGACAGGGAAGTTCTCTTGTAAATGTTCCTTTAATCACCAACAAATTATGATAATAATGCACACAGACAGGGAAGTTTTCTTGAAAATGTTCCTTTAACCACCAACAAATTATGATAATAATGCACTCAGACAGGGATATTCTCTTGAAAATGTTCCTTTAACCACCAACAAATTTTGATAATAATGCACAAACAGGGAAGTTCTCTTGAAAATGTTCCTTTAACCAGCAACAAATTTTGATAATAATGCACAACAGGGAAGTTTTCTTGAAAATGTTCCTTTCACCAGCAACAAATTATGATAATAATGCACTCAGACAGGGAAGTTCTCTTGTAAATGTTCCTTTAACCAGCAACAAATTATGATAATAATGCACTCAGACAGGGAAGTTCTCTTGAAAATGTTCCTTTAACCACCAACAAATTATGATAATAATGCACTCAGACAGGGAAGTTTTCTTGAAAATGTTCCTTTAACCACCAACAAATTATGATAATAATGTACTCAGACAGGGAAGTTCTCTTGTAAATGTTCCTTTAACCACCAACAAATTATGATAATAATGCACTCAGACAGGGAAGTTCTCTTGAAAATGTTCCTTTAACCACCAACAAATAATGATAATAATGCACTCAGACAGGGAAGTTCTCTTGTAAATGTTCCTTTAACCACCAACAAATTCTGATAATAATGCACAACAGGGAAGTTTTCTTGAAAATGTTCCTTTAACCAGAACAAATTATGATAATAATGCACTCAGACAGGGAAGTTCTCTTGTAAATGTTCCTTTAACCACCAACAAATTATGATAATAATGCACTCAGACAGGGAAGTTTTCTTGAAAATGTTCCTTTAACCACCAACAAATTATGATAATAATGCACTCAGACAGGGAAGTTCTCTTGAAAATGTTCCTCTAACCACCAACAAATTATGATAATAATGCACTGAGACAGGGAAGTTCTCTTGAAAATGTTCCTTTAACCACCAAAAAATTATGATAATAGTGCACTCAGACAGGGAAGTTCTCTTGAAAATGTTCCTTTAACCACCAACAAATTATGATAATAATGCACTCAGACAGGGAAGTTTTCTTGAAAATGTTCCTTTAACCACCAACAAATTATGATAATAATGTACTCAGACAGGGAAGTTCTCTTGTAAATGTTCCTTTAACCACCAACAAATTATGATAATAATGCACTCAGACAGGGAAGTTCTCTTGAAAATGTTCCTTTAACCACCAACAAATAATGATAATAATGCACTCAGACAGGGAAGTTCTCTTGTAAATGTTCCTTTAACCACCAACAAATTCTGATAATAATGCACAACAGGGAAGTTTTCTTGAAAATGTTCCTTTAACCAGAACAAATTATGATAATAATGCACTCAGACAGGGAAGTTCTCTTGTAAATGTTCCTTTAACCACCAACAAATTATGATAATAATGCACTCAGACAGGGAAGTTTTCTTGAAAATGTTCCTTTAACCACCAACAAATTATGATAATAATGCACTCAGACAAGGAAGTTCTCTTGAAAATGTTCCTCTAACCACCAACAAATTATGATAATAATGCACTGAGACAGGGAAGTTCTCTTGAAAATGTTCCTTTAACCACCAAAAAATTATGATAATAGTGCACTCAGACAGGGAAGTTCTCTTGAAAATGTTCCTTTAACCACCAACAAATTATGATAATAATGCACTCAGACAGGGAAGTTTTCTTGAAAATGTTCCTTTAACAACCAACAAATTATGATAATAATGTACTCAGACAGGGAAGTTCTCTTGTAAATGTTCCTTTAACCAGAACAAATTATGATAATCATGCAGTCAGACAGGGAAGTTCTCTTGTAAATGTTCCTTTAACCACCAACAAATTATGATAATAATGCACTCAGACAGGGAAGTTCTCTTGTAAATGTTCCTTTAACCACCAACAAATTCTGATAATAATGCACAACAGGGAAGTTTTTTTGAAAATGTTCCTTTAACCAGAACAAATTATGATAATAATGCACTCAGACAGGGAAGTTCTCTTGTAAATGTTCCTTTAACCACCAACACATTTTGATAATAATGCACAACAGGGAAGTTCTCTTGTAAATGTTCCTTTAACCACCAATAAATTTTGATAATAATGCACAACAGGGAAGTTTTCTTGAAAATGTTCCTTTAACCACCAACACATTTTGATAATAATGCACAACAGGGAACTTATCTTGTAAATGTTCCTTTAACCACCAACAAATTATGATAATAATGCACTCAGACAGGGAAGTTCTCTTGAAAATGTTCCTTTAACCACCAACACATTTTGATAATAATGCACAACAGGGAAGTTTTCTTGAAAATGTTCCTTTAACCAGAACAAATTATGATAATAATGCACTCAGACAGGGAAGTTCTCTTGTAAATGTTCCTTTAACCAGCAACAAATTATGATAATAATGCACTCAGACAGGGAAGTTCTCTTGTAAATGTTCCTTTAACCAGCAACAAATTATGATAATAATGCACTCAGACAGGGAAGTTCTCTTGTAAATGTTCCTTTAATCACCAACAAATTATGATAATAATGCACACAGACAGGGAAGTTTTCTTGAAAATGTTCCTTTAACCACCAACAAATTATGATAATAATGCACTCAGACAGGGATATTCTCTTGAAAATGTTCCTTTAACCACCAACAAATTTTGATAATAATGCACAAACAGGGAAGTTCTCTTGAAAATGTTCCTTTAACCAGCAACAAATTTTGATAATAATGCACAACAGGGAAGTTTTCTTGAAAATGTTCCTTTCACCAGCAACAAATTATGATAATAATGCACTCAGACAGGGAAGTTCTCTTGTAAATGTTCCTTTAACCAGCAACAAATTATGATAATAATGCACTCAGACAGGGAAGTTCTCTTGTAAATGTTCCTTTAACCAGCAACAAATTATGATAATAATGCACTCAGACAGGGAAGTTCTCTTGTAAATGTTCCTTTAATCACCAACAAATTATGATAATAATGCACACAGACAGGGAAGTTTTCTTGAAAATGTTCCTTTAACCACCAACAAATTATGATAATAATGCACTCAGACAGGGATATTCTCTTGAAAATGTTCCTTTAACCACCAACAAATTTTGATAATAATGCACAAACAGGGAAGTTCTCTTGAAAATGTTCCTTTAACCAGCAACAAATTTTGATAATAATGCACAACAGGGAAGTTTTCTTGAAAATGTTCCTTTCACCAGCAACAAAGTATGATAATAATGCATTCAGACAGGGAAGTTCTCTTGAAAATGTTCCTTTAACCACCAACAAATTATGATAATAATGCACTCAGACAGGGAAGTTCTCTTGAAAATGTTCCTTTAACCAGCAACAAATTTTGATAATAATGCACAACAGGGAAGTTTTCTTGAAAATGTTCCTTTAACCAGCAACAAATTTTGATAATAATGCACCACAGGGAAGTTCTCTTCAAAATGTTCCTTTAACCCGCAACAAATTTTGATAATAATGCACAAACAGGGAAGTTCTCTTGAAAATGTTCCTTTAACCAGCAACAAATTTTGATAATAATGCACAACAGGGAAGTTTTCTTGAAAATGTTCCTTTAACCACCAACAAATTTTGATAATAATGCACAACAGGGAAGTTTTCTTGAAAATGTTCCTTTAACCACCAACAAATTATGATAATAATGCACTCAGACAGGGAAGTTTTCTTGAAAATGTTCCTTTAACCAGCAACAAATTTTGATAATAATGCACTCAGACAGGGAAGTTCTCTTGAAAATGTTCCTTTAACCACCAACAAATTATGATAATAATGCACTCAGACAGGGAAGGTCTCTTGAAAATGTTCCTTTAACCACCAACAAATTTTGATAATAATGCACAACAGGGAAGTTTTCTTGAAAATGTTCCTTTAACCAGCAACAAATTATGATAATAATGCACTCAGACAGGGAAGTTCTCTTGTAAATGTTCCTTTAACCACCAACAAATTTTGATAATAATGCACAACAGGGAAGTTCTCTTGTAAATGTTCCTTTAACCACCAACAAATTATGATAATAATGCATTCAGACAGGGAAGTTCTCTTGAAAATGTTCCTTTAACCAGCAACAAATTTTGATTATAATGCACAACAGGGAAGTTCTCTTGTAAATGTTCCTTTAACCACCAACAAATTATGATAATAATGCATTCAGACAGGGAAGTTCTCTTGAAAATGTTCCTTTAACCAGCAACAAATTTTGATAATAATGCATTCAGACAGGGAAGTTCTCTTGAAAATGTTCCTTTAACCACCAACAAATTTTGATAATAATGCACAACAGGGAAGTTTTCTTGAAAATGTTCCTTTAACCAGCAACAAATTATGATAATAATGCACTCAGACAGGGAAGTTCTCTTGTAAATGTTCCTTTAACCACCAACAAATTTTGATAAAAATGCACAACAGGGAAGTTCTCTTGTAAATGTTCCTTTAACCACCAACAAATTATGATAATAATGCATTCAGACAGGGAAGTTCTCTTGAAAATGTTCCTTTAACCAGCAACAAATTTTGATTATAATGCACAACAGGGAAGTTCTCTTGTAAATGTTCCTTTAACCACCAACAAATTATGATAATAATGCATTCAGACAGGGAAGTTCTCTTGAAAATGTTCCTTTAACCAGCAACAAATTTTGATAATAATGCACAGCAGGGAAATTTTCTTGAAAATGTTCCTTTAACCACCAACAAATTTTGATAATAATGCACAAATAGGGAAGTTCTCTTGAAAATGTTCCTTTAACCAGCAACAAATTTTGATAATAATGCACAACAGGGAAGTTTTCTTGAAAATGTTCCTTTAACCAGAACAAATTATGATAATAATGCACTCAGACAGGGAAGTTCTCTTGAAAATGTTCCTTTAACCACCAACAAATTATGATAATAATGCACTCAGACAGGGAAGTTTTCTTGAAAATGTTCCTTTAACCACCAACAAATTATGATAATAATGTACTCAGACAGGGAAGTTCTCTTGTAAATGTTCCTTTAACCACCAACAAATTATGATAATAATGCACTCAGACAGGGAAGTTCTCTTGAAAATGTTCCTTTAACCACCAACAAATAATGATAATAATGCACTCAGACAGGGAAGTTCTCTTGTAAATGTTCCTTTAACCACCAACAAATTTTGATAAAAATGCACAACAGGGAAGTTCTCTTGTAAATGTTCCTTTAACCACCAACAAATTATGATAATAATGCATTCAGACAGGGAAGTTCTCTTGAAAATGTTCCTTTAACCAGCAACAAATTTTGATTATAATGCACAACAGGGAAGTTCTCTTGTAAATGTTCCTTTAACCACCAACAAATTATGATAATAATGCATTCAGACAGGGAAGTTCTCTTGAAAATGTTCCTTTAACCAGCAACAAATTTTGATAATAATGCACAGCAGGGAAATTTTCTTGAAAATGTTCCTTTAACCACCAACAAATTTTGATAATAATGCACAAATAGGGAAGTTCTCTTGAAAATGTTCCTTTAACCAGCAACAAATTTTGATAATAATGCACAACAGGGAAGTTTTCTTGAAAATGTTCCTTTAACCAGAACAAATTATGATAATAATGCACTCAGACAGGGAAGTTCTCTTGAAAATGTTCCTTTAACCACCAACAAATTATGATAATAATGCACTCAGACAGGGAAGTTTTCTTGAAAATGTTCCTTTAACCACCAACAAATTATGATAATAATGTACTCAGACAGGGAAGTTCTCTTGTAAATGTTCCTTTAACCACCAACAAATTATGATAATAATGCACTCAGACAGGGAAGTTCTCTTGAAAATGTTCCTTTAACCACCAACAAATAATGATAATAATGCACTCAGACAGGGAAGTTCTCTTGTAAATGTTCCTTTAACCACCAACAAATTCTGATAATAATGCACAACAGGGAAGTTTTCTTGAAAATGTTCCTTTAACCAGAACAAATTATGATAATAATGCACTCAGACAGGGAAGTTCTCTTGTAAATGTTCCTTTAACCACCAACAAATTATGATAATAATGCACTCAGACAGGGAAGTTTTCTTGAAAATGTTCCTTTAACCACCAACAAATTATGATAATAATGCACAACAGGGAAGTTTTCTTGAAAATGTTCCTTTAACCAGAACAAATTATGATAATAATGCACTCAGACAGGGAAGTTCTCTTGAAAATGTTCCTTTAACCACCAACAAATTATGATAATAATGCACTCAGACAGGGAAGTTTTCTTGAAAATGTTCCTTTAACCACCAACAAATTATGATAATAATGTACTCAGACAGGGAAGTTCTCTTGTAAATGTTCCTTTAACCACCAACAAATTATGATAATAATGCACTCAGACAGGGAAGTTCTCTTGAAAATGTTCCTTTAACCACCAACAAATAATGATAATAATGCACTCAGACAGGGAAGTTCTCTTGTAAATGTTCCTTTAACCACCAACAAATTTTGATAAAAATGCACAACAGGGAAGTTCTCTTGTAAATGTTCCTTTAACCACCAACAAATTATGATAATAATGCATTCAGACAGGGAAGTTCTCTTGAAAATGTTCCTTTAACCAGCAACAAATTTTGATTATAATGCACAACAGGGAAGTTCTCTTGTAAATGTTCCTTTAACCACCAACAAATTATGATAATAATGCATTCAGACAGGGAAGTTCTCTTGAAAATGTTCCTTTAACCAGCAACAAATTTTGATAATAATGCACAGCAGGGAAATTTTCTTGAAAATGTTCCTTTAACCACCAACAAATTTTGATAATAATGCACAAATAGGGAAGTTCTCTTGAAAATGTTCCTTTAACCAGCAACAAATTTTGATAATAATGCACAACAGGGAAGTTTTCTTGAAAATGTTCCTTTAACCCGCAACAAATTTTGATAATAATGCACAACAGGGAAGTTTTCTTGAAAATGTTCCTTTAACCAGAACAAATTATGATAATAATGCACTCAGACAGGGAAGTTCTCTTGTAAATGTTCCTTTAACCAGCAACAAATTATGATAATAATGCACTCAGACAGGGAAGTTCTCTTGTAAATGTTCCTTTAACCAGCAACAAATTATGATAATAATGCACTCAGACAGGGAAGTTCTCTTGTAAATGTTCCTTTAATCACCAACAAATTATGATAATAATGCACACAGACAGGGAAGTTTTCTTGAAAATGTTCCTTTAACCACCAACAAATTATGATAATAATGCACTCAGACAGGGATATTCTCTTGAAAATGTTCCTTTAACCACCAACAAATTTTGATAATAATGCACAAACAGGGAAGTTCTCTTGAAAATGTTCCTTTAACCAGCAACAAATTTTGATAATAATGCACAACAGGGAAGTTTTCTTGAAAATGTTCCTTTCACCAGCAACAAATTATGATAATAATGCACTCAGACAGGGAAGTTCTCTTGTAAATGTTCCTTTAACCAGCAACAAATTATGATAATAATGCACTCAGACAGGGAAGTTCTCTTGTAAATGTTCCTTTAACCAGCAACAAATTATGATAATAATGCACTCAGACAGGGAAGTTCTCTTGTAAATGTTCCTTTAATCACCAACAAATTATGATAATAATGCACACAGACAGGGAAGTTTTCTTGAAAATGTTCCTTTAACCACCAACAAATTATGATAATAATGCACTCAGACAGGGATATTCTCTTGAAAATGTTCCTTTAACCACCAACAAATTTTGATAATAATGCACAAACAGGGAAGTTCTCTTGAAAATGTTCCTTTAACCAGCAACAAATTTTGATAATAATGCACAACAGGGAAGTTTTCTTGAAAATGTTCCTTTAACCAGCAACAAATTTTGATAATAATGCACCACAGGGAAGTTCTCTTCAAAATGTTCCTTTAACCCGGAACAAATTTTGATAATAATGCACAAACAGGGAAGTTCTCTTGAAAATGTTCCTTTAACCAGCAACAAATTTTGATAATAATGCACAACAGGGAAGTTTTCTTGAAAATGTTCCTTTAACCACCAACAAATTTTGATAATAATGCACAACAGGGAAGTTTTCTTGAAAATGTTCCTTTAACCACCAACAAATTATGATAATAATGCACTCAGACAGGGAAGTTTTCTTGAAAATGTTCCTTTAACCAGCAACAAATTTTGATAATAATGCACTCAGACAGGGAAGTTCTCTTGAAAATGTTCCTTTAACCACCAACAAATTATGATAATAATGCACTCAGACAGGGAAGGTCTCTTGAAAATGTTCCTTTAACCACCAACAAATTTTGATAATAATGCACAACAAGGAAGTTTTCTTGAAAATGTTCCTTTAACCAGCAACAAATTATGATAATAATGCACTTAGACAGGGAACTTCTCTTGTAAATGTTCCTTTAACCAGCAACAAATTTTGATTATAATGCACAACAGGGAAGTTCTCTTGTAAATGTTCCTTTAACCACCAACAAATTATGATAATAATGCATTCAGACAGGGAAGTTCTCTTGAAAATGTTCCTTTAACCAGCAACAAATTTTGATAATAATGCATTCAGACAGGGAAGTTCTCTTGAAAATGTTCCTTTAACCACCAACAAATTTTGATAATAATGCACAACAGGGAAGTTTTCTTGAAAATGTTCCTTTAACCAGCAACAAATTATGATAATAATGCACTCAGACAGGGAAGTTCTCTTGTAAATGTTCCTTTAACCACCAACAAATTTTGATAAAAATGCACAACAGGGAAGTTCTCTTGTAAATGTTCCTTTAACCACCAACAAATTATGATAATAATGCATTCAGACAGGGAAGTTCTCTTGAAAATGTTCCTTTAACCAGCAACAAATTTTGATTATAATGCACAACAGGGAAGTTCTCTTGTAAATGTTCCTTTAACCACCAACAAATTATGATAATAATGCATTCAGACAGGGAAGTTCTCTTGAAAATGTTCCTTTAACCAGCAACAAATTTTGATAATAATGCACAGCAGGGAAATTTTCTTGAAAATGTTCCTTTAACCACCAACAAATTTTGATAATAATGCACAAATAGGGAAGTTCTCTTGAAAATGTTCCTTTAACCAGCAACAAATTTTGATAATAATGCACAACAGGGAAGTTTTCTTGAAAATGTTCCTTTAACCAGAACAAATTATGATAATAATGCACTCAGACAGGGAAGTTCTCTTGAAAATGTTCCTTTAACCACCAACAAATTATGATAATAATGCACTCAGACAGGGAAGTTTTCTTGAAAATGTTCCTTTAACCACCAACAAATTATGATAATAATGTACTCAGACAGGGAAGTTCTCTTGTAAATGTTCCTTTAACCACCAACAAATTATGATAATAATGCACTCAGACAGGGAAGTTCTCTTGAAAATGTTCCTTTAACCACCAACAAATAATGATAATAATGCACTCAGACAGGGAAGTTCTCTTGTAAATGTTCCTTTAACCACCAACAAATTCTGATAATAATGCACAACAGGGAAGTTTTCTTGAAAATGTTCCTTTAACCAGAACAAATTATGATAATAATGCACTCAGACAGGGAAGTTCTCTTGTAAATGTTCCTTTAACCACCAACAAATTATGATAATAATGCACTCAGACAGGGAAGTTTTCTTGAAAATGTTCCTTTAACCACCAACAAATTATGATAATAATGCACTCAGACAGGGAAGTTCTCTTGAAAATGTTCCTCTAACCACCAACAAATTATGATAATAATGCACTGAGACAGGGAAGTTCTCTTGAAAATGTTCCTTTAACCACCAAAAAATTATGATAATAGTGCACTCAGACAGGGAAGTTCTCTTGAAAATGTTCCTTTAACCACCAACAAATTATGATAATAATGCACTCAGACAGGGAAGTTTTCTTGAAAATGTTCCTTTAACCACCAACAAATTATGATAATAATGTACTCAGACAGGGAAGTTCTCTTGTAAATGTTCCTTTAACCAGAACAAATTATGATAATCATGCAGTCAGACAGGGAAGTTCTCTTGTAAATGTTCCTTTAACCACCAACAAATTATGATAATAATGCACTCAGACAGGGAAGTTCTCTTGTAAATGTTCCTTTAACCACCAACAAATTCTGATAATAATGCACAACAGGGAAGTTTTTTTGAAAATGTTCCTTTAACCAGAACAAATTATGATAATAATGCACTCAGACAGGGAAGTTCTCTTGTAAATGTTCCTTTAACCACCAACACATTTTGATAATAATGCACAACAGGGAAGTTCTCTTGTAAATGTTCCTTTAACCACCAATAAATTTTGATAATAATGCACAACAGGGAAGTTTTCTTGAAAATGTTCCTTTAACCACCAACACATTTTGATAATAATGCACAACAGGGAACTTATCTTGTAAATGTTCCTTTAACCACCAACAAATTATGATAATAATGCACTCAGACAGGGAAGTTCTCTTGAAAATGTTCCTTTAACCACCAACACATTTTGATAATAATGCACAACAGTGAAGTTTTCTTGAAAATGTTCCTTTAACCAGAACAAATTATGATAATAATGCACTCAGACAGGGAAGTTCTCTTGTAAATGTTCCTTTAACCAGCAACAAATTATGATAATAATGCACTCAGACAGGGAAGTTCTCTTGTAAATGTTCCTTTAACCAGCAACAAATTATGATAATAATGCACTCAGACAGGGAAGTTCTCTTGTAAATGTTCCTTTAATCACCAACAAATTATGATAATAATGCACACAGACAGGGAAGTTTTCTTGAAAATGTTCCTTTAACCACCAACAAATTATGATAATAATGCACTCAGACAGGGATATTCTCTTGAAAATGTTCCTTTAACCACCAACAAATTTTGATAATAATGCACAAACAGGGAAGTTCTCTTGAAAATGTTCCTTTAACCAGCAACAAATTTTGATAATAATGCACAACAGGGAAGTTTTCCTGAAAATGTTCCTTTCACCAGCAACAAATTATGATAATAATGCACTCAGACAGGGAAGTTCTCTTGTAAATGTTCCTTTAACCAGCAACAAATTATGATAATAATGCACTCAGACAGGGAAGTTCTCTTGTAAATGTTCCTTTAACCAGCAACAAATTATGATAATAATGCACTCAGACAGGGAAGTTCTCTTGTAAATGTTCCTTTAATCACCAACAAATTATGATAATAATGCACACAGACAGGGAAGTTTTCTTGAAAATGTTCCTTTAACCACCAACAAATTATGATAATAATGCACTCAGACAGGGATATTCTCTTGAAAATGTTCCTTTAACCACCAACAAATTTTGATAATAATGCACAAACAGGGAAGTTCTCTTGAAAATGTTCCTTTAACCAGCAACAAATTTTGATAATAATGCACAACAGGGAAGTTTTCTTGAAAATGTTCCTTTCACCAGCAACAAAGTATGATAATAATGCATTCAGACAGGGAAGTTCTCTTGAAAATCTTCCTTTAACCACCAACAAATTATGATAATAATGCACTCAGACAGGGAAGTTCTCTTGAAAATGTTCCTTTAACCAGCAACAAATTTTGATAATAATGCACAACAGGGAAGTTTTCTTGAAAATGTTCCTTTAACCAGCAACAAATTTTGATAATAATGCACAACAGGGAAGTTCTCTTCAAAATGTTCCTTTAACCCGCAACAAATTTTGATAATAATGCACAAACAGGGAAGTTCTCTTGAAAATGTTCCTTTAACCAGCAACAAATTTTGATAATAATGCACAACAGGGAAGTTTTCTTGAAAATGTTCCTTTAACCACCAACAAATTATGATAATAATGCACTCAGACAGGGAAGTTTTCTTGAAAATGTTCCTTTAACCAGCAACAAATTTTGATAATAATGCACTCAGACAGGGAAGTTCTCTTGAAAATGTTCCTTTAACCAGCAACAAATTTTGATTATAATGCACAACAGGGAAGTTCTCTTGTAAATGTTCCTTTAACCACCAACAAATTATGATAATAATGCATTCAGACAGGGAAGTTCTCTTGAAAATGTTCCTTTAACCAGCAACAAATTTTGATAATAATGCACAGCAGGGAAATTTTCTTGAAAATGTTCCTTTAACCACCAACAAATTTTGATAATAATGCACAAATAGGGAAGTTCTCTTGAAAATGTTCCTTTAACCAGCAACAAATTTTGATAATAATGCACAACAGGGAAGTTTTCTTGAAAATGTTCCTTTAACCAGAACAAATTATGATAATAATGCACTCAGACAGGGAAGTTCTCTTGTAAATGTCCTTTAACCACCAACAAATTATGATAATAATGCACTCAGACAGGGAAGTTCTCTTGAAAATGTTCCTTTAACCACCAACAAATTATGATAATAATGCACTCAGACAGGGAAGTTCACTTGAAAATGTTCCTTTAACCACCAACAAATTATGATAATAATGCACTCAGACAGGGAAGTTCTCTTGAAAATGTTCCTTTAACCACCAACAAATTATGATAATAATGCACTCAGACAGGGAAGTTCTCTTGAAAATGTTCCTCTAACCACCAACAAATTATGATAATAATGTACTCAGACAGGGAAGTTCTCTTGTAAATGTTCCTTTAACCACCAACAAATTATGATAATAATGCACTCAGACAGGGAAGTTCTCTTGAAAATGTTCCTTTAACCACCAACAAATTATGATAATAATGCACACAGACAGGGAAGTTTTCTTGAAAATGTTCCTTTAACCACCAACAAATTATGATAATAATGCACTCAGACAGGGATATTCTCTTGAAAATGTTCCTTTAACCACCAACAAATTTTGATAATAATGCACAAACAGGGAAGTTCTCTTGAAAATGTTCCTTTAACCAGCAACAAATTTTGATAATAATGCACAACAGGGAAGTTTTCTTGAAAATGTTCCTTTCACCAGCAACAAATTATGATAATAATGCACTCAGACAGGGAAGTTCTCTTGTAAATGTTCCTTTAACCAGCAACAAATTATGATAATAATGCACTCAGACAGGGAAGTTCTCTTGTAAATGTTCCTTTAACCAGCAACAAATTATGATAATAATGCACTCAGACAGGGAAGTTCTCTTGTAAATGTTCCTTTAATCACCAACAAATTATGATAATAATGCACACAGACAGGGAAGTTTTCTTGAAAATGTTCCTTTAACCACCAACAAATTATGATAATAATGCACTCAGACAGGGATATTCTCTTGAAAATGTTCCTTTAACCACCAACAAATTTTGATAATAATGCACAAACAGGGAAGTTCTCTTGAAAATGTTCCTTTAACCAGCAACAAATTTTGATAATAATGCACAACAGGGAAGTTTTCTTGAAAATGTTCCTTTCACCAGCAACAAAGTATGATAATAATGCATTCAGACAGGGAAGTTCTCTTGAAAATCTTCCTTTAACCACCAACAAATTATGATAATAATGCACTCAGACAGGGAAGTTCTCTTGAAAATGTTCCTTTAACCAGCAACAAATTTTGATAATAATGCACAACAGGGAAGTTTTCTTGAAAATGTTCCTTTAACCAGCAACAAATTTTGATAATAATGCACAACAGGGAAGTTCTCTTCAAAATGTTCCTTTAACCCGCAACAAATTTTGATAATAATGCACAAACAGGGAAGTTCTCTTGAAAATGTTCCTTTAACCAGCAACAAATTTTGATAATAATGCACAACAGGGAAGTTTTCTTGAAAATGTTCCTTTAACCACCAACAAATTATGATAATAATGCACTCAGACAGGGAAGTTTTCTTGAAAATGTTCCTTTAACCAGCAACAAATTTTGATAATAATGCACTCAGACAGGGAAGTTCTCTTGAAAATGTTCCTTTAACCAGCAACAAATTTTGATTATAATGCACAACAGGGAAGTTCTCTTGTAAATGTTCCTTTAACCACCAACAAATTATGATAATAATGCATTCAGACAGGGAAGTTCTCTTGAAAATGTTCCTTTAACCAGCAACAAATTTTGATAATAATGCACAGCAGGGAAATTTTCTTGAAAATGTTCCTTTAACCACCAACAAATTTTGATAATAATGCACAAATAGGGAAGTTCTCTTGAAAATGTTCCTTTAACCAGCAACAAATTTTGATAATAATGCACAACAGGGAAGTTTTCTTGAAAATGTCCCTTTAACCAGAACAAATTATGATAATAATGCACTCAGACAGGGAAGTTCTCTTGTAAATGTCCTTTAACCACCAACAAATTATGATAATAATGCACTCAGACAGGGAAGTTCTCTTGAAAATGTTCCTTTAACCACCAACAAATTATGATAATAATGCACTCAGACAGGGAAGTTCACTTGAAAATGTTCCTTTAACCACCAACAAATTATGATAATAATGCACTCAGACAGGGAAGTTCTCTTGAAAATGTTCCTTTAACCACCAACAAATTATGATAATAATGCACTCAGACAGGGAAGTTCTCTTGAAAATGTTCCTCTAACCACCAACAAATTATGATAATAATGTACTCAGACAGGGAAGTTCTCTTGTAAATGTTCCTTTAACCACCAACAAATTATGATAATAATGCACTCAGACAGGGAAGTTCTCTTGAAAATGTTCCTTTAACCACCAACAAATTATGATAATAATGCACTCAGACAGGGAAGTTCTCTTGTAAATGTTCCTTTAACCACCAACAAATTCTGATAATAATGCACAACAGGGAAGTTTTCTTGAAAATGTTCCTTTAACCAGAACAAATTATGATAATAATGCACTCAGACAGGGAAGTTCTCTTGTAAATGTTCCTTTAACCACCAACAAATTATGATAATAATGCACTCAGACAGGGAAGTTCTCTTGAAAATGTTCCTTTAACCACCAACAAATTATGATAATAATGCACTCAGACAGGGAAGTTCTCTTGAAAATGTTCCTCTAACCACCAACAAATTATGATAATAATGCACTGAGACAGGGAAGTTCTCTTGAAAATGTTCCTTTAACCACCAAAAAATTATGATAATAGTGCACTCAGACAGGGAAGTTCTCTTGAAAATGTTCCTTTAACCACCAACAAATTATGATAATAATGCACTCAGACAGGGAAGTTTTCTTGAAAATGTTCCTTTAACCACCAACAAATTATGATAATAATGTACTCAGACAGGGAAGTTCTCTTGTAAATGTTCCTTTAACCAGAACAAATTATGATAATCATGCAGTCAGACAGGGAAGTTCTCTTGTAAATGTTCCTTTAACCACCAACAAATTATGATAATAATGCACTCAGACAGGGAAGTTCTCTTGTAAATGTTCCTTTAACCACTAACAAATTCTGATAATAATGCACAACAGGGAAGTTTTCTTGAAAATGTTCCTTTAACCAGAACAAATTATGATAATAATGCACTCAGACAGGGAAGTTCTCTTGTAAATGTTCCTTTAACCACCAACACATTTTGATAATAATGCACAACAGGGAAGTTCTCTTGTAAATGTTCCTTTAACCACCAATAAATTTTGATAATAATGCACAACAGGGAAGTTTTCTTGAAAATGTTCCTTTAACCACCAACACATTTTGATAATAATGCACAACAGGGAACTTATCTTGTAAATGTTCCTTTAACCACCAACAAATTATGATAATAATGCACTCAGACAGGGAAGTTCTCTTGAAAATGTTCCTTTAACCACCAACACATTTTGATAATAATGCACAACAGGGAAGTTTTCTTGAAAATGTTCCTTTAACCAGAACAAATTATGATAATAATGCACTCAGACAGGGAAGTTCTCTTGTAAATGTTCCTTTAACCAGCAACAAATTATGATAATAATGCACTCAGACAGGGAAGTTCTCTTGTAAATGTTCCTTTAACCAGCAACAAATTATGATAATAATGCACTCAGACAGGGAAGTTCTCTTGTAAATGTTCCTTTAATCACCAACAAATTATGATAATAATGCACACAGACAGGGAAGTTTTCTTGAAAATGTTCCTTTAACCACCAACAAATTATGATAATAATGCACTCAGACAGGGATATTCTCTTGAAAATGTTCCTTTAACCACTAACAAATTTTGATAATAATGCACAAACAGGGAAGTTCTCTTGAAAATGTTCCTTTAACCAGCAACAAATTTTGATAATAATGCACAACAGGGAAGTTTTCTTGAAAATGTTCCTTTCACCAGCAACAAAGTATGATAATAATGCATTCAGACAGGGAAGTTCTCTTGAAAATGTTCCTTTAACCACCAACAAATTATGATAATAATGCACTCAGACAGGGAAGTTCTCTTGAAAATGTTCCTTTAACCAGCAACAAATTTTGATAATAATGCACAACAGGGAAGTTTTCTTGAAAATGTTCCTTTAACCAGCAACAAATTTTGATAATAATGCACTCAGACAGGGAAGTTCTCTTGAAAATGTTCCTTTAACCACCAACAAATTATGATAATAATGCACTCAGACAGGGAAGGTCTCTTGAAAATGTTCCTTTAACCACCAACAAATTTTGATAATAATGCACAACAGGGAAGTTTTCTTGAAAATGTTCCTTTAACCAGCAACAAATTATGATAATAATGCACTCAGACAGGGAAGTTCTCTTGTAAATGTTCCTTTAACCACCAACAAATTTTGATAATAATGCACAACAGGGAAGTTCTCATGTAAATGTTCCTTTAACCACCAACAAATTATGATAATAATGCATTCAGACAGGGAAGTTCTCTTGAAAATGTTCCTTTAACCAGCAACAAATTTTGATTATAATGCACAACAGGGAAGTTCTCTTGTAAATGTTCCTTTAACCACCAACAAATTATGATAATAATGCATTCAGACAGGGAAGTTCTCTTGAAAATGTTCCTTTAACCAGCAACAAATTTTGATAATAATGCACAGCAGGGAAATTTTCTTGAAAATGTTCCTTTAACCACCAACAAATTTTGATAATAATGCATTCAGACAGGGAAGTTCTCTTGAAAATGTTCCTTTAACCACCAACAAATTATGATAATAATGCACTCAGACAGGGAAGTTCTCTTGAAAATGTTCCTTTAACCAGAACAAATTATGATAATAATGCACTCAGACAGGGAAGTTCTCTTGTAAATGTCCTTTAACCACCAACAAATTATGATAATAATGCACTCAGACAGGGAAGTTCTCTTGAAAATGTTCCTTTAACCACCAACAAATTATGATAATAATGCACTCAGACAGGGAAGTTCTCTTGAAAATGTTCCTTTAACCACCAACAAATTATGATAATAATGCACTCAGACAGGGAAGTTTTCTTGAAAATGTTCCTTTAACCACCAACAAATTATGATAATAATGCACTCAGACAGGGAAGTTCTCTTGAAAATGTTCCTCTAACCACCAACAAATTATGATAATAATGTACTCAGACAGGGAAGTTCTCTTGTAAATGTTCCTTTAACCACCAACAAATTATGATAATAATGCACTCAGACAGGGAAGTTCTCTTGAAAATGTTCCTTTAACCACCAACACATTTTGATAATAATGCACAACAGGGAAGTTTTCTTGAAAATGTTCCTTTAACCAGAACAAATTATGATAATAATGCACTCAGACAGGGAAGTTCTCTTGTAAATGTTCCTTTAACCAGCAACAAATTATGATAATAATGCACTCAGACAGGGAAGTTCTCTTGTAAATGTTACTTTAACCAGCAACAAATTATGATAATAATGCACTCAGACAGGGAAGTTCTCTTGTAAATGTTCCTTTAATCACCAACAAATTATGATAATAATGCACACAGACAGGGAAGTTTTCTTGAAAATGTTCCTTTAACCACCAACAAATTATGATAATAATGCACTCAGACAGGGATATTCTCTTGAAAATGTTCCTTTAACCACCAACAAATTTTGATAATAATGCACAAACAGGGAAGTTCTCTTGAAAATGTTCCTTTAACCAGCAACAAATTTTGATAATAATGCACAACAGGGAAGTTTTCTTGAAAATGTTCCTTTCACCAGCAACAAAGTATGATAATAATGCATTCAGACAGGGAAGTTCTCTTGAAAATGTTCCTTTAACCACCAACAAATTATGATAATAATGCACTCAGACAGGGAAGTTCTCTTGAAAATGTTCCTTTAACCAGCAACAAATTTTGATTATAATGCACAACAGGGAAGTTCTCTTGTAAATGTTCCTTTAACCACCAACAAATTATGATAATAATGCATTCAGACAGGGAAGTTCTCTTGAAAATGTTCCTTTAACCAGCAACAAATTTTGATAATAATGCACAGCAGGGAAATTTTCTTGAAAATGTTCCTTTAACCACCAACAAATTTTGATAATAATGCACAAATAGGGAAGTTCTCTTGAAAATGTTCCTTTAACCAGCAACAAATTTTGATAATAATGCACAACAGGGAAGTTTTCTTGAAAATGTTCCTTTAACCAGAACAAATTATGATAATAATGCACTCAGACAGGGAAGTTCTCTTGAAAATGTTCCTTTAACCACCAACAAATTATGATAATAATGCACTCAGACAGGGAAGTTTTCTTGAAAATGTTCCTTTAACCACCAACAAATTATGATAATAATGTACTCAGACAGGGAAGTTCTCTTGTAAATGTTCCTTTAACCACCAACAAATTATGATAATAATGCACTCAGACAGGGAAGTTCTCTTGAAAATGTTCCTTTAACCACCAACAAATAATGATAATAATGCACTCAGACAGGGAAGTTCTCTTGTAAATGTTCCTTTAACCACCAACAAATTTTGATAAAAATGCACAACAGGGAAGTTCTCTTGTAAATGTTCCTTTAACCACCAACAAATTATGATAATAATGCATTCAGACAGGGAAGTTCTCTGTAAAATGTTCCTTTAACCAGCAACAAATTTTGATTATAATGCACAACAGGGAAGTTCTCTTGTAAATGTTCCTTTAACCACCAACAAATTATGATAATAATGCATTCAGACAGGAAAGTTCTCTTGAAAATGTTCCTTTAACCAGCAACAAATTTTGATAATAATGCATTCAGACAGGGAAGTTCTCTTGAAAATGTTCCTTTAACCACCAACAAATTTTGATAATAATGCACAACAGGGAAGTTTTCTTGAAAATGTTCCTTTAACCAGCAACAAATTATGATAATAATGCACTCAGACAGGGAAGTTCTCTTGTAAATGTTCCTTTAACCACCAACAAATTTTGATAAAAATGCACAACAGGGAAGTTCTCTTGTAAATGTTCCTTTAACCACCAACAAATTATGATAATAATGCATTCAGACAGGGAAGTTCTCTTGAAAATGTTCCTTTAACCAGCAACAAATTTTGATTATAATGCACAACAGGGAAGTTCTCTTGTAAATGTTCCTTTAACCACCAAAAAATTATGATAATAATGCATTCAGACAGGGAAGTTCTCTTGAAAATGTTCCTTTAACCAGCAACAAATTTTGATAATAATGCACAGCAGGGAAATTTTCTTGAAAATGTTCCTTTAACCACCAACAAATTTTGATAATAATGCACAAATAGGGAAGTTCTCTTGAAAATGTTCCTTTAACCAGCAACAAATTTTGATAATAATGCACAACAGGGAAGTTTTCTTGAAAATGTTCCTTTAACCAGAACAAATTATGATAATAATGCACTCAGACAGGGAAGTTCTCTTGAAAATGTTCCTTTAACCACCAACAAATTATGATAATAATGTACTCAGACAGGGAAGTTCTCTTGTAAATGTTCCTTTAACCACCAACAAATTATGATAATAATGCACTCAGACAGGGAAGTTCTCTTGAAAATGTTCCTTTAACCACCAACAAATAATGATAATAATGCACTCAGACAGGGAAGTTCTCTTGTAAATGTTCCTTTAACCACCAACAAATTCTGATAATAATGCACAACAGGGAAGTTTTCTTGAAAATGTTCCTTTAACCAGAACAAATTATGATAATAATGCACTCAGACAGGGAAGTTCTCTTGTAAATGTTCCTTTAACCACCAACAAATTATGATAATAATGCACTCAGACAGGGAAGTTTTCTTGAAAATGTTCCTTTAACCACCAACAAATTATGATAATAATGCACTCAGACAGGGAAGTTCTCTTGAAAATGTTCCTTTAACCACCAAAAAATTATGATAATAGTGCACTCAGACAGGGAAGTTCTCTTGAAAATGTTCCTTTAACCACCAACAAATTATGATAATAATGCACTCAGACAGGGAAGTTTTCTTGAAAATGTTCCTTTAACCACCAACAAATTATGATAATAATGTACTCAGACAGGGAAGTTCTCTTGAAAATGTTCCTTTAACCACCAACAAATAATGATAATAATGCACTCAGACAGGGAAGTTCTCTTGTAAATGTTCCTTTAACCACCAACAAATTCTGATAATAATGCACAACAGGGAAGTTTTCTTGAAAATGTTCCTTTAACCAGAACAAATTATGATAATAATGCACTCAGACAGGGAAGTTCTCTTGTAAATGTTCCTTTAACCACCAACAAATTATGATAATAATGCACTCAGACAGGGAAGTTTTCTTGAAAATGTTCCTTTAACCACCAACAAATTATGATAATAATGCACTCAGACAGGGAAGTTCTCTTGAAAATGTTCCTCTAACCACCAACAAATTATGATAATAATGCACTGAGACAGGGAAGTTCTCTTGAAAATGTTCCTTTAACCACCAACAAATTATGATAATAGTGCACTCAGACAGGGAAGTTCTCTTGAAAATGTTCCTTTAACCACCAACAAATTATGATAATAATGCACTCAGACAGGGAAGTTTTCTTGAAAATGTTCCTTTAACCACCAACAAATTATGATAATAATGTACTCAGACAGGGAAGTTCTCTTGTAAATGTTCCTTTAACCACCAACAAATTATGATAATAATGCACTCAGACAGGGAAGTTCTCTTGAAAATGTTCCTTTAACCACCAACAAATAATGATAATAATGCACTCAGACAGGGAAGTTCTCTTGTAAATGTTCCTTTAACCACCAACAAATTCTGATAATAATGCACAACAGGGAAGTTTTCTTGAAAATGTTCCTTTAACCAGAACAAATTATGATAATAATGCACTCAGACAGGGAAGTTCTCTTGTAAATGTTCCTTTAACCACCAACAAATTATGATAATAATGCACTCAGACAGGGAAGTTTTCTTGAAAATGTTCCTTTAACCACCAACAAATTATGATAATAATGCACTCAGACAGGGAAGTTCTCTTGAAAATGTTCCTCTAACCACCAACAAATTATGATAATAATGCACTGAGACAGGGAAGTTCTCTTGAAAATGTTCCTTTAACCACCAAAAAATTATGATAATAGTGCACTCAGACAGGGAAGTTCTCTTGAAAATGTTCCTTTAACCACCAACAAATTATGATAATAATGCACTCAGACAGGGAAGTTTTCTTGAAAATGTTCCTTTAACCACCAACAAATTATGATAATAATGTACTCAGACAGGGAAGTTCTCTTGTAAATGTTCCTTTAACCAGAACAAATTATGATAATCATGCAGTCAGACAGGGAAGTTCTCTTGTAAATGTTCCTTTAACCACCAACAAATTATGATAATAATGCACTCAGACAGGGAAGTTCTCTTGTAAATGTTCCTTTAACCACCAACAAATTCTGATAATAATGCACAACAGGGAAGTTTTTTTGAAAATGTTCCTTTAACCAGAACAAATTATGATAATAATGCACTCAGACAGGGAAGTTCTCTTGTAAATGTTCCTTTAACCACCAACACATTTTGATAATAATGCACAACAGGGAAGTTCTCTTGTAAATGTTCCTTTAACCACCAATAAATTTTGATAATAATGCACAACAGGGAAGTTTTCTTGAAAATGTTCCTTTAACCACCAACACATTTTGATAATAATGCACAACAGGGAACTTATCTTGTAAATGTTCCTTTAACCACCAACAAATTATGATAATAATGCACTCAGACAGGGAAGTTCTCTTGTAAATGTTCCTTTAATCACCAACAAATTATGATAATAATGCACACAGACAGGGAAGTTTTCTTGAAAATGTTCCTTTAACCACCAACAAATTATGATAATAATGCACTCAGACAGGGATATTCTCTTGAAAATGTTCCTTTAACCACCAACAAATTTTGATAATAATGCACAAACAGGGAAGTTCTCTTGAAAATGTTCCTTTAACCAGCAACAAATTTTGATAATAATGCACAACAGGGAAGTTTTCTTGAAAATGTTCCTTTCACCAGCAACAAATTATGATAATAATGCACTCAGACAGGGAAGTTCTCTTGTAAATGTTCCTTTAACCAGCAACAAATTATGATAATAATGCACTCAGACAGGGAAGTTCTCTTGTAAATGTTCCTTTAACCAGCAACAAATTATGATAATAATGCACTCAGACAGGGAAGTTCTCTTGTAAATGTTCCTTTAATCACCAACAAATTATGATAATAATGCACACAGACAGGGAAGTTTTCTTGAAAATGTTCCTTTAACCACCAACAAATTATGATAATAATGCACTCAGACAGGGATATTCTCTTGAAAATGTTCCTTTAACCACCAACAAATTTTGATAATAATGCACAAACAGGGAAGTTCTCTTGAAAATGTTCCTTTAACCAGCAACAAATTTTGATAATAATGCACAACAGGGAAGTTTTCTTGAAAATGTTCCTTTCACCAGCAACAAAGTATGATAATAATGCATTCAGACAGGGAAGTTCTCTTGAAAATGTTCCTTTAACCACCAACAAATTATGATAATAATGCACTCAGACAGGGAAGTTCTCTTGAAAATGTTCCTTTAACCAGCAACAAATTTTGATAATAATGCACAACAGGGAAGTTTTCTTGAAAATGTTCCTTTAACCAGCAACAAATTTTGATAATAATGCACCACAGGGAAGTTCTCTTCAAAATGTTCCTTTAACCCGCAACAAATTTTGATAATAATGCACAAACAGGGAAGTTCTCTTGAAAATGTTCCTTTAACCAGCAACAAATTTTGATAATAATGCACAACAGGGAAGTTTTCTTGAAAATGTTCCTTTAACCACCAACAAATTTTGATAATAATGCACAACAGGGAAGTTTTCTTGAAAATGTTCCTTTAACCACCAACAAATTATGATAATAATGCACTCAGACAGGGAAGTTTTCTTGAAAATGTTCCTTTAACCAGCAACAAATTTTGATAATAATGCACTCAGACAGGGAAGTTCTCTTGAAAATGTTCCTTTAACCACCAACAAATTATGATAATAATGCACTCAGACAGGGAAGGTCTCTTGAAAATGTTCCTTTAACCACCAACAAATTTTGATAATAATGCACAACAGGGAAGTTTTCTTGAAAATGTTCCTTTAACCAGCAACAAATTATGATAATAATGCACTCAGACAGGGAAGTTCTCTTGTAAATGTTCCTTTAACCACCAAAAAATTTTGATAATAATGCACAACAGGGAAGTTCTCTTGTAAATGTTCCTTTAACCACCAACAAATTATGATAATAATGCATTCAGACAGGGAAGTTCTCTTGAAAATGTTCCTTTAACCAGCAACAAATTTTGATTATAATGCACAACAGGGAAGTTCTCTTGTAAATGTTCCTTTAACCACCAACAAATTATGATAATAATGCATTCAGACAGGGAAGTTCTCTTGAAAATGTTCCTTTAACCAGCAACAAATTTTGATAATAATGCATTCAGACAGGGAAGTTCTCTTGAAAATGTTCCTTTAACCACCAACAAATTTTGATAATAATGCACAACAGGGAAGTTTTCTTGAAAATGTTCCTTTAACCAGCAACAAATTATGATAATAATGCACTCAGACAGGGAAGTTCTCTTGTAAATGTTCCTTTAACCACCAACAAATTTTGATAAAAATGCACAACAGGGAAGTTCTCTTGTAAATGTTCCTTTAACCACCAACAAATTATGATAATAATGCACTCAGACAGGGAAGTTCTCTTGAAAATGTTCCTTTAACCAGCAACAAATTTTGATTATAATGCACAACAGGGAAGTTCTCTTGTAAATGTTCCTTTAACCACCAACAAATTATGATAATAATGCATTCAGACAGGGAAGTTCTCTTGAAAATGTTCCTTTAACCAGCAACAAATTTTGATAATAATGCACAGCAGGGAAATTTTCTTGAAAATGTTCCTTTAACCACCAACAAATTTTGATAATAATGCACAAATAGGGAAGTTCTCTTGAAAATGTTCCTTTAACCACCAACAAATTATGATAATAATGCACTCAGACAGGGAAGTTCTCTTGAAAATGTTCCTTTAACCACCAACAAATAATGATAATAATGCACTCAGACAGGGAAGTTCTCTTGTAAATGTTCCTTTAACCACCAACAAATTTTGATAAAAATGCACAACAGGGAAGTTCTCTTGTAAATGTTCCTTTAACCACCAACAAATTATGATAATAATGCATTCAGACAGGGAAGTTCTCTGTAAAATGTTCCTTTAACCAGCAACAAATTTTGATTATAATGCACAACAGGGAAGTTCTCTTGTAAATGTTCCTTTAACCACCAACAAATTATGATAATAATGCATTCAGACAGGAAAGTTCTCTTGAAAATGTTCCTTTAACCAGCAACAAATTTTGATAATAATGCATTCAGACAGGGAAGTTCTCTTGTAAATGTTCCTTTAACCACCAAAAAATTTTGATAATAATGCACAACAGGGAAGTTCTCTTGTAAATGTTCCTTTAACCACCAACAAATTATGATAATAATGCATTCAGACAGGGAAGTTCTCTTGAAAATGTTCCTTTAACCAGCAACAAATTTTGATTATAATGCACAACAGGGAAGTTCTCTTGTAAATGTTCCTTTAACCACCAACAAATTATGATAATAATGCATTCAGACAGGGAAGTTCTCTTGAAAATGTTCCTTTAACCAGCAACAAATTTTGATAATAATGCATTCAGACAGGGAAGTTCTCTTGAAAATGTTCCTTTAACCACCAACAAATTTTGATAATAATGCACAACAGGGAAGTTTTCTTGAAAATGTTCCTTTAACCAGCAACAAATTATGATAATAATGCACTCAGACAGGGAAGTTCTCTTGTAAATGTTCCTTTAACCACCAACAAATTTTGATAAAAATGCACAACAGGGAAGTTCTCTTGTAAATGTTCCTTTAACCACCAACAAATTATGATAATAATGCACTCAGACAGGGAAGTTCTCTTGAAAATGTTCCTTTAACCAGCAACAAATTTTGATTATAATGCACAACAGGGAAGTTCTCTTGTAAATGTTCCTTTAACCACCAACAAATTATGATAATAATGCATTCAGACAGGGAAGTTCTCTTGAAAATGTTCCTTTAACCAGCAACAAATTTTGATAATAATGCACAGCAGGGAAATTTTCTTGAAAATGTTCCTTTAACCACCAACAAATTTTGATAATAATGCACAAATAGGGAAGTTCTCTTGAAAATGTTCCTTTAACCAGCAACAAATTTTGATAATAATGCACAACAGGGAAGTTTTCTTGAAAATGTTCCTTTAACCAGAACAAATTATGATAATAATGCACTCAGACAGGGAAGTTCTCTTGAAAATGTTCCTTTAACCACCAACAAATTATGATAATAATGCACTCAGACAGGGAAGTTTTCTTGAAAATGTTCCTTTAACCACCAACAAATTATGATAATAATGTACTCAGACAGGGAAGTTCTCTTGTAAATGTTCCTTTAACCACCAACAAATTATGATAATAATGCACTCAGACAGGGAAGTTCTCTTGAAAATGTTCCTTTAACCACCAACAAATAATGATAATAATGCACTCAGACAGGGAAGTTCTCTTGTAAATGTTCCTTTAACCACCAACAAATTTTGATAAAAATGCACAACAGGGAAGTTCTCTTGTAAATGTTCCTTTAACCACCAACAAATTATGATAATAATGCATTCAGACAGGGAAGTTCTCTTGAAAATGTTCCTTTAACCAGCAACAAATTTTGATTATAATGCACAACAGGGAAGTTCTCTTGTAAATGTTCCTTTAACCACCAACAAATTATGATAATAATGCATTCAGACAGGGAAGTTCTCTTGAAAATGTTCCTTTAACCAGCAACAAATTTTGATAATAATGCACAGCAGGGAAATTTTCTTGAAAATGTTCCTTTAACCACCAACAAATTTTGATAATAATGCACAAATAGGGAAGTTCTCTTGAAAATGTTCCTTTAACCAGCAACAAATTTTGATAATAATGCACAACAGGGAAGTTTTCTTGAAAATGTTCCTTTAACCAGAACAAATTATGATAATAATGCACTCAGACAGGGAAGTTCTCTTGAAAATGTTCCTTTAACCACCAACAAATTATGATAATAATGCACTCAGACAGGGAAGTTTTCTTGAAAATGTTCCTTTAACCACCAACAAATTATGATAATAATGTACTCAGACAGGGAAGTTCTCTTGTAAATGTTCCTTTAACCACCAACAAATTATGATAATAATGCACTCAGACAGGGAAGTTCTCTTGAAAATGTTCCTTTAACCACCAACAAATAATGATAATAATGCACTCAGACAGGGAAGTTCTCTTGTAAATGTTCCTTTAACCACCAACAAATTCTGATAATAATGCACAACAGGGAAGTTTTCTTGAAAATGTTCCTTTAACCAGAACAAATTATGATAATAATGCACTCAGACAGGGAAGTTCTCTTGTAAATGTTCCTTTAACCACCAACAAATTATGATAATAATGCACTCAGACAGGGAAGTTTTCTTGAAAATGTTCCTTTAACCACCAACAAATTATGATAATAATGCACAACAGGGAAGTTTTCTTGAAAATGTTCCTTTAACCAGAACAAATTATGATAATAATGCACTCAGACAGGGAAGTTCTCTTGAAAATGTTCCTTTAACCAGCAACAAATTTTGATAATAATGCACAGCAGGGAAATTTTCTTGAAAATGTTCCTTTAACCACCAACAAATTTTGATAATAATGCACAAATAGGGAAGTTCTCTTGAAAATGTTCCTTTAACCAGCAACAAATTTTGATAATAATGCACAACAGGGAAGTTTTCTTGAAAATGTTCCTTTAACCAGAACAAATTATGATAATAATGCACTCAGACAGGGAAGTTCTCTTGAAAATGTTCCTTTAACCACCAACAAATTATGATAATAATGCACTCAGACAGGGAAGTTTTCTTGAAAATGTTCCTTTAACCACCAACAAATTATGATAATAATGTACTCAGACAGGGAAGTTCTCTTGTAAATGTTCCTTTAACCACCAACAAATTATGATAATAATGCACTCAGACAGGGAAGTTCTCTTGAAAATGTTCCTTTAACCACCAACAAATAATGATAATAATGCACTCAGACAGGGAAGTTCTCTTGTAAATGTTCCTTTAACCACCAACAAATTTTGATAAAAATGCACAACAGGGAAGTTCTCTTGTAAATGTTCCTTTAACCACCAACAAATTATGATAATAATGCATTCAGACAGGGAAGTTCTCTTGAAAATGTTCCTTTAACCAGCAACAAATTTTGATTATAATGCACAACAGGGAAGTTCTCTTGTAAATGTTCCTTTAACCACCAACAAATTATGATAATAATGCATTCAGACAGGGAAGTTCTCTTGAAAATGTTCCTTTAACCAGCAACAAATTTTGATAATAATGCACAGCAGGGAAATTTTCTTGAAAATGTTCCTTTAACCACCAACAAATTTTGATAATAATGCACAAATAGGGAAGTTCTCTTGAAAATGTTCCTTTAACCAGCAACAAATTTTGATAATAATGCACAACAGGGAAGTTTTCTTGAAAATGTTCCTTTAACCAGAACAAATTATGATAATAATGCACTCAGACAGGGAAGTTCTCTTGAAAATGTTCCTTTAACCACCAACAAATTATGATAATAATGCACTCAGACAGGGAAGTTTTCTTGAAAATGTTCCTTTAACCACCAACAAATTATGATAATAATGTACTCAGACAGGGAAGTTCTCTTGTAAATGTTCCTTTAACCACCAACAAATTATGATAATAATGCACTCAGACAGGGAAGTTCTCTTGAAAATGTTCCTTTAACCACCAACAAATAATGATAATAATGCACTCAGACAGGGAAGTTCTCTTGTAAATGTTCCTTTAACCACCAACAAATTCTGATAATAATGCACAACAGGGAAGTTTTCTTGAAAATGTTCCTTTAACCAGAACAAATTATGATAATAATGCACTCAGACAGGGAAGTTCTCTTGTAAATGTTCCTTTAACCACCAACAAATTATGATAATAATGCACTCAGACAGGGAAGTTTTCTTGAAAATGTTCCTTTAACCACCAACAAATTATGATAATAATGCACAACAGGGAAGTTTTCTTGAAAATGTTCCTTTAACCAGAACAAATTATGATAATAATGCACTCAGACAGGGAAGTTCTCTTGAAAATGTTCCTTTAACCACCAACAAATTATGATAATAATGCACTCAGACAGGGAAGTTTTCTTGAAAATGTTCCTTTAACCACCAACAAATTATGATAATAATGTACTCAGACAGGGAAGTTCTCTTGTAAATGTTCCTTTAACCACCAACAAATTATGATAATAATGCACTCAGACAGGGAAGTTCTCTTGAAAATGTTCCTTTAACCACCAACAAATAATGATAATAATGCACTCAGACAGGGAAGTTCTCTTGTAAATGTTCCTTTAACCACCAACAAATTTTGATAAAAATGCACAACAGGGAAGTTCTCTTGTAAATGTTCCTTTAACCACCAACAAATTATGATAATAATGCATTCAGACAGGGAAGTTCTCTTGAAAATGTTCCTTTAACCAGCAACAAATTTTGATTATAATGCACAACAGGGAAGTTCTCTTGTAAATGTTCCTTTAACCACCAACAAATTATGATAATAATGCATTCAGACAGGGAAGTTCTCTTGAAAATGTTCCTTTAACCAGCAACAAATTTTGATAATAATGCACAGCAGGGAAATTTTCTTGAAAATGTTCCTTTAACCACCAACAAATTTTGATAATAATGCACAAATAGGGAAGTTCTCTTGAAAATGTTCCTTTAACCAGCAACAAATTTTGATAATAATGCACAACAGGGAAGTTTTCTTGAAAATGTTCCTTTAACCCGCAACAAATTTTGATAATAATGCACAACAGGGAAGTTTTCTTGAAAATGTTCCTTTAACCAGAACAAATTATGATAATAATGCACTCAGACAGGGAAGTTCTCTTGTAAATGTTCCTTTAACCAGCAACAAATTATGATAATAATGCACTCAGACAGGGAAGTTCTCTTGTAAATGTTCCTTTAACCAGCAACAAATTATGATAATAATGCACTCAGACAGGGAAGTTCTCTTGTAAATGTTCCTTTAATCACCAACAAATTATGATAATAATGCACACAGACAGGGAAGTTTTCTTGAAAATGTTCCTTTAACCACCAACAAATTATGATAATAATGCACTCAGACAGGGATATTCTCTTGAAAATGTTCCTTTAACCACCAACAAATTTTGATAATAATGCACAAACAGGGAAGTTCTCTTGAAAATGTTCCTTTAACCAGCAACAAATTTTGATAATAATGCACAACAGGGAAGTTTTCTTGAAAATGTTCCTTTCACCAGCAACAAATTATGATAATAATGCACTCAGACAGGGAAGTTCTCTTGTAAATGTTCCTTTAACCAGCAACAAATTATGATAATAATGCACTCAGACAGGGAAGTTCTCTTGTAAATGTTCCTTTAACCAGCAACAAATTATGATAATAATGCACTCAGACAGGGAAGTTCTCTTGTAAATGTTCCTTTAATCACCAACAAATTATGATAATAATGCACACAGACAGGGAAGTTTTCTTGAAAATGTTCCTTTAACCACCAACAAATTATGATAATAATGCACTCAGACAGGGATATTCTCTTGAAAATGTTCCTTTAACCACCAACAAATTTTGATAATAATGCACAAACAGGGAAGTTCTCTTGAAAATGTTCCTTTAACCAGCAACAAATTTTGATAATAATGCACAACAGGGAAGTTTTCTTGAAAATGTTCCTTTCACCAGCAACAAAGTATGATAATAATGCATTCAGACAGGGAAGTTCTCTTGTAAATGTTCCTTTAACCACCAACAAATTATGATAATAATGCATTCAGACAGGGAAGTTCTCTTGAAAATGTTCCTTTAACCAGCAACAAATTTTGATAATAATGCATTTAGACAGGGAAGTTCTCTTGAAAATGTTCCTTTAACCACCAACAAATTTTGATAATAATGCACAACAGGGAAGTTTTCTTGAAAATGTTCCTTTAACCAGCAACAAATTATGATAATAATGCACTCAGACAGGGAAGTTCTCTTGTAAATGTTCCTTTAACCACCAACAAATTTTGATAAAAATGCACAACAGGGAAGTTCTCTTGTAAATGTTCCTTTAACCACCAACAAATTATGATAATAATGCATTCAGACAGGGAAGTTCTCTTGAAAATGTTCCTTTAACCAGCAACAAATTTTGATTATAATGCACAACAGGGAAGTTCTCTTGTAAATGTTCCTTTAACCACCAACAAATTATGATAATAATGCATTCAGACAGGGAAGTTCTCTTGAAAATGTTCCTTTAACCAGCAACAAATTTTGATAATAATGCACAGCAGGGAAATTTTCTTGAAAATGTTCCTTTAACCACCAACAAATTTTGATAATAATGCACAAATAGGGAAGTTCTCTTGAAAATGTTCCTTTAACCAGCAACAAATTTTGATAATAATGCACAACAGGGAAGTTTTCTTGAAAATGTTCCTTTAACCAGAACAAATTATGATAATAATGCACTCAGACAGGGAAGTTCTCTTGAAAATGTTCCTTTAACCACCAACAAATTATGATAATAATGCACTCAGACAGGGAAGTTTTCTTGAAAATGTTCCTTTAACCACCAACAAATTATGATAATAATGTACTCAGACAGGGAAGTTCTCTTGTAAATGTTCCTTTAACCACCAACAAATTATGATAATAATGCACTCAGACAGGGAAGTTCTCTTGAAAATGTTCCTTTAACCACCAACAAATAATGATAATAATGCACTCAGACAGGGAAGTTCTCTTGTAAATGTTCCTTTAACCACCAACAAATTCTGATAATAATGCACAACAGGGAAGTTTTCTTGAAAATGTTCCTTTAACCAGAACAAATTATGATAATAATGCACTCAGACAGGGAAGTTCTCTTGTAAATGTTCCTTTAACCACCAACAAATTATGATAATAATGCACTCAGACAGGGAAGTTTTCTTGAAAATGTTCCTTTAACCACCAACAAATTATGATAATAATGCACTCAGACAGGGAAGTTCTCTTGAAAATGTTCCTCTAACCACCAACAAATTATGATAATAATGCACTGAGACAGGGAAGTTCTCTTGAAAATGTTCCTTTAACCACCAAAAAATTATGATAATAGTGCACTCAGACAGGGAAGTTCTCTTGAAAATGTTCCTTTAACCACCAACAAATTATGATAATAATGCACTCAGACAGGGAAGTTTTCTTGAAAATGTTCCTTTAACCACCAACAAATTATGATAATAATGTACTCAGACAGGGAAGTTCTCTTGTAAATGTTCCTTTAACCAGAACAAATTATGATAATCATGCAGTCAGACAGGGAAGTTCTCTTGTAAATGTTCCTTTAACCACCAACAAATTATGATAATAATGCACTCAGACAGGGAAGTTCTCTTGTAAATGTTCCTTTAACCACCAACAAATTCTGATAATAATGCACAACAGGGAAGTTTTTTTGAAAATGTTCCTTTAACCAGAACAAATTATGATAATAATGCACTCAGACAGGGAAGTTCTCTTGTAAATGTTCCTTTAACCACCAACACATTTTGATAATAATGCACAACAGGGAAGTTCTCTTGTAAATGTTCCTTTAACCACCAATAAATTTTGATAATAATGCACAACAGGGAAGTTTTCTTGAAAATGTTCCTTTAACCACCAACACATTTTGATAATAATGCACAACAGGGAACTTATCTTGTAAATGTTCCTTTAACCACCAACAAATTATGATAATAATGCACTCAGACAGGGAAGTTCTCTTGAAAATGTTCCTTTAACCACCAACACATTTTGATAATAATGCACAACAGTGAAGTTTTCTTGAAAATGTTCCTTTAACCAGAACAAATTATGATAATAATGCACTCAGACAGGGAAGTTCTCTTGTAAATGTTCCTTTAACCAGCAACAAATTATGATAATAATGCACTCAGACAGGGAAGTTCTCTTGTAAATGTTCCTTTAACCAGCAACAAATTATGATAATAATGCACTCAGACAGGGAAGTTCTCTTGTAAATGTTCCTTTAATCACCAACAAATTATGATAATAATGCACACAGACAGGGAAGTTTTCTTGAAAATGTTCCTTTAACCACCAACAAATTATGATAATAATGCACTCAGACAGGGATATTCTCTTGAAAATGTTCCTTTAACCACCAACAAATTTTGATAATAATGCACAAACAGGGAAGTTCTCTTGAAAATGTTCCTTTAACCAGCAACAAATTTTGATAATAATGCACAACAGGGAAGTTTTCTTGAAAATGTTCCTTTCACCAGCAACAAATTATGATAATAATGCACTCAGACAGGGAAGTTCTCTTGTAAATGTTCCTTTAACCAGCAACAAATTATGATAATAATGCACTCAGACAGGGAAGTTCTCTTGTAAATGTTCCTTTAACCAGCAACAAATTATGATAATAATGCACTCAGACAGGGAAGTTCTCTTGTAAATGTTCCTTTAATCACCAACAAATTATGATAATAATGCACACAGACAGGGAAGTTTTCTTGAAAATGTTCCTTTAACCACCAACAAATTATGATAATAATGCACTCAGACAGGGATATTCTCTTGAAAATGTTCCTTTAACCACCAACAAATTTTGATAATAATGCACAAACAGGGAAGTTCTCTTGAAAATGTTCCTTTAACCAGCAACAAATTTTGATAATAATGCACAACAGGGAAGTTTTCTTGAAAATGTTCCTTTCACCAGCAACAAAGTATGATAATAATGCATTCAGACAGGGAAGTTCTCTTGAAAATCTTCCTTTAACCACCAACAAATTATGATAATAATGCACTCAGACAGGGAAGTTCTCTTGAAAATGTTCCTTTAACCAGCAACAAATTTTGATAATAATGCACAACAGGGAAGTTTTCTTGAAAATGTTCCTTTAACCAGCAACAAATTTTGATAATAATGCACAACAGGGAAGTTCTCTTCAAAATGTTCCTTTAACCCGCAACAAATTTTGATAATAATGCACAAACAGGGAAGTTCTCTTGAAAATGTTCCTTTAACCAGCAACAAATTTTGATAATAATGCACAACAGGGAAGTTTTCTTGAAAATGTTCCTTTAACCACCAACAAATTATGATAATAATGCACTCAGACAGGGAAGTTTTCTTGAAAATGTTCCTTTAACCAGCAACAAATTTTGATAATAATGCACTCAGACAGGGAAGTTCTCTTGAAAATGTTCCTTTAACCACCAACAAATTATGATAATAATGCACTCAGACAGGGAAGGTCTCTTGAAAATGTTCCTTTAACCACCAACAATTTTTGATAATAATGCACAACAGGGAAGTTTTCTTGAAAATGTTCCTTTAACCAGCAACAAATTATGATAATAATGCACTCAGACAGGGAAGTTCTCTTGTAAATGTTCCTTTAACCACCAACAAATTTTGATAATAATGCACAACAGGGAAGTTCTCTTGTAAATGTTCCTTTAACCACCAACAAATTATGATAATAATGCATTCAGACAAGGAAGTTCTCTTGAAAATGTTCCTTTAACCAGCAACAAATTTTGATTATAATGCACAACAGGGAAGTTCTCTTGTAAATGTTCCTTTAACCACCAACAAATTATGATAATAATGCATTCAGACAGGGAAGTTCTCTTGAAAATGTTCCTTTAACCAGCAACAAATTTTGATAATAATGCACAGCAGGGGAAATTTTCTTGAAAATGATCCTTTAACCACCAACAAATTTTGATAATAATGCACAAATAGGGAAGTTCTCTTGAAAATGTTCCTTTAACCAGCAACAAATTTTGATAATAATGCACAACAGGGAAGTTTTCTTGAAAATGTTCCTTTAACCAGAACAAATTATGATAATAATGCACTCAGACAGGGAAGTTCTCTTGTAAATGTCCTTTAACCACCAACAAATTATGATAATAATGCTCTCAGACAGGGAAGTTCTCTTGAAAATGTTCCTTTAACCACCAACAAATTATGATAATAATGCACTCAGACAGGGAAGTTCTCTTGAAAATGTTCCTTTAACCACCAACAAATTATGATAATAATGCACTCAGACAGGGAAGTTCTCTTGAAAATGTTCCTTTAACCACCAACAAATTATGATAATAATGCACTCAGACAGGGAAGTTTTCTTGAAAATGTTCCTTTAACCACCAACAAATTATGATAATAATGTACTCAGACAGGGAAGTTCTCTTGTAAATGTTCCTTTAACCACCAACAAATTATGATAATAATGCACTCAGACAGGGAAGTTCTCTTGAAAATGTTCCTTTAACCACCAACAAATTATGATAATAATGCACTCAGACAGGGAAGTTCTCTTGTAAATGTTCCTTTAACCACCAACAAATTCTGATAATAATGCACAACAGGGAAGTTTTCTTGAAAATGTTCCTTTAACCAGAACAAATTATGATAATAATGCACTCAGACAGGGAAGTTCTCTTGTAAATGTTCCTTTAACCACCAACAAATTATGATAATAATGCACTCAGACAGGGAAGTTCTCTTGAAAATGTTCCTTTAACCACCAACAAATTATGATAATAATGCACTCAGACAGGGAAGTTCTCTTGAAAATGTTCCTCTAACCACCAACAAATTATGATAATAATGCACTCAGACAGGGAAGTTCTCTTGAAAATGTTCCTTTAACCACCAACAAATTATGATAATAGTGCACTCAGACAGGGAAGTTCTCTTGAAAATGTTCCTTTAACCACCAACAAATTATGATAATAATGCACTCAGACAGGGAAGTTTTCTTGAAAATGTTCCTTTAACCACCAACAAATTATGATAATAATGTACTCAGACAGGGAAGTTCTCTTGTAAATGTTCCTTTAACCAGAACAAATTATGATAATCATGCAGTCAGACAGGGAAGTTCTCTTGTAAATGTTCCTTTAACCACCAACAAATTATGATAATAATGCACTCAGACAGGGAAGTTTTCTTGAAAATGTTCCTTTAACCACCAACAAATTATGATAATAATGCACTCAGACAGGGAAGTTCTCTTGAAAATGTTCCTTTAACCACCAACAAATTATGATAATAATGCACTCAGACAGGGAGGTTCTCTTGTAAATGTTCCTTTAACCACCAACAAATTCTGATAATAATGCACAACAGGGAAGTTTTCTTGAAAATGTTCCTTTAACCACCAACAAATTTTGATAATAATGCACAACAGGGAAGTTCTCTTGCAAATGTTCCTTTAACCACCAACAAATTATGATAATAATGCACTCAGACAGGGAAGTTCTCTTGAAAATGTTCCTTTAACCACCAACACATTTTGATAATAATGCACAACAGGGAAGTTCTCTTGTAAATGTTCCTTTAACCACCAACACATTTTGATAATAATGCACAACAGGGAAGTTTTCTTGAAAATGTTCCTTTAACCACCAACACATTTTGATAATAATGCACAACAGGGAAGTTCTCTTGTAAATGTTCCTTTAACCACCAATAAATTTTGATAATAATGCACAACAGGGAAGTTTTCTTGAAAATGTTCCTTTAACCACCAACACATTTTGATAATAATGCACAACAGGGAAGTTCTCTTGTAAATGTTCCTTTAACCACCAAGAAATTATGATAATAATGCACTCAGACAGGGAAGTTCTCTTGAAAATGTTCCTTTAACCACCAACACATTTTGATAATAATGCACAACAGGGAAGTTTTCTTGAAAATGTTCCTTTAACCAGAACAAATTATGATAATAATGCACTCAGACAGGGAACTTCTCTTGTAAATGTTCCTTTAACCAGCAACAAATTATGATAATAATGCACTCAGACAGGGAAGTTCTCTTGTAAATGTTCCTTTAACCACCAACAAATTATGATAATAATGCACTCAGACAGGGAAGTTCTCTTGTAAATGTTCCTTTAATCACCAACAAATTATGATAATAATGCACACAGACAGGGAAGTTTTCTTGAAAATGTTCCTTTAACCACCAACAAATTATGATAATAATGCACTCAGACAGAGATATTCTCTTGAAAATGTTCCTTTAACCAGCAACAAATTTTGATAATAATGCACAAACAGGGAAGTTCTCTTGAAAATGTTCCTTTAACCAGCAACAAATTTTGATAATAATGCACAACAGGGAAGTTTTCTTTAAAATGTTCCTTTAACCACCAACAAATTTTGATAATAATGCACAACAGGGAAGTTCTCTTGTAAATGTTCCTTTAACCACCAACAAATTATGATAATAATGCACTCAGACAGGGAAGTTCTCTTGAAAATGTTCCTTTAACCACCAACACATTTTGATAATAATGCACAACAGGGAAGTTCTCTTGTAAATGTTCCTTTAACCACCAACACATTTTGATAATAATGCACAACAGGGAAGTTTTCTTGAAAATGTTCCTTTAACCACCAACACATTTTGATAATAATGCACAACAGGGAAGTTCTCTTGTAAATGTTCCTTTAACAACCAACAAATTTTGATAATAATGCACAACAGGGAAGTTTTCTTGAAAATGTTCCTTTAACCACCAACACATTTTGATAATAATGCACAACAGGGAAGTTCTCTTGTAAATGTTCCTTTAACCGCCAACAAATTATGATAATAATGCACTCAGACAGGGAAGTTCTCTTGAAAATGTTCCTTTAACCACCAACACATTTTGATAATAATGCACAACAGGGAAGTTTTCTTGAAAATGTTCCTTTAACCAGCAACAAATTATGATAATAATGCACACAGACAGGGAAGTTCTCTTGAAAATGTTCCTTTAACCACCAACAAATTATGATAATAATGCACTCAGACAGGGAAGTTCTCTTCTAAATGTTCCTTTAACCACCAACAAATTCTGATAATAATGCACAAACAGGGAAGTTCTCTTGAAAATGTTACTTGAACCAGCAACAAATTTTGATAATAATGCACCAACAGGGAGGTTCTCTTGAAAATGTTTATTTAACCAGCAACAAATTTTGAAAATAATGCACGGACAGGGAAGTTCTCTTGAAAATCTTCTCATCACCTATGCAAAAACAGGGCATATTTCAAGGTAGCAGAGAGAATGTTCAAATGATGCTTCGTGTTCTTCGTATTCCATTTCGAAACCAAATGCCAATCCAAAACAAATTACCCAATTAACGCACACCTATTGCACAAGGTAGCAGAGAGAATGTTCAAATGATGCTTCGTGTTCTTCGTATTCCATTTCGAAACCAAATGCCAATCCAAAACAAATTACCCAATTAATAAACAAAACTCAAACCTTCGTAGACCAGCCGATCGCAGAGTTTTCAATTTGCAACGACAAATTCTACCTGGCAAGTACTTCATGTTATGCGAGGTCAAGCTCTCGAATTTCAGCCTGACTTGGGGGTCAAAAGTGGTGTAATAGGTGTGCGTCACCACAGATCCAGCCAATCAAATCATTGCTGAACAAAAGATTGTGATGCAATGTTGACGCCAAGCTCATGCGCTTTCTGGAGAGCCTGACCTAGCACAAGGCTCCAAGACAAAAACGCAATTAGCCCTTTTCACGATGACGTAACACGACCAGTGTTGTACTCCAAAACGAGGCTATTGACTTTCCACATCTCTCGCGGGCCTTGCGAGAGGTCTTTTTATGCGCAAAACATGTATTTCGAACATTTCTTAATGATTCCAATTCCTCACTTATTCCATAAGGTGCAATTCTAGCATTTACAGGCCTCGCTCCATCTATCCGCTTTAATCCTGCATTCAAGAATATAAATAGTCTGAGCTCTTTATATGCGCAAAACATGTATTTCGAACATTTCTTAATGATTCCAATTCCTCACTTATTCCATAAGGTGCAATTCTAGCATTTGCAGGCCTCGCTCCATCTATCAGCTTTAATCCTGCATTCAAGAATATAAAGAACAGAACGGTTGGGTCCCAGTCACTGGCAGTGGCGAAGCTAACGGTCATGCTGGTCATGCTGAGACAATAGGTAAAACTGTTTCGTTCATCATTTTCGATTGCTTTTTGGTAATATTTTTGTCTGAAATGGAGAACAATGTTGTTTCTGGCATAGAAAACGGTTGAAAGAAGAAAAAAGAGATCTTTTCGACGACAGAAAACCGCTTATGAATGCTATAACTTCTAGAAAACCGACAGTTCAGGCGATCATTTTTCAAATTTCCACATACCAATCCAGCTAAATCTTTGTGGTGCAATCGCATAAAGCGTGTAACTGGAATGAATGGATTTAAGGTTACAAAAAGTACCTTTATATTTGTGACAAGCACTTTATGGTTTCTAATATTAGAAGAATGTAAATAGGTCGTCTCTGAGGCAAGGTGCTGTACCATCATTGCATCTTCATGGGACTGATAAACAAAACCTAATGCCTTCATTAGCTAACAAATCTTCCTCTAAACCTGACTATGATGATGATGAAGATACATTTGCCTCTCAGTTTGCTTGTTCTTCGCCACTTGTCTCAGCATCATCTCAAACAGATTTCTGTTATTTGAATTCTGTGCTATACATTCTTTCAGACTAGTGACTAGTGACCAATCTGATCTTGATCCTCAATGTCCTCATGATGTTTTTATGGAAGTAACCTACTGAATATGTGTAAGCATCATGAATCTATTTTTGCTTCTTTCACTTTCTTTAGTCAACAAGTTCTTGACCTTGAATAGCAACTAGCAAAACTGAAAAATACTTTGTTCCCTCTTGAAAAATGATGATGCTGCAGTTGACTTTTGCACAGGCTTTCTGAATTTTGAATCCCTCAATTGTATCTTTGAGTAATTTAAGTTAGAGTGTATGCAATACTGGCATGACCCAAAGCTACAAGAAACCCTGACCTTCCATACCAACAGACAAGTACTTCATCAAAACCTGGTCCTTCCAGTAGTAGCCATCTAGAAGTTGTACTAGTATTGGTGTGATGTAATTGAGACTTGGTTTATTCATGAAAGTTTTGGTAGACAGATATGGAATCTCTATTGGTCATGCATCTGAAGTTTTTACTACTTGGATTAATTTTCTCTTTCATGAGCTCCCTCTTCTATCCATTTCAATCAGAAGAACAAATCTGAAAACTCATGCCAGAACAATTAAAGGATTATCCCACAACTAAAATGATCATTGATTGTACTGAAATTTTTTTATGATGTTCCATCATCTCTCAAAACACAATACTAAAGGTGTTCTGTTTACAAACATCACAAAACCTGGTAAGCTTTGATTGGCATCTATCCTACTGTATTACTTTTGACTCTTAACTATGGTCTGGAAGAGTTCCTGACAAAGAAGTCTGGTAGTTTGAAGCTTTTGGAAGAGGGTGATAATCTTATGGCTGATAGAGGTTTTGATATTTCTGATATTCTCCCTGCTGGTGTTCCCCTTGCATCCCCTGTTTCAAAGGAAGTCTGATAATAGCTAACTGCTCAAGAAGTGAAGACACAGCTTGTATTGCTGCTGTAGGGATCCATGTTGAGAGGGCTATTGGAGGTGTAAAGAACCACCATATTCATGATGGAGTTATGCTGCTCTCAATGCAACCTCTTTTAAAACAAATTTGTTCTATCTGTTGCCTTGTCACTAATTATCAAACATTTTTAGTTTTTCCTTCTTGACAAACTGTTTACATACTTGGAAAATTTTTCCTTAACACAAGAAAAAAGTTTCTGTGTGAAATGGCTTTTGAAATGTTTATCAAAGGACCGTTTTTGATAATGTTATCATAAAGCATTATATTTTTCTACATTCCCACCACTGTCAAATGATTTTCAAAATGTATGTTAGAAAAGAGCTATCTTGGCATAGGACTTAACAAAAGGTATTGATAATATAACTAAAACCACAATATGCAAAGGCTACTAGGCTACTATATAAACATTGTTATAAAATCCATTACAAAGAAGTCAACATCAAAATGTGCTTGGTGCGAATGAAAGGGTATTCGTAGAGCTGGATAAAGTTAAATGGCGGTGTTCCTCGGTGATCAGATTTCCATTGTAGATTTAAACAGAACTTGTTGAAAAATAATTGTTATGTTCAAGCCATCAAGCGTCTGAAGAACAAGACCGACGATTCCTCGCGATACGAAACTATTCTTCAGCTCTTTCACGAAAAACGAGCCTAAATCTTCCAAACAAGTAACAGATTTTCCTTGAATAACGGTTGAAATAAACTGACCGACAGTTAAAACTTCCAGGAATTGACGAGACATCAATAAAATGCAAGAATGAAAATATATACTCCGATCGCTACGTTGATTTGCATCTAGAAAATTTAGGTAGAACATCAATAGCCTGGTTTTCGATTACGAAACATGCTTTGCTACTTCATCGTGAAACTGGCTTATTCTTTTCCGAGCTTTTGCCTACGCCAAAGTATGAAGTCCCTGTGGCAGGTCAGGCTTTCAAGATCAGGCATGACTGACCACAGGGCGTTGAGGTAACACAGTGTTGGGATTCTGAAGGCTAAAGAATGCTGGATTTCACAAATATTCCTAAAGATTTAAAGAATAAAACTTAATTTTTATTACTTAAAAATATATCAAGCGTTGGAAATCTTAGGTCATGCTGAGCATGACCAGCATGACCGTTAGCTTCGCCACTGCCAGTGACTGGGACCCAACCGTTCTGTTCTTTATATTCTTGAATGCAGGATTAAAGCTGATAGATGGAGCGAGGCCTGCAAATGCTAGAATTGCACCTTATGGAATAAGTGAGTAATTGGAATCATTAAGAAATGTTCGAAATACATGTTTTGCGCATATAAAGAGCTCATCTTGCCCAACAGGTGTATTCAAAACGCAAATGACAGAAATGAAGCGTGTAGCTTCGAGCATCTTTGGTCAAGTTGCTGTAAATGAATCCATTGGAACTAAGCTGTCGGTTAACCTTAAAAAGCAGTTAGACAAAGAAATGAAGCTAAATGCTGAGTATAATCAATGGCACGCAAAATTTGAACAAGACCTTAAAGGTATATATTATTACAGATTTTATTTGATAGTGGTTGTCGATCTTTTTAATAAATAGTATAGCAAGTATTAACATATATAAAATGGGTATATTAGTGTAATTGGAAGGGGGGAGGGCAGTATTTCAAATCTTTAAAAACAGGCAGTCAATGCTACGATATCTTTACAGGCCACTGAATAGTAAGCCCTGAATATTGGCTTAAATAAATGCACTTGTGTAGCATGTGATTCCCCGGAACTAATTGTAAATGTATTTAATCTAATAATGTCAACGTCTCTATGTGAATCGTTGTACTCTGTTGTTCGTACAGTGTGTCTGTTGTTCTGTCTTGATGTGTTGATTAACAAACTGTGATGCTATATGTAATAATGATTCATAGATTGTAAAAGATTCAGTCTTGGTTTATCATGAGTATGAGCACTTGACCTGTGTGTTTATTTGTCTTCCTCGCTACAAATTTGGTGACAGGATTCTTGTCTAGTTAGCGATGGCCCAAAGTATATTACCCGAACGTTTTCTGGATGGCGATTTCGCGTTGTGGCTTCACCACTTTGAACGGTGTGCCCTAGCCAACTCTTGGAACGACGAAACACGCCTAGTGAAATTGCCTGCCTTTCTTCAAGGCCCCGCTGCTGCCTATTATGAAGCACTCCCAGCCGCCAGCAAAGACACAATTGCCCATTTGACGGAAAATTTAACAGCATGTTTTTCGCCCATTACTGACAGAGAGCGGCACTATCGCATGTTTGATGAAATGGCACTTCGACCATCAGAGGACCCAACCCTATTATTGTGGCGGCTGAAGGATACCCTTCGCAAGGCAGAACCAGATTTGTCTGATACCGCCTTCGATGCGCTGTTACGCAGACAATTTATGAAAGCTTTGCCATCGGATCTTCAACTGAAGCTTTTGGAATCAGATCCCACGCCAAATCTTGACACCATGCTGAAATTCGCCCAACGCATTCGTGCCCTCCGGGCTTTGCCTGCGAAGGGCGGTGACTTCACCACATGTGCAATGTTGCCCACTGATGCGCTTCCGCCTACCGATCCTCGTTTCCCTGAGCAAGCTTTGCCTCGTTCCAACGACAACGCCCATCATGGAGAAATTCAGGCCTTAACTGATAAAGTGGACGGCCTAATCAAAGGACAGGCAAGCTTAGTAGCTGCCCTTGCAGCGTCAAGCCCTGCAGTTGCTCAACCCGCGACTATGGCTAGCATCATTTGTTTTAATTGTAATCAAGTCGGCCATATTGCAAGAAATTGTCCGATCCGACAACGTGATATGATGGGGTCGCAGCTGTCAAGAAGAAGACGAAACAGGCCTAATATAATTGATTGCTCCTTGTGCGGTGGACAGGGACATTTCCAACGAGAGTGTGCAAATAATCGAACTGCAAATATGTTTAACAACAAGTTAAGTAATGCCATACCGCAACAGCAGTCATTCCGTGAGTCCTCTTCGCCATATTTAAACTTCCAGGGGGTGCCTCGTTAATGGGTTGGAACGACGAGCACCCCTCTATTTTTTCTGTTGGATCTGCTTCTGATAAAGTCTCAGGTCCCCACCAACCCCTTGTATTTTGCTCACTTGATGGTGTGCATTTGCCTGCTCTCATTGACACAGGGTCAATGAAGTCTATTATTAGTTCACAAGTATTTTCACAGCTTGTTCAGGCATCAGCACACTCCAAAAGCCCTCCACCTTCTCTCAGAAGCACATCCAACACGTGTGTGTCAATCACAAGCCAGCTACTGCAATTTTCTGGTGTTGTATCTACCTCGCTATCTTTCCCAGGTAATGATTTTTTGTATACAGGAGAGTTCCTTGTCTGTGATAATGTACTACCACCCCTTCACTGTGTCCTTGGATGGGATTTCCTTGCCACCAATCATTTACAGCTTGCTGTGTTAGGGGGTACCTATTCCCTGGTGGGTCCACATGGCAGTACTCCCCTGACACCTTTGCCCCCCTCTGCTGCCCTCTCAACCCCTGAGATCTCATGCTCCTCTGCTTCACCTCAGCAAAGCAACCTGCCTGTTTTTGTACAATCTATTGACCATGGCCCAGTTTTTGTGACAGTTGAATCCAGCATCTCACTCCCCAGTAGAACAGAAAGTGTCATCCAGGCAACAGTTTCTAAAGGTTGTGCTGATCTAGTGGGTATGGTTTGTAGTTTAGGTGAATCAAATGATTTACCTTGTTTTACTGCTTACACAGTAAGTAAAGCTGCTGGTAGAAAGATTATAGTTGGAATGTTAAATCCCTCGCAGTCAGAAGTCGAATTACATGCAGGTCAAAAAATTGCAAGATTTTGGCCAGTATCTGAGTCAGTAGCAGAGCCCCAGTGTTCTTCTAGCGTAGTTAGTAATTTATGTGCTAGTCTTTCAGAACCCTTGGTATTAGATGCTCAGACTCGCTCTGAATTAGAAGCAGCTCTTAGCCCTAATCTTTCAGCTACTGATAGACAAAAACTTCTTAATACCTTGAAATCTTTTCCTGACGTTTTTAATGATGGCCTAGGTCATACCTCGGTTTTGTCTCATCACATAAACACTGGTAACTCTGCCCCCATTCGCCAGTATCCTAGACGATTACCATATCATTATAGAGGTGAGGTTGATCAACAGGTTAAGGACATGTTACAGCAAGGAGTTGTACAACCTAGCACTAGTCCATGGGCTTCACCGGTAGTTCTTGTCAAAAAGAAAGATGGCACTTACAGATTCTGCGTAGATTATCGAAAGCTTAATCTCGTCACAGCCCAAGATGCCCATCCTTTGCCTCGGGTTGGTGATTTACTGGATTCCTTAAATGGTAATTCTTTGTTCAGTACCCTAGATCTTCGAAGTGGCTATTGGCAATTAAGTATGTCCCCAGAAGATCAACAAAAGACAGCTTTTGTTACCCCTCATGGTCTTTTTGAATTCTTGAGGATGCCCTATGGGTTATGTACTGCACCAGCCACGTTTGCAAGGGCAATAGGCATTATATTATCTGGTCTAACATATGATATATGTTTATGCTATTTTGATGATGTTATAATTTTTTCCACGACCATCGAACAACATTGTCATCGTTTGGAAACTGTTTTACAGAGGTTTCGTGCCCATGGCCTTAAAGTCAAAGCTTCCAAATGTTCTTTTGGTGCTAATGAAGTTATATATTTAGGTCACTCTGTTTCAAGTACTGGAATTCATACTGACCCTTCTAAAACTAAAGCTGTTCAGAATCTCCCTTCTCCAACAACTTTAGAGCAACTCCGATCCTTTCTTGGGCTAGCAGGCTACTATAGGAAATTCATCCCCAACTTTGCAACCTTAGCCTCCCCTTTAACTGCGCTCACTAAAAAGGGTATACCATTTACATGGACTGACTCACACCAAAATTCCTTTCTAACAATTAAAGATCTTTTGTGTTCTGCCCCAGTCTTGGCATATCCAAACTTTGATCAACCTTTCATACTTCAAACCGATGCCTCTAACATTGGGCTTGGGGCTGTCTTAGCTCAGTTCGATAATCATGGTCAGGAAAGGGTTGTTTCTTATGCTAGCCGTACCTTAACAGCCAGGGAACAAAACTACACTGCCATGGAAAAGGAAGCGCTGGCTGTAGTATTCGCAACTCAACATTTCCGGTCCTAGTTATTAGGTCGTAAATTCCAGTTGATCACTGATAACAATGCCTTGAAATGGTTGCATTCTGTTGAGGCCAAAGGCTGTCTTGCCAGGTGGATTATGGATCTCCAAGAGTTTGACTTTACCATCCAGCATAGGCCTGGCTATGCCAATGGGAATGCTGATGCACTTTCTCGCTTGAATCATACTGTATCAGCTACTCAGTCACATCAGGCCTCCTTAGATGTTAAAACCGGTTTAGCACTCAACTGTCTAGTTGGTCTAGTTCCTCACACCAATCTGCAGCATGCCCAACAGAACGACCCTGACATTTCCAAAGTACTTGAAATGAAAGAAGGTCATTTTCCCAAACCCCCATTGTTTGTTTGGAAAGACAACAAAACTTTAAGATCCTTTTGGAATTGCTGGGATGAAATTTATGTTAGCAATGGCCTTCTTGTTCGGATTTATACTTCTAAACAGGGGTTTACTCGACAGCGAATTATTCTTCCTAAGTCTCTTGTCCAACAGGTTCTTAAAGGTCTTCATAGCAGTCCCTCTGCAGGCCACATGGGTATCACACGGACTCTTCTTCGAGCTAAGGAACGTTTTTTCTGGCCCCAAATGGATGAATGCATCACTGATTTTGTCAATAATTGCATCAAGTGCAGCCAAAGTAAGGATAACTCAACATAAACCAAAGCCCCTCTTAAGCCCATACAGGTCAGTGAACCTTTTCTCTTTTGGGCTTTGGATTATATGGGCCCTTTGTCAGAAACAGCACAGGGTAATCGTCACATCCTTGTTATGATGGATCACTTTACAAAGTGGTGTGAAGCCTTCCCCACTAAAGACCAAAGAGCCTCAACTGTAGCTAAAATCCTAGTGTCAAGGGTCTTCTCACGGTTTGGACCCCCTGTGGTCCTCCATTCAGACCAGGGGCGGAACTTTGATAGTAACCTAATGCATGAAATTTATGACATGATGGGAATTAAGAAATCTCGTACTACTGCTTACCACCCTCAGGGGGATGGACTTGTAGAGAGGCAGAATCGCACATTGCAGCAAATACTATCCCACTTTGTGGCAGATAGTCCTAATGATTGGGACCAGTGGTTAGATCAAGCAGTATTCGCGTACAATACCAGTGTACATGAATCAACAGGTTTTTCTCCTTATGAGATTGTATTCGGTCATCCAGCACGTATGCCGATAGAAGTTGAGTTAGGTGTCCCTTTGTATAACCCTTTAAATCATTCAGAGTATAGTCAGTCTCTCCGCAAAGCAATTCAGAATGCTAATGCTCTTGCTAGACAACAGCTAGAGAAGGCTAGAAAGCAGCAGAGTACATGTTATGACAAGGGTCACAAATCCTGGACTCCTTTGGAAAATGGTCAAACAGTTTGGTTATGGAGACCTAAGCATTGGAAGTTTGGGAGGCGATGGACTGGACCATACAAAATAATTTTCAGGCAAGGGGTTAATTATACTATCCAGTCCAATGGCGGGAAATCTCTTGTAGTTCACCATAACCAGCTCAAACCGTGCCCCATTCCATTTGACCAAGGGCAACCCATACATCCTGTTCCTGAAACACCAGGTATCCAGATAGGAGAAGCTCTTCAGAGAGATGAGCAGGGAGGGGGCCAAGGAGGTCAGATTCAGGGTACTGCCAGACCTGCGCGCCTTCGCCAAGTCATAAATCCACCAAGACGGTTTGGGGAATTTGTAGTACACTAAGCAGACGCCCTGCATACCTTTTGTACAAGGGAGGGGAGGGTGTAGCATGTGATTCCCCGGAACTAATTGTAAATGTATTTAATCTAATAATGTCAACGTCTCTATGTGAATCGTTGTACTCTGTTGTTCGTACAGTGTGTCTGTTGTTCTGTCTTGATGTGTTGATTAACAAACTGTGATGCTATATGTAATAATGATTCATAGATTGTAAAAGATTCAGTCTTGGTTTATCATGAGTATGAGCACTTGACCTGTGTGTTTATTTGTCTTCCTCGCTACACTTGGTATTGGTAACAATGAGCTCATTATTTGCGATTCACATTTATATTTGAAGAAATCAGCCCTATCGCACAAAAAATCTTGCAATTTTTTATTCGGAAGATTAATAAAGGAATTGATTTGAAGCAATATAAATTAGCAGTCATTGAAATGCATACGAATACTGAATTTTTAGAATCAATTTTTGGGAAGCAAAGCATGGCTTGTGGGTATTGATGCTTTAAAATGTTTTCCAATATATAAATCTATTAATCCTCTAGACTTAAAAGAAGATAATGCAGAGATGAAAGCCGATGTTGATGGAATCTCCAAGAATCAATCAGGTAGTTTTTTCACTGAGAATTGATTTTAAGTTTTAAATGTACTAAAAATGTTTGAAATAAGAGACATTTGGGATACATTCAAATTTTATGACCATTGTAATGCACGAAGGAACACCCTATATATAGTTTCTGTTCGTAAGACCTTATCAGCAAAATACTTTTTTGCATGAGAAATTGGTAGCCTACGTACTGCATCAAAACACTCTGTCAAGTCACACAAGTCCTCCATTGAAAGCAGGAGATGCAAATAGTTAAAATTAAAAACTTTGTGAATGGCTTGCTGATCATGATAGTAAGAAATATTCTAATAAACAAAAATCAATCAATCCTTTCAGAAGCAAAACAAACAATTTCAAAGATGGAGGCAAACATTGAAGGATTGTCTGCGAGTCACTCAGGTATTATTGTCAATAAGAATTAGAGTTATATGAATTGTTAATAAATCAAAATTTTTTTAAACAAGATACTTTTGGGCTGCATGAAATTGTTAGTTCATATGATATGGTCATTCTAATGATAAAGGGAACTTATATCCCTGAAAGTAATTAGCAGAGGAAGGAGGAAACTCCGGAAAGAAGATTTAATTTCATTTGACCCTTTCAATTTGTACCAAGCTTAGTAACAATATTTTTGGATCAATCATGTAGTACAAGCTGGATGATTTACTTTCTTTTGCATTCAAAATAAATATTGACATTATGCATTTTAAAACTTTCAAATTGATATAGTTCCTAAGGGAGAGCAAATTTTGAAGAAGGATTTCTTTAACCATGAGAAAATCCACTACTTTCAAGTAAATGAAGATTTTTATCAAATGCTGCAAAAATTATTTACGTTTGTAAAAGTTTTTTGACATGTATTTCCTGAAGTTTCACCCAAAGAATGCCTCAACAGTTTTAGACTTAAGTTTATAGGGGTTAAAGAATGGGAATTTGAAATTTTGATTAAATTTTGATGAAAATTTTTGAAAGTAGGTTTATGGAGGGTTAAATTGGAAGCAATTTACAATGTTCTAACAGACTGCCAATCAATTCAATGGCACTGCATTTATAATCAATTTGTATCATCTAGCTTAGAAACTAATTGGCAGTTTTCAGTTTTCTTCCAGTATATACAATTATCATTTGGATAAATTGTAATTTGCAAAATGAAGTAAAACTTGCATGAAAATACACTGTTTTTTAGTATCATATTTTTAAGAATCAAACCATGTCTCATGAGTATTTATGTTTCCAAATGTTTTCAAATATATAAATCTATTAATCTTCTAGATTTAAAAGAAGATGTTGCAGAGATAAAAGCTGATGTTGGTGAAATCTCTAAGAATAATCAGGTAGGTTATTCATTGAGAATTGATTTGAAGTCTTAAATGTATTAAAAATGTTTTAAATAAGAGACTTTTTTGGATAAATTCAAATTTTATGGCCATCGTAATGCACAAAGGAAGACTCTATGTATAGTTTCTGTTCGTAAGTTGTAATCAACAAAATGATTGTTAGCATGGGCAGTTGATAGCCTATGTACTGCATCAAAACACTCTGTCGAAGCACACAGTTTCTCCATTGGAAACAGGAGATTCAAAAGATTCAAATTAATGAATCTGTGAATGGCTTGCTAATAATGATACTAAGAAATGTTCTGATAAGCAAAAATCAATCAATCCTTCTAGAAGCAAAAGACACAATGTCAAAGATGGAGCCAAACATTGAAGGATTGTCTGCGAGTCACTCAGGTATTATTGTCATTAAGAATTTAAGTTGTATGAATTTTTAATCAGGTAAAATTTTTCAAACAAGATACTTTTGGACTGCATATAATGTTTATTTCGTATGATGTGGTCATTGTTATGTTAAAGGGAATTTATAGTCATGAAAGTAAGTTGCAAAGGGAACAGGAAACACAGATCAAAAGATTTAATTTCACTTGACCATTTCAATTTGTACCAAGATAATTAACAATTTTTTTGGATAAATCACGTGGTACAAGCTGGATGAATTACTTTCTTTTGTATTGAAATAGATATTGGCATTAAGCATTTTACAACTTTCAAGTTGATATAGTTCGTAGAGGAGAGCAAATTTTGATAAAGGATTTCTTTGACCATGAGAATATCCACTAGTTTCAAGAAAATGAAACTTTTTGTCAAATTTTGCAAAAAAAATTATGGATATTCTTAGTTTCAATTATTTATGTTTGTAAAAGATTTGTGAAATGTATTTTCTTGAAGTCTCACCCAAAGACTACCTCAACAGTTTTAGAACTAAGTTTAAAGCAGTTGAAGAATGTGGTTTTTTTTAAACATTGGTAATACATTAGATAAAAATATTAAAAGTAGGTATATGGAGGGTTAAGCCAGAAGCAATTTACAATATTCTAACGGACTGCCAATCAATTCAATGGCACTGCATTTATATTCAATTTGTATCATCTAACTTAGAAACTAATTGGCAGAGTCTTCAGATTTCTTCCAGTATATACAATTATTATTTGGAAAAGTTGTAATTTGCAAAATGAAGGTGTCAGTAAAACTTGCTAATTATCATTGACAGCCATTGTTATGTATGAAATACACCTATTTTTTAGTATCATATTTTGAAGAATCATACCATGGTTTGTGAGTATTGATGTTTCCAAATGTTTTCAAATATATAAATCTATCAATCTTTTAGGCTTAGAAGAAAGTGTTTCAAGAATACAGCTGCTATTGATGTAATTTCTAAGAATCTATCAGGTAGTTGTTTCATTGAGAATTGATTTTAAGTTTTAAATGCATTAGATATGTTTGAAATGAGACACATTTGCATGCATGTAAAAGTTATGACCATTGTAATGTACAAAGGAAACCCTTAATTTTCCTTTGGAAATAAGAAAGTTTGCGAAAGCGTTAAAAATGGGCTCTTACACTTTAAAGTGTTATTTTCCTCTGAAATTTGTGATACCTTTGTTTTAATTGACGCAAAGCTCAAGAAGAAAGATTTCTTTCCATTATAAAACACTTGTAATTTGACTGGCTTTTAAATTATCAATTTGATCTAATGCAAAGAGTGTTCTTCTTACATGAGTTTGATGGGAATATATAATTTAAATAACCAAGTTGAGTATTCCTCTAGTTTCTTATTAACACGTTGACTTTGGTCTTAATGTCCTAACGCAAGTTTTTATATACTTTCTCATTGCATCCTCCCAAGAAACAGCACGTTGATTTTCATATAAAAATCATAAGTCTTTTGGTGGAGATGATTAATTTGACATTTTATTGCAAAAATTACGTTTATTACTGCTTTGAATTTTACCATCACACCAATCAACCCAGTTTTAATGAGTCAAATCGGAAATGTTTTATGCCTTAATGTTTAATGTACTAATTATGTCTGCTTTGATAGTGAATATTTCCATTTCAGATCAAAATCCTGAAAAGGGGAAAGATGAACGCATTCGTGAGTATAATTTTGATATGTTTGTATGTAACATACTTACTATAGAACAACTCTTTCATACCCCTGAAAAACTGCCAAAAGCAAATCGCCAACATACAGGCTCATTCTGTTATCATTTTTTTTATGTATCAAAAGGGGTAACCATTTCCTCCTCGAGGGGATATGATTAAATGTTATCATTATCCAACACGACGAGAAATTATGTACGATAAAAATGCCCTTAGATTTCACGGATCGTTTTGAATCTTTGACTATGGTGTTTTGTCCTGGCGCCGCTTGGTTTGAAACTATGTAGAATGGCCAATCTCTTCGAGCTCTAGATTAGAAATCGTATCCATCCCCCTGCAAGCAATATTTACATCAGCCTTTGCAAACCCAACTTGTTTTGCATTCTCCAGTTGAAATGCTCAGCCAACTTTTTGGGTTACTAGTATTCGCTAAGAACAATCACGATACGCTTCTTTATAAGGAACCAATTTATAAGGAACCTACCTAAAGAAGGCGGAAATATACTATACTACTAAAAACGCAATACCTAAAAAAATTTTCGATTTGAAAAATTTCCATAACATCAAGCATCAAGAACTAAAAAGTCGGTTCCATTCATCTGCAGCCAATACTTGCATAGATTGTTTGCTATTCATGGGAAAAGTGCTTTATTGAGTAGTTGTTTCGTGTATTTCACCAACGACCTTTTCTAAAAAGTTGTTTACATGTTCTGGTTTTAGTGCAGTACAACAAAAATCTATTTGACTTGAAGTATGTCGCTTTTGGATATTCGCACATTCTTTATCTCCGATGATTAGGCTATCGAGCAGGTTATTCTCTGTTTCTGGTTGCTCTCAATTCTTCACCAAAGTAAAACTTCACATTGCTAACAATTTGTTGCGTGAAAAACAGGGTTTGCCCGTTCCCATAAAAGGAATGAAGTATTTATATTGATGTCCTACCCTTCATACGCCTAACTTCACAGTTTCACTCAATATGAGGGGGTACCATTTTTCTAAGCTTTTGACCCACCCCCCCCCCCCCCTCCAACTCATCCATCGACCATGGGCTCCCAGAACGCCATTTCAACGGAAGACATGATGAAGACTTCTGTTTATTCGTTATTTTTGCGCATCAAACACGTGAAATCACATGAAAAAATTTGGGCTGAGATTTTGGAAAGGAGCTTTTTATTTTGACACCGAAATTCCTCCTTAGCTTACAATAAAAAAGTAAATGCAGTGGCGGACACTTGGCCAAATATTGGGGGGGGGGGCAAGCCTATTGTTTTGGTAGGATGACATCACACATTTCCATTGTTTTAGAACAAAAGACTATTGTCTTCAAAAATATTGGGGGGCCATCGCCCCCCTCGCCCCCCAAGTGTCCGCCACTGAGTAAACGGTATTTAAGTAAACCCAGTTGCTCATATTTGATGATCTTTGCTGTTGTCAGAATAAAGAAGTTCCTTCAAAAGTCACGTTTTAAAGAAATGTCGACAAATTTCGGACGGTGTTCTGTTCATTTCAGTTTATTTGAGCAAGACTTGCTAGAAGACTAGAAGTATATAAATGAGTTTTAAACAAAGCGTTTCATCGAGGAGCCTGTTTCGAAGACCTCAAAATTATATGAAGAGGAAACTTAGCCAGATTAGGAACTGTTCTGAGATGCTTTAATAAGTGAAGGGCCTATCTTCAAAGTTTCGAAAATTATCTCATTTGGTTGTTTTGAGCATCTCTTATTTATTGATCTTGGCTGTTTCATCTTTATCCCATATTATTTGAGCTATTGCTATCTGTCTCCTTTAAAGTGTGAGTCTAAGATGGTTTTTCAGACAAAGTAAGCATGCCATCCTACAAATTTCGAGGAAAACTATGCTGACAGATATTTTGTTCGAAAACTTCATTTCTGGCTGCAACATATTCAGAGGGATATCCCTCACCTCATGTCCCCTGTTGGACCATCTCTTGTGGTAATAAAAATGGAGCATCTTATTAAAACTCTTTCGCTATTGTGTTAAAAGCAAAGGACCCTTGTGGTTTAATTCATGGGTGCAACCATAACAGTTTTGATTTCTGATGAAAATAATAGTAAAAAGATTAGATGAAGACAGTTGTAACTTTCACAGGGTGTTAAAATTTCAACATCATCATTTGTTACCTTCTCAATATCATTTGAATTATTTTATATTTGGATTTTTTAAACCATTTAAAATACGATTTGAATTTTTCGAGCAATGAGTGAGATTTCCCAAACTCTGGTGAAAGCAGTACGAAGAGTTCTTTATTAACATTTCCTTACTCCTTAGGAGTTTCTTATAAACCGATTTTTTCTTATAAATAGTTTCTTATAAACAGTTTCTAATAAACAGTTTTCTATCAATAGTTTCTTACAAACAGGAAAATCATTTGGTCTTAGGCGGAGCCCCAACAAAATTTTTGGACCACGCCTTTTGAAATTTAAAGCAAGCATCTGTCATGTATACGACACCCTTTTTTGCAGTTGCCTGTTTTTGTCGTATGTTCGAACTTCAGTACTTTACGACAGGGTTGGCGCCAAGATTTCCCCGACGGGGGCTAGGTTCCCCAGAAACAGAGGGTATCATTCTAAGCATAAGAACACATTTTTCCGTTTAAAATTGCTCGACAGGCGTAAAAATTTTCCCCGAAGTGAGTCTACAGTCCCATGCCCCTCTGGTTCCACCCCTGCACTACGAGTTAGGTTACTCAGGTTAGAACTTGATAAAGGTGTTACCGTCACACGCAAAATGCCAGGCTTCTCCTTGCTACTAAATTTATGCTATCATATTTATCCGAGCTAGCAGGGGCGTCGTGGCCGGGGGGGGGGGGGGCAGGGATGCCCCCCTTGCTTTAAAAATCGTCTGCCTTTGGGAAATTTCAAAGTTCCGTCGGAAAATTTAGCTGTCGGTAAAGATAGAAAAATTGATACATTTTGTCAGTTGAAGATAACTTGTATGGCTTTAATTGGTTCTGAGATGTGTAAACTAAACACAAATTCGGACGTTAAAGCATTAAAACAAACCAGGATCTGTTCAAAAAAAGGAAACTTGGATACAGAAATCACGCGAGAGAACAGATATCGAAATATGATGAGACTTTGTCGGCACATAGCAAGTGTACGGGCTGAAAAACAAAAGTGAAAAAATAATCAAAATATGCAATATCAATTTCATATAAACTTTGATTCCTGATATTTCTGGATCCGTCACTGTTCTTTACATTTTTCATCAACAGTTTCACATAGTTCTTCTTCATTTTCATCATTTTCCAAAAACATCACCAGCTCTTCCCTATTTTTCGTACATCCACGGCTTATGATTTCGAAGGAAGATATACTTCCTGTATTTATTTCACATTGCATTTCTGTTCCAACTTCATAGTTATCATCAATTATCTCTCGTAAACGATTCAAATAACGCCTTTTTCTGAGGCTGTTATTTCTTGTTATGCTTTAGCTTCCAAGCTACGGCGTAAGGGCCTGAGTTCAGGGCAATTCTGTTCTTTTCCTTTTCAGCGAAAACTGTTTGACCTTTTTTTAGGCATTTTCAAGACGTATTTCCATAAACGTGCCATCCTCTACTTGCAAAAGTTTGAGTGTAAATACTCTCCATTTCAACAAAAATGATGCAGATGCTCGCTGTAACAAAGTTACTTGGTTTCAGGGCCGAATTGTAAGAGTTTTTTTCTGACGTTGATGCTGGTTTATAGGGTTAACTTTTCTTTCCACCTGTGGTGTTTTTTCTACTGTGTCAAGTATGTTTGACAAATTTAAACACGTGTCCCCAATTTCCTACTGTGTCAAGCATGTTTGACAAATTTAAACACGTGTGGCTGTTTAAGGCCTAGATTAAACGTCGCTTTCCTCATGCCCCGAATCTAAAAGCGGAATTAAGTACATGACAAGAGCGACGTTTTACTTGATTTGGTATGGCAGGTTGCATTTGAAGCGGCAGATTGCATTTGGAGCGGCAGATTGAATTTTGAGCATTCGCATTATTCGATTTGGTTAAATTTAAACCAATCTGGTGAATCGTTGTCATCTAGAGAAACGGAAGAAGTAAGAAAGAAATTGATTGCAAAAGAAAGCTAAGGAGGGAAAAGAAAGAAGTACAGATCATGGACAGGGGAAGAACGAGCATAAATTGGAAGACTTGCTCACAAGCAGGAGCGGATCCAGACTACTGCAGCTACTGCTCGAGCAGCAGTCAGATTATAAGATGCTGGCCAACCTGAAGTTGACCTGGCCAATGTCCTCAACCCTACTCATTCCTATAATTTTATCAAAGTTCGTCAAATATTTGTCGTTTCTGTTGTTTTTTTGCCTCACAATACCATCCAGTTTCAATTTTCATCATGCCATGTGTCACATTGTGCAATGAGCCAACAACATGAGCCATGCATAGGTTGAATGTGAAGGAGCGCTATTGTAAATTAGAGGTCAGCAGCTACTTTTAGGCGGGAGCAGTAGTGACTTTCCAAATTTCTTAAATCAACCAACCAGGACTCGAGGTGACTACTGCTCAAAATCCGCGGGAGCAGTAATGGTTTGAAAAAGTGAAGAGTTGACCAATCAGGATAGATCATGTGAAGTTCAATAAGGCGGGAGCAGTAGCGAGATTTTAAAATTGATTTAATGATTCCTTAAGGCAGTGCAGTGTTCGATGGTCGCGTGACGGGAAATTGTTACCTTTGGAACCGGAACTTAGGCCTTACACATCACCTCAATCACGCTCCAGCTTCAAGTTCAGAAGTTCAAGAAAATATTAAAAGGGTATTCTTTGGGTTTGGTTTAGGCCCGTGTAACTTAGTGAATGAACTCAATTTGTTTGCAGGACAGGTATAAATTTGTTTCGCATCTTTCTACTTCACTTTTCACAACAACTTTGGCAGACTTTACGTCTGTTAAGCTGGAATACCAGGTCTGTTAAGCTTGTTGATTCCGTTATACTGTTTTCTTACACCCTTCTATTATTTTATATTAACTGTGAAGCGGATTATCTCGACTTGCTTCAAAGAATAGTGAACGAAGAAATGGAGAAAGAGTGAGAATGTGCCTTGATGTGACAAACTGTAACATTTATAGAAAATGAAAATTTTATTTTTTTCACGTCTCCTCAGCATTTGCTTACCGAAATTATCAGTATCAAAACTGAAGAATTTCCATTTATGAAAACTTAAAATGTCAAATCTCTTGGTATTCTTTTTGATGACAATATTTCCTGGGAATATAACTTGGCACAACTGTCAGAAAGCTAGCCATGACGGTGAACGTGTGGTATATTCTTATAAGTAAGACCCTATAATTTTTCTTCTCTCCTCTCCTCCAGTATGTTGTTTTAATTTAAGGATTAATAAGTATATTAAAATCCAGTATTCTTGCTAACAAAGGTTGCAAGGGCAATCTTATTTTAAGATTTTGCTTCACATTCTACATCCACCTTTTATGATTTAAAAATTTAAAGCTACATGTTATGTTTGTTTATTTTATGTTATTTTTAACAACAGTGGATGTTTAACTAATTCAGACGAACATAAAGCAATTTCAAGGATTGCATAAAGCACTTCATTTGCTGCATAAAGAACACATGCATTTGTTTCCATGGAATTACATGCATGCAGTTCAACATTTTAAAGCAAACCAGGAACATGGAAAAAGTACATATTGCTTATAAAATAAGTCACTGTTAATAATTCTACTTTATGTAAGCTGAATTTTTGGAGCAAAGTGCTGAAATAGTATTTTCTTGATATAAAAAGTTTTCTGCCTAGCTTCTATGAAAACACAAATATTTCTTCTTTAATGATAATTTGAAATGAATGAATAAATGAATGAATGGGTTGAAACAGGGGGGGGGGGGAGGGACCTTATGTCTAGTATGTGCTTATTGTTCAGGGTGTGTGAATTGGCTTTTGCAAGAGGTTCTCCTGAGGAAAATTTTTTTTGTCTTGAAACACATCTCTCAGTGTCCTTTCACATTTTCATTCCAATTTATGTTTTTCAAAGTGTTCATGGAAATAAACACTATTCCACATCCACAGTGTAGCTATAATGACAAATTTGGCAATATCAATAATTGATAAAGAGCTAATCCAAATAATACCCATTTCATATTCCTTGATTACATTTTCAATATATTTGTGCAGACTCATATCATTCTATGATCTAAATTGGCCTCTTTCACAATTCCTTCCAAAAAATTTCTAGCAATCTATTGAGAGAAACAGGACAAACTCTTCACAAGCCACAACAAACTTTGGAAAGAAGCAGGAATTGCCAAATATTTTGTCTAGGGAAAGGCAACAAGGAACCCTTGAGTCACAGTCAAGAGTTTCTACCCTATGTATTCAAGAGGAAAGTTGAGACACAGACCTATCCAAATTCTGCACCTTTTTCCAACCAATCAATGCTGAACAATACAGAGCAGGACTACTACGTGTATCTTATGTTTTAGTTTATATATAGAAATGTCATTTTGATATCCATTGCCATGGTAATTCGGGACCCACACTAACAGAGCCACAACTGCATCCAAAGAGCAACACCCTAGTATTTCAGATAACCTGAACTGAGCAGTAGTCAGAATATATCCTGGATCCGCCCCTGACAAGCATGGAAATAGTATTGCTTTGAACATGTTGGCAGGGAAGTATCAAAGACTGACAAAACAAACATTGAGCGACTTTAAAAAAGCTTACCTTACCTTAAAGAGCAAAGAAAATGAAGTCCTAGTTATCAAGAAAATGAAGACAGGCAGACCTACTTTGTTGCCAGAAATATTGATGCAGAAAACAATTTAAACAGTCAGTACTCTGCGTTTAAAAGGTGCGCCAGTGTCCTTCATAAACTATGTAGCCAAAGGGATAATTTTAGCAAACGACAGTTCTAGCTGACGGAAAACGGTGGACCTATATCCTTAAATAACGACTGGGCAAGAGACATTTTATAACATATGGATATCAGGGGCGTCGTGGGTAGGAACTTATAGGATGGGCACAAATCCACGATTTTCCGACGAGGGATTACATTAAAATCCAATGACGTAATCACGCGCATGCGCAGTATATTTAAGGGATCTGTTAAAAATAGGTCATGTACTGTATACCCTTTTTGATGACGTCACAGCGCAAGGCACATACATTTTCTTCCATTAAAGACATTCGCCCGGCGTGGCCACTGCTGGTTAAAAGTGTAAGCGTGCTTGTCCTGGATTGTTCTGGAGATGCCCTTTTCTCTGAGGTTTTAAGTATAAAAAAACCTTTTTCTCTAATATATTTGGTGCTGAGCAACCGTTTTCTCTGAGAAATAAAATTAGATTAACTGTCCTGTTTGAGATCCAGTATAAAAGTTAATTTCATGTTCAGGCTTAGTGGCTAATTTTTTATGCATTATGATGAACTGTTAAAAAATCCTCAAAATAAACATATTTTTGTTTTTGTACCATAAAAATAAGCAAAAGTAATTTAAGGCAATCAAAATACAGACTTGCATTTTTAAGAGGAACAAAAACTTTCAAGTTGGTTTTTTGAGACAGCATGAGTTTTATGTCTAATTAATCAATCTTCCAAGTAAAAGATAATTTTAGAGCAAATGGCGTGAAAACATAAGTTCAAGATTTGGTTTGTTTGGTTACTGCTGCAGCATTTCAAAGCACTATTTTCCTAGATTTCCAGATGCATTGAAAACTGCCCCCTTTTTGTTCTGGTTTCTCTGCCCTTGGATTTTGCAGAAATATTGTCCCTTTCTCAAGGATTTCCTGGACAAACTGGTTTATACTCTTACATGGAAGTGGCCACGTCAGGGGTCATTCGGAAGAAATCACTTTTGCAGAATCAAGTAAAACAAAGTTTGAAAATACTTTATTTATTTTTACCAATATTTTAAGGTGCTTGCCAGTCTTTGTTCTGTAAACAATGAGGCATTTGTTTGAGCTAATGGTCGGAAATTTTGTCAGAAATTTTATCATTCTTGCCTTTGTTCGAAGATGCCTGATTTCAGCCCTGAGCCGAACGGATCTCAAATTTCCGAAAGTTTCCGACACTCCAATGCTAGGGGGCACGTGCCCCCACATGCCCCCCGGCCACGACGCTTCTGATGGATATAGAAGAGGAAACATGACAAGACGAATGGCTACGACATCAAAAATTCTTGTTTCGCCCGGATTGCTAAAGGAGGCAAAACTGGACTTCCAGAGAAAAATTAAAGGAATTCAGTCTCGCCACAACATTCCAAATCACTGGAGCAACGAAGACAAAAAGATCCAGTTGCTGAGTTCAGTGATATTTCCATTCGTGGCAAAACAGCGCGAGGAATCACAGCTACCATTGGAAGAAAAGGCAATGCTCATGTTTGATGTGTTCAAGGGAGAAACATCCGATGCAGTCCTCAAAGTAATCGAAGACAATAACTGTTTAAGTGTTTTGTACCAGCTAATTTAACGTGTCATTTTCAGCCACTGGATCTTACTGTAAAAGGCCCAGCGAAGAAGTTCCAAAAAACTAAGTTTAAGAAGTGGTATGCCAGGAATATCGAAGCACAAAGCAATCGTGGAATAGATGTATACTCGGTTAACGTTTCAAGAAAGCTCTCCACAATGAAGCCTCTACATGCACATTGACTGATTGGGTTGTACGATCACATGAGAAACAACCCTGAAATGATTAAGAAGGGCTTTGAATTGGCTGGATCGATGATGCATTGACCAGTAAATTGGAACCAGAGGACGCTTTTGAAGATCTAGATTAGGCATTCCAATGTTTTTAAGCTAAGCTATTGTCTTTACTTCATTTCTTTCGCATCTTTGTTAATCCTAACAAGTTTTCTTTTTGTCCGAAACTGTTACTTGTCCGAAAATTATGTTGTCGGAAATTGTCAAAAAACAGTCCGAAAGTTTTCGGCTTTAAAGTAGTTTCTCACAAACAGTTTCTTATAACTTGGTTCTTACAATCACTTTCTTATCAATAATTTCTTATAAACAGTTTCTTATAAATAGTTTCTTACAAACAGATTCTCACATATAGTTTCTTATAAATAGTTTCTTATAAAAAGTTTCTTACAAACAGTTTCTTATAAATAGTTTCTTACAAACAGTTTCTCACAAACAGTTTCTTATAAATAGTTTCCTATAAAAAGTTTCTTACAAAAATTTTCTTATAAATAGTTTCTTACAAACAGTTTCTCACAAATAGTTTCTTATAAATAGTTTCTTATAAAAAATTTGTTAGAAAAATCTGATTAGTTGTTTGATGTTCTAGAAAGTTTTGCTTTTAACTGGGTTGCTAATAAATTATAAAATTTAGATTTTCTACAATTTTTATGTTCTTTTAAGCATATTTACTTGTCAGCATGAAATTAAAGTCAATGAAATTTGACTTTACGATTGGATAACTAATATGTTGTGGTTTGGTCTCTCTTTACCACGCCCCCCCCCCAATTTCTAAGGGCATTGCATTATCATTTTGAGTTTGGAATGTTTTCTTGTTATATTTAAAATAGTTCTTCCTTTATATACCCTTTAGGTCAACTGAAAGATGATTATAAAGAGTGGTACGGGAAGCATGAAATGCATTCAGTTGATGATGGCAACCTCATCGTGAAAAGGTTTGACATTGAAGAGTTAAGTGTTAAAACAAAAGTAGTTGATAGCATTAAATCAATTAATGTCTACGCTGTTGAAATGGCAAGATTTAGAGAAACCCTCGATTCTGGTAAAGAAATTGAAATAGATAATTTGATTGGCGAGAAGGAACGTGTTTCATTTCTTCTTGGTGTGGCTGGAATAGGCAAGTCAGTTCTCACGAAAGAAATTGTAAATGGTTTGGCAACTGGAAAAATCTCAAGAGGTTTACTTGGTGCATTATGTTGGAGTGTCGAGATTTGAACGACTTCCGTGCAAAGGAGGGGAAAAAATTTGAAAAATATCAAATATTTGATGAATTCATGAAGGCAAGGTTTGGCGAATATGGTGTCGACGGGGGAGATGATGTATTGTTTTTGGTTGATGGTTTAGATGAACTTTTTGACATTAATACCGACGATTCAATCATTTATAATTAACTTAATTCAAAGGAGGGGAAATACAAAAGAACGAAAATCATAATGACGGGCAGGCCCCATGTTCAAGATTTTGTAGAGAGGCAGGATATTGAAATTGGGAGCTACAGAGTCTTGGAAGTAATTGGGCTTGCTCAAAAAGAGGTCAATGCCTATATAGATAAATTTTCAAGATGCTTCAATGAAGAACAAACTGGCATCAATCAAGAACAAACTGCGAGAAACATCGAAACAATAAATATGGTGAAAGAGAAATCTCAAAACATTCGATGGTTGGTATCCATTCCCCAATTTCTCAATACGCTCTGTTGTATTGCACTGTTGAGTGGTGGAAATGAAAATATCAGAAACGTTACTCAGTTATACGCGTGGACGTTAGCATTATTCTTAAATCAGCATTTAATCACGAAACAGGGGAAAGCAACTAAGATGGTCAAAATTTCGAATGTATTTGTAAAGAATTTAAAATTGATGAGAGCTATTGCTGAAATTGCTTTTACTTTACTACTCGACAATCAAATAATAATTGACAAGGAATCATATGAAAACATCACAAAAAAACTCGAACTCGATTCTCAGGAGAAAAAGAATTTCTTGAAAGGTTTGTTTGTAGACGTCTCAACTAATCGCAAGGAACGATATCAATTTAAACACTTAACACTTTTGGAATTCTTAACCGCATTACATTGTTGCACCGTGAAAACAGCTGAAGTTATGAAAAAACTTCTCGCAAAGCAACTTTTTCAGGTAATTCGGTTTATATGTGGCATCTTAGGTACGCACAAGGACAGTGAAAGTAAAGACATGTTGAACGATATTTTGAACGATATTATTCAACGCGATGCAAAAAATCAACCAGATGTAGTAGTTATTTTAATTACGGAATTAAAAAAATGCAAGCTGGAGAACCAGAAAAGATTAATAGCGATCATTGAATGTGCTCTTGAATGTGGATGTCACGAAAGAAGAATACCATATACTCTTCAATTTATCCAATCGCTAAAGAAAACAGACGTAGTTCTATCCACGGCTGAGTCAGATCGATTTGCGGAATTTATTAATGTTGTAGCGAATGAATGTTCGACTGATTCGATGCGGAAGGCATTCTCGAGTGTAAATATTGAAAGTATTACCAGTGGCACCGTGGCCGGGGGGGCCAGGGGGGCCATGGCCCCCCTGGAAAAAATTTGTCGGATAATTTCGATGCTTGTCGGAATTTTTTAAAGTTTTTATTTGTGAAATTTAAAAAATGTTCTTTCCACAAATATTCAGTGCTGTAGGAAGTTCATCTCTTGTTATAAGTGTAAAACTAGAAGTAGGGCCGGGGGAAGGCCCATAGGAAAATTTCGTGATTTTCTCCCTTTTGTCGGGAAAATCATAAATTAATTGTTTCAATTTTTTGCATCGTTCGTGATCAATTTTCCGCCATGATTAAAAAAGCATCAAATAGGAAAGAGTGCAAGAAGAGAGGAGCATCCAAAGAGTCCATCGCCTGCAAAGGATTTCAACCACTAGATGGTGATCGCACCAAAATGCACTTGCGAATATGTGTTTTGCAAAGCTCAGAGGACTTGTTTAACTGCTTGTTATATATGTTACAGCAGTGCCAGTACTCAAACGAGAACGGTCACTGACGCTGCAATCTTGAAAACAAGTTTACATCTTTTGAAACCATAATGACAGCACATGATTTCCGGAAGATTTTTGCCATCACCGACCCTGCTTCAAATATTCTTCATGTTATAGCAAATCGATCTGTTGATTGCGCTAAGATTAGTCGAGACGGCAGAGGGGCGGTTACCTCGAATGCGAAATGATTATACGAAAGTATTGGCTGAATCAAAGGAGTCAGTAGCAGGCACAAATAGTGCAGCAAGATTCTCCATCAAAACGTGCCAAGAGAAGGAAGAAGGCGAGTGACGAACTCTCCAATTTCAAAAGTCAAGAGAATCCAACCGCCAAATACTGACGAAAAACAAGCATCTAGTCAATTGATAAAGCCTTATCATCAATAAAAACACGATTCTCTAGTCATAAAGCCATACTTTGTGAATTTGCGCTGCTCGATCAAGAACAATTCTGCTAGATTATCACAACTGATGGCCTACCAGATAATGCATTCCATAATGTGGCCAAAGATAAGGATATATTTTTTGAGGTGAAGATGAAAGGAGAGATCCCTTTTAGCAGAAATGGAAAGAAAAGATCAGGACCTTGCGAGGGAAAACTTCATCACAGCATTAAGATTTATTGAAGAAAATCTTGAACACTTTTTATAGGATTCTTGTCATTCTTCCTATAGGCTCACCCAAATGACAGTGAAGGGACACTCTCAAAATTGAAAATTTATATGAATTGTTTCCGGTCAACCATGGGACTGGATCATTGAAATTCTCTTATTTTGCTAAGCGTTAAGAATAGTATGTTGAAATCATTAAATTTTGATGAGATATATGACGTTTTTGCAAAAACACTATTGCTAAGAAAGTAATCGGTACTCTGAATTCAAATGTTACAGGACTTAAATTCTCTCTCGAGTCGACAATCTTTAGATTTGTAATGAAGTATTCTGGCTTCCTCATTTTCTCCTTCATTCAGTACATCACAAGATTCTTCATTAACTGTTATGATACCTTGAGAAACAAGACATTAAAAGGGGGTTCACTACTGTTGGTTTTGTCGGAAAAATTGTCTCATCGTCGGAATATTTGAACCTTTTGGCCCCCCCCCCCAAAAAAAACTGTGCTCCCACGGCGCCACTGAGTATTACTGTTAATAACTTCGACTTAAAATCTTATCTTCATTGTTTCGGTCTAGTTGGTCAAGTGAATTTCGAAGACATGGACATAAAGGACGAACATTCAAATTATTTATGTACATTTTTATCGACGGTTCATCATCGTGTATGGATTATAAGATGCAAATTGGCTTTGAAATTGGACAAGATTCCGCATCGAATCAGTTCTTCGAAATTGGAATCTCTGTATATTTACGACTGCAAATATTTATTGAACATTTATTGGATAAAAAGAATTTTGGAATTTGTTAGAAAAGGAGTTGGAATTAAAAATACAACAATGTCGTCATCATCAGAGGGAGATGGATCACATGATGATGCAAATGCAACAAATGCTGGTTGGTTGACCATTGAAAATGTCACATTCAAAGGCAATGCATTTGCAGATTTGTGTGCTGCCATCTTCCCTCTGGTGAGATGGGTTCATTTATTGAAAATGAAAGAATTTTATTACAATGTGATGATAGAAAAATTGGAAGAGGTGTGCAGACAAAGGAAGATGGGGGAATTGGAGGAGTTACAGATCGATGAATGTGGAAAAATGACACAGAATCAAATAGATAGGGTAAGTAAATTTACTATTAATTAATTAATAATTATTAGACATTTTTAAAATAGTTTCATTCCATTAATAATGAGTTTAAACAATCATTTAAATTGAAGCAAATTTACAATTAAAAACTTAATTTTGAATTGGATCGAAGTAAGAATTATTTGGGATCGCAATAAATTGTTCACCATTTTTCAAACTTGAGGAATAATTTAAAAGGAATATCTAATGGAATGCAGAGAAAAGAATTGTTAATCATCTATTTTATGAAAATTTAATTTTTATGTTACTCTGAAGTTTTCTAGTTACAGAGGATGGAGTGAATGTATTTAATTAGGGGATGGAAAATAAGGATAAATCAAAAGATTGGAAAATAATATAACAAGGAATAGAAATCTTGACAAATATTCAATTATGAGCAATAGGGGAGAGGGGTGGAATATTTTTACATATTTCATTGATAGAATGAATTGCATATTAGAAATGGCTTATATTATGCTTGATTAAGAGATTAGAAAAATAACATCTATTACACAGTTTATATTATATTTTCAGCACCAGTTTATAATTCATCATCAATTTTTTCATTTAATGACAAGTTGTATATTAATAATGCTATTGAAGTGATCACTAATTGATTAAGAAAATTGATATTATTTCCAAGAAATGTTAGTTTAAGCGTCAAATAATGGATGAATTTAGAAAAAGGAACCTAAGGACAATGAGAGATGCTAATAAAAATTCAAATATTTTCACTTATACTTCAATTATATGAATCCATCTTTAATTTTACCAATTCAATATGCATGAATCCATTTTCAATTATTGTAACCAAATTTGATTATGAAACATTCAAAATATGCAAAAACATAAAATTGTTGTCGAAGTGAATCCATTTTCTGTCCATGTAATTGTTTATTTCCATTATTAACAACTTTTGCGATTATATTCGACAATAAAAGAATTACCACGAAATTTGGCAAATAATTAGTGATAAATCCATTGTCAATCACTGTAATTTCAATCTCTTCAAAAATGTAAAAATGTCTAAACTTTGTCAATTGTTAAAGAATTTCCAAATAAATATGCAGCGAACAGATTTCAAAAGCTATTAAATGTTTGTATCATGTCCATTAGCTGCTGAAATGTCTCAATTTTCATGTTTGCATATTCTTCAAGGTCCTTTCCTGTTGAAATCCGCCTTCAAGTCAATTCCCAAAAAATGCTCTATTACTGACAAAAAAGTGCGAAAATAGTTTCATATTTTTCTATTTATTTCATCTTCCACGCTAGCGTGTCTTTAGCAGCTTATTTCATGTGATTTTCGCCATATTTCGTCAACTTTTAATCCATTGATTTTTCATGCACTTTTCAATTCATTTCAAATCTAAAAAACTCATTTGCAGTTGCTGACGTTTTTCACAACAGGGCGGGAAAAAAGCCTGGGCACTAATTTACTGCAAAATGGCCGACATCATAATTTGCATACTCATGGTCAAAAAGTTTAGGAACTCTTTGTAACTGAAAAATAATCTTCGCGTGAGTTTTCGTTGATTTTAAGATGTTTTCTACTAGTTTTCAGTGCAAATAGGAAAAAAATCATTTTCAATCTCGATTGACCCCTTATGGATAAAATGGATATTTTGGCCTCCCTCCCCCTTGACAACGATGCTTAGAAAGAACTGTACTATTGTTATATGCCCTTTCAGTATGAACACTGGTGACTATTTATTTATTTTCATTTTTCTTTAAAAATTTGATTACGTCCCGATTGTTGATATGATTAAAAAATTGACATGATGCTTGCTTGCTTAGATAATAATTTTTAAATATATATTTCGTTTTGTATTTTAGATTCTTCAATGTGGCGTTACGCTATATATAGATTGGAATCGGGTGAGTTGATAAAACTTGAAGTTACTTCTTTTCAATGTAAATTAATGCATATTAAGTAATCATTATCCATTGAAAGGATTAAATGTTCACACGGAATCCATTCTGGGCAGTGGCGTAACAGAGCAGTGTGGGGCCCTATTTTTTTACAAAATCAAGTTTACAGGCTGAGCCCGAAATTACCCTTACGGCATGAATTCTTTATATGCAATTTTTAAACAAAATTAACTGACATCAATATAGCGATTATCAAAAAGCGCTTATATCCAGAAAAAATTTCACAAAATTCCGTAGGGGCCCAATTGTTCGGGGGCCCTTACTTTTGCGCTTAGAGGTGCACACATTGCGTTACGCCACTGATTCAGGGCCTTGTTTAAGAGGGCTGCTATCTGTAGTGGTCTAGAGAGCTAACTCCAATATTACATGAATGCGCTCATTTATTTATAAGAAACTTTTCTCTGTAAGGATATTGATCATTTTGCAAAGGTATTCCATAATGGAAGTTTTGTGCAAAGCTTCTTGTTATAGAAAATTCTGTTTTTCAATTATTTCCGATCCATTTATTTGATAAAAATCCATTACTTTCACTCCATCCCGCAAGTTTAACTACCTTAGAACAACGCGAATTCAGGAGATTGATATTATCATTAAGAAACGATGTTTGTGAAGCAAATTCAAATAATTTGTTGAAAGCGGCACCTCATTTTCATATTTTTTGGGTATGATTCGTTATCTTTAGTTGAACGCCTCACATACAAAGACTTTTGAAGATATAGCTGAAAATTTTTCGCAAATTTTAGTTGACCGTTGATCTATTTAAGAAGGCTTATGAACTTTTTATAAAATGAATCTACTGGAGGATATTCTTAAAAGTATTATTCAAAAGCTTAATTATTGGTTTTTGGCTCTTTTGTGCAAAATAGTGACAGCACCATTTGAATCTGATACACTCAGGTTTTTTTTTGAATATTTGTAAACTATGGGTCAAGATTTTTTCTCGGTTTAAGAATTTGCCGAGAAAATAGCCGTAAAATCCTTTATTTGCCGCTAAAATACTTCTGCATGGCCACCAACGCCCTGTTTTTGAAACATAATTTTACCTTGGGGGATCTGCACCCCCTACCCCACTATAGCTACGGGCGTAGGGTTGGGTGTATAATAGAGGAGAGAATGACATGTTTTGTTTAGAAACTCGCTGAAGGACTTTCTGTTCAAATATTATTCGTTAAGAACTTACGAAGCTCATTGGGAAGAGTTTTTGGATAATTTCTTATAAAATTGTTGCTTTCCTAATTACAATTTGCGAGCCAAATCCAGTTAAAAATAGGTCCAACAATTTTTAGGTTTCAAGAATGAGAACATGATGTGGGCAGTTTTGAGGAATTTTTGTCCGGGGACCCATCCAACTATTCATCCATCTAACTATAAACGCTTTTTTGTGTCAAATGCGTAACAAAAGATGGAATCTAGATTGATCGTTTGTTCGTTTGAAGTTTTGCGCATTTGGCTCGTTAACCACCGCAAATGGTCACATTAAGTTCACGGGTGACTTTGAAGTGATGAAAGGACTGGCGATCGCAATGACCCATTCTGTTTTCCGAACATACAAAATATTTCTAGGAGGAACTGGGGGTTCTGTAGTTGAACTGTCAGTGGATCATAATCCAAGGAATTCTCTCGATGACACGTTAAAGGAAATTTGTGTTAAACGATCTGGCATCGGGCCATAGGTAGGTTCTTATTAGTGGGTTTCTTAGGGATTCAAGATTGCAAGTGTGTTAGGGTTGAAAGATTGTAAGGTTTAAGGTTGTAAGTTTGTTAGGCGTTGATGATTGCACGGGTGTTGCGGTTTAAAGATTGCAAGTGTGTTAGGGTTGGAAGATTGCAGTTTGTAAGGGTTGCAAGATTGTAAGGATTAAAGCCATAAGTTTGTTAGGCGTTGCATGATTGCAAGGATGTTGCGGTTTAAAGATCGCAAGTTTGTTAGGGTTGCAAGATTGCAGTTTGTTAGGGTTGCAAGATTGTAAGGTTTAAAGCCATAAGTTTGTTAGGCGTTGCATGATTGCAAGGATGTTGTGGTTTAAAGATCGCAGGTGTGTTAGGGTTGCAAGATTGCATGTGTGTTAGGGTTGCAAGATTGCTAAGATACTAGGATTGCAGGATTGCAAGTTTGCCAGGGTTGCAGGATTCCTGCAAGGATTGCAAGATGGCAAGTGTGTAAGGGTGCAAGATTGCAAGTTTGTTCGGCTTGTTTAGTTAATAGGATTGATCTAGGTCCGTTGAAAAGGGCAACAATGTGTCATGCATCCATGCAGCCGACATTTTCTGTGATTTTACATGAAAGCAAATGCTTGTCTGGCCAATATATTGACCGAGGTCTTTTCAAGCCATTGCTTTCAATCAACTTTCATTTCCTATCCAGCTTCCATCCTTGAAATGAGTTCGAGGAAATAAATTCCAAACCTCGAATAAACCCCAATTGTATCATGCTGTTCACAAATTTCAAATTTCCTCTTAATTCTGAGCAAAATATGGAAACCATAATTTGAATTTTCTTGGTTTATTTTGGATGACAAAATACATCTGCTAACCATGAATTTATCAATTTTTTACTAATATAATTTACTACTGCAAAGAAGTAGTTTCTTCCGTCGTTTTAAATATCCCAATTTCACGTTTAACTCTTCATCTTAAATAGCCCCCCCCACTGTTGCCTAAGCAACCTTATTTATACATACCCTCATCGCAAAAGTAAATTTTATTTTCTAAAATGAAAAAACTAGTGAAATTTGTGACGACTTGTAATGTTACTCTGCAATGATGATAGTTGGAGTAGTAAGGAAGAAAAACATGAAGCCAACGATATGTGATTTGTGAATAGAAAGAAAAAGATATTTCAAATCATGGATGATGGCAGGATTTGCCCGACGGGGAAAAGAATCCCCGACAGGGGGGCCATACTACAGAATATAGGGCTTCTTTCTATGCGTCAGAGCACAATTTTCCCTTAGAAATTCTCCGACAGGCTTGAAACTTTCCCCGACGGAGAGGGGGGGGGGGGGGCTACAGCCCCTCTGACCTCTCTAATACCAACCCTGTTTCCACTTCTAAAATTTAAATGAGTTTCTATTTCGTTTACTTTTCTATGACCATCAGCTTTTAAAGAAGTGATTTTGCAGGAGAACAAAATAAGGATCTGTTTATTGGAAGACTTTAACCTGCTGCTAAATGTGAGGGTATGCGAACCCCCATTTCCCTTTGCGCATTATGGCGTTGCTCCTGCAAGGGAAGAGTGAATCCTCATAAATGTGATTTCAATAGAACAAAATGTAATAACTATTCATTTATTTTTGGCTAATTTGAAGAGATTTTTGGTGAATTCACATTTGAAGTGCATCATATGTTTCTTTTTAAATAATTCTGTCATTTTTGCATAGCAGTCTAATTCAAGGATTTTCCATTTATTTTTAGTTTCTGCCTTCTCAGTTCCTTTCATCCCATCATCTGATGTGAGCGGAACACATCAACCAGTATGTATTTAACACCATTTTGATCTAAATCTTCGCAAAGTTCAGCCAATTTTATTGTCGTCAATTTATGCATTTTCATTTGCAGTACTCTGGCTAATTGCATGAAACTATGCATGTGTCCAACTAATAAGATAAGCCGAAACCCGTTAAAATCTGATGTTCTAAATCCATATCTATTATAACGCAAATCTTCTATCATGCAAGAAACTCGTTAATTCCATACTGAAATGGTTTATTCGAAACTGTTTCTAGACAATTTATATTCAGTAGGAATAGAAATTGGCACATATGATGGTGATAGTGGAATATCATTGAATTTTCAATGCGGGAGGGAGGTTAATTCCATGTTATATTGTATTGATATTTCCCATTAGCACGCTTTCGAATGCAGCCTACTTTAGAGGAAGAAGTGACTGCGTTTTAGAGGATCCCTAACTTAATATACCTTGGAATCACACTAGATAATTGCATAACTAGTATGAATCCTGAATTGAAGAATAGGTTTAACAGAAAGATGCTGACATTAAGATAAACAGTAATGAAAATATTCACAAGTTTGAAATTGTAATCAACCAATAAATTTGAAAGAATGGTTCATTGCCAAGTGTAACTGACGTCAAGCAAATCGATATTCTTGTTCATCTTGAATGTTCCCAGTTAGAACTGCACCTAAAATATCAAATGCATTTTCAATACTCTACTCATATCAAAACACTCTTTTACTATTGCAGTAATGCTTTAATTAAAGTAAACCGTTCATAGCCAATGGCGTTAGTTGATGAGTTTGCTTATTGTATTTTGCAAATCCAAGTCATTGGACGTAAGCATTCGGTAGTGCTAAACACTGGAACAATCTGGAACAATTGAGAACCACTCAGCATTGACAAAACCACCTAGATTCACGGAGAAAAGCTAAATGAAGTCCCCTTCCACCAAGTTATTATTGCTTGTAACCAGAGTGATTATTGTAAGAATTGTAAGAATTGTAAGAATCTTTTCTCTTCCCCAGATTTCTCTCAAACTAGACATTACCGAGTGTTGTAGACTTTTTGCAATTCAGAATTTACCTCCAAAGCATCATTATATCATTTTATCGAGGCTGCAAATAAGAAGATATTGAGGCGTGGTTTTAAAATTCCAATTCCATATTTCTATATCCTAAACAAAATTTTGATAAATAAAAAAATAATTCTAAGGAAGGTTATTTTTTGCAAAAAATATTTGTTTATGGATCTAGATCATCTAGTGTAATAAACTTACCTGCTTATTTCAATTATAGTTTTCTAATGATGATGATGATGATGAAGATGATTATGCGCATGATGATTTCGATGATAATGATGGTTTCGATGATGATGAAGATTCCAATGATGATGATGATTGCGATGATGATGATGATTCCAATGATGATGATGATTCCGATGAAGATGATGATTTCGATGGGTACGATGATCCTGTTGATCATTATTCTCGCAACATGGATAAATTTTTTGTTGCCTCTGACGTTGACGAAGATCCCAAGGATAACAATGATTCTGAAGAGAGCACTTTTCAACACACTTCAGATAAAAAGTGAGTTTGTTTCAGTTCATGCAGGCAGTGGTCATAACATTGGAGTCTCATTCACATTCTCCCCGGTTTGTAATCAGTGCTTGAATCAAACTATTTTACATAAGTCTTATTACTTTCCCTTAATTAATATTTTATTGCTACTGTTTGTGTTATTTATACCTGATATTATTTTCTTCTTTTCTGACTTAACTTGAGATCTTAGAAATATTAATTATATATAATCTTGATTGATAAACGCATGTTTTTGAATTGAAACCTTTATCAAATTTATCAATCTTTATATGGTAGGAAATTATATTAACAATGATGTTTAAACGAGGCTAATATCAACATCACTTGATTCATTTAGCAACCTTACACAAGACTGGTCATCCTACAATTTTGAATCTGTTAAAATTTACTATAAAATTAAGTTCAAAATCAATTCTTATCCTGTTTTGTCCTAAGTGACATCAAACAATGTTATACAGAACATGACATAATCTTTGCTAAAAAGCAACATTTTCACTTTCATAATTTTAACTTAGTGCATTGCGAGGAGCAGAACAAATCGATTTTCAAGCTAATCTGACGAGAAATCTAGAGAATTAATCAGAAGAGATCAATTCTGAACAAGAAAACTTGCATCATTTGTAAGTGTATAATTATCCTTTAAAGTATTTAGAAATTGGATACATACTAACAACTCATTTTTGTTTAATTGTGGAAATTGAAACATCAATTAAAGTCTTTGAATAACTGTGATCATGAATTTTGTATTTTTAGGCCTGTTTGTCTCTTTGTCAAAGTTCATTAACTTAATGCAATTAGGTGTAGCATTTAAAGCATAACAAATCTATTTGCAAATTATCTTTCAACTTTTTTAGATCCATACCAAAATCTTTCATAGCTTTATGTATAGCTTTATATCATGATGAAAATGCTCAAATCTCTTGCTATATTGTTATATCAACTGCTTTCAACCATTTACCCTTTATGAAATTGTTCTACGTAATAATGCGATGAATTATTTCTTTTAGCCCAGTACTTATATCATCGGTTCCCCTTAGTACCTGTATCAATGGTGCCCCAAAGTAATTATATGAATGGTGCCCCTAAGTACTTACATAAATGGCACCCCACAGTACTTATATCAATGGCACCCCTCAGTACTAATATCAATGGCACCCTTAAGTACTTATATCAATAGCACCCCTCGGTACTTATATCATAGTGCACCTAAGTACTTATATCTATGGCACCCCTCAGTTCTTGTATCAATGGCATCCCAAAGTACTTATCTCAATGGCATACCTCAGTACTAATATCAATGGCACTCCTCAGTACTTATATCAATGCAATCCCAAAGTACTTATCTCAATGGCACCCCTCAGAACTAATATCAATGGCACCCCTGAGTACTTATACCAATGACACCCCTCAGTACTTATCTCAATGGTATACCTCAGAACTAATATCAATGGCACCCCTCAGAACTAATATCAATGGCACCCTTGAGTACTTATACCAATGGCACCCCTTTAGTACATATATCAATAGTGCCCCTCAGTACTTATACCAATGGTGCCCCTTAGAACTAATATCAATGGCACCCCTTAGAACAAATATCAATGGCACCCCTGAGTACTTATACCAATGGCACCCCTCAGTACTTATCTCAATGGCACACCTCAGAACTAATATCAATGGCACCCTTCAGAACTAATATCAATGGCCCCCCTGAGTACTTATACCAATGGCACCCCGCAGTACTTATACCAATGATGCCCCTCAGTACTTTTATCAATGGTGCCCCTTAGAACTAAAACTAATGGCACCCCTTAGTACTTATATCAATGCCACCCCTAAGTACATATATCAATGGTGCCCCTCAGTACTTATATCAATGGTGCCTCTTAGTACTAATATCAATGGCACCCCTTAGTACTAATATCAATTGCACCCCTAAGTACCTATATCAATGGTGCCCCTCAGTACATATATCAATGGTGCCCCTTAGAACTAATACCAATGGCACCCCTCAGTACTTATACCAATGACACCCCTCAGTGCTTATCTCAATGGTATACCTCAGAACTAATATCAATGGTGCCCCTTAGAACTAATATCAATGGCACCCTTGAGTACTTATACCAATGGCACCCCTTTAGTACATATATCAATAGTGCCCCTCAGTACTTATACCAATGGTGCCCCTTAGTACTAATATCAATGGCACCCCTTAGAACAAATATCAATGGCACCCCTGAGTACTTATACCAATGGCACCCCTCAGTACTTATCTCAATGGCACCCCTCAGAACTAATATCAATGGCACCCTTCAGAACTAATATCAATGGCCCCCCTGAGTACTTATACCAATGGCACCCCGCAGTACTTATACCAATGATGCCCCTCAGTACTTTTATCAATGGTGCCCCTTAGAACTAAAACTAATGGCACCCCTTAGTACTTATATCAATGCCACCCCTAAGTACATATATCAATGGTGCCCCTCAGTACTTATATCAATGGTGCCTCTTAGTACTAATATCAATGGCACCCCTTAGTACTAATATCAATTGCACCCCTAAGTACATATATCAATGGTGCCCCTCAGTACATATATCAATGGTGCCCCTTAGAACTAATACCAATGGCACCCCTCAGTACTTCTATCAATGGCACCCCTAAATACATATATCAATGGTGCCCCTCAGTACATATATCAATGGTGCCCCTTAGAACTAATACCAATGGCACCCCTCAGTACTTCTATCAATGGCACCCCTAAGTACATATTTCAATGGTGCCCCTCAGTACTTATATCAATGGTGCCCTTTGGTACTAATATCAATGGTGCCCATCAGTACTTGCATCAACGGTGCCCCTTAGTACTTTTATCAAATGGTGCCCCACAGTACTTATATCACTGGCGCCCCTTAGTACCAATATCAATGGTGCCCCTCAATACTAATATCAATGGTGCCCCTTTGTACTCATATCAGTGGTGTCCCACAGTTCTTTTTTCAATGGTGTAAAACTTATACCAACAGGTGTGAATAGTTTTTTCTAATTTTTTAATAAATTATTTTATCTCAGGTTTCGAATACGCGTGCTTCCCGATCGCAATGCCTTCTAATTTCTGATGTCAGTACTTCATTGCAATATTTTCACATTTCTATTCCGATCTTTTCGTTGCTAAAGTTTAATCATGTCATGGCCATTGATTTAATTGATGTAATTTGATCTTCTTACCTTAAAATTTAATTCTTTGAATATTTAGCAATATTGACAAGCTCTTTTTGTTATATTGCCACCTCTCTCGCTCACCCAAATTGTTTGTAACCTGAGAAATTTACATAATTTGTAACTTTTGAAATATTTTTTTCTCTATTTGAGTTTCTTATCATACTTAAAATGGCAATCAAGTTCGTCTTTCTCAATGTAACTCTGTTCTTTATCGATCTAACGCCTGAACACAACATGTAAAGACATTTTATATTGATTTCCTCGTCTATTTGAGGACCATACATAACTTCAATCAAATGAATTTGATCCATGCTATCCTTTACAACATGTTTTATTCCCTTACCCCACTTCGCTTCTTCCCCTTTCAGTCACTGTCAGAGGTTTCATATTGTGTCCCTAATTAGTTTTTACATGTGATCCAAAAACGTAATTTTATCGATCGAAATGGAAGGAAAAAATATTGAATTCATTTTTTGATAAGAATGTAATCAAAAAGTGCTCCCCTTTAGAAGTAACACTTTTTATGAAGTTTCAAGATATTCTATTTTAAAAAATGGGTGTTTCTAAAGAATTTTGGGCTCAAACCGGGGTTTAGCCCCAGGGAGTATCCCCCCTGGGCCATGAACCGCGCAACGTTTTGAGAATTGGGGGGCTGACTGTTGAGTGAAACAAGTTGAGATGGGGCCCTGGAAGCTGACCCTTGGGAGCATTTTTTAGACCAAGCTCTTTTCACCCTTGTAAAAGGCCTCTTTCAATTGAATTAGAATAAAATACAAAACGATAAAATAAAACAAAATAAAATAATAAAATAAAGGAAAATAGAATAAAATAGAATAAAATAAAATAAAAGAAAATAAAATGAAATAAAATAAGATAAAATAAGATAAAATTAAATAAGGTAA